>JAVQMG010000054.1:0-399179 GCA_032878915.1 Castanopsis chinensis
TACGGACAATGTCCTTATGGCCTTCGAAACAATGCACAGCATTGATCAAAGGAAAAAAGGAAAGGAAACTTTAATGGCAATAAAGCTCAATATGAGCAAGGCCTACGATAGAGTTGAATGGGTGTACTTGGAGGCAATAATGAGGAAAATGGGATTTCCTGAGAAGTGGATTATGCTAATAATGATGTGAATGACCACTGTGTCCTACTCTGTATTGATAAATGGTGAACCAACAGGGAAGATTATACCAACAAGGGAGTTGCGCCAAGGGGATCCAATATCTCCGTATTTTTTTTTATTATGTGCTGAAGGGCTCTCTGCCATGCTGAAGAGGGAAGAAGGAGAGGGTCACATAAAAGGGATTGCTGTAAGCAGGGGGGCACCCAGCATATCACACTTACTGTTTGCCGCTGACAGTATTGTATTTTTTAGGGCCACAATTGAAGAATGTGATCGAGTAAGTAAGGTGCTTGAAGACTATGAAGGTGATACGGGGCAAAAGCTCAATAAAGAGAAAACTTCCCTCTTCTTTAGCAAAAATACCAATAGAGAGGTCCAAGAACAGATTAAGAAAGGTTTGGTACAAAAATTGTTCAGCACCAGGAAAAATACCTTGGACTGCCTCCACTTATAGGACAGGGCAAGAGAAAGGCTTTTAACCGCATCAAAGACCAAGTAGGGAGGAAAGTAGCGGGATGGAAGGGGAAACTCCTCTCTCATGCAGGCAGAGAAATACTTATTAAGGCAGTAGCTTAGGCCACGCCTACTTATAAAATGAGTTGCTTCAAAATACTCGACTCATTGTGTAAGGAACTAAACTCCTTAATGAGCAAATTCTGGTGGGGACAAAAGGATAGGGAGAGAAAGTTGGCTTGGGTCTCACGGGAGAAGTTGTGTACCCCTAAGTCAGATGTGGGATGGGATTTAGGGACCTCAAAGTGTTCAACCTTGGCTTCCTAGCCAAACAGGGGTATAGACTACAACAAAACCCACACTCCTTGGTGCACTGAGTTTTTAAGGCAAAATATTTCAGGAATACTTCCTTCAAAGAGGCTCAATTGTGGTGTAAACCGTCATATGCGTGGAGAAGCATAATGGCAGCAAAGCAGGTCAATGACAGGGGCTTAAGCTGGTGTATTGGAAATGGAGAAAGTGTTCACATTTGGAAGGATAGATGGATTCCCAGCCGGGAATCATTCAAAGCAATCAGTCCACATGTTGAACAACAGAGTGAGGAAAAGGTATCAAGCCTCCTGGATGCTGATAATAGATGTTGGGATGTGACGAAGGTGAGGTCTAAGTTTCTCCCCCATGAGGCAGAGGTGATATTGGGCATTCCAATAAGCTTTAGGATGTCGGAAGACTCCTTAATTTGGGCATGGACGTCAAACGGGAAATTTAATGTTAAAAGTGCATACAAGGTTGCCCAACAATACCTGAAGGAGGGCGGGTATAGGGCTGATGGAGGGGGTAGCTCCAATAACTCGGGGATGAAGATAATCTAGAAGTGTACATGGAAGTTGAACTGCCCAAATAAAATTAAGCACCTATTTTGGAGAGCGTGTAAAACATCCTTCCCACAAAAACTAAGCTGAAGGAAAGGGGAATTGGGATGGATGTTAGCTGCGACTTATGTGGACAGAGTGAAACCTCAGGCCATGCCTTATGGAGCTACGAGCGTGCTGAGGCAGTGTGGAGCAATACAAAGTTAAAGCTGCCTTACTTCCAAGACCCCCCAAGAGATTTTATTGATATAGTATGGGCAATCAATGACACACACCCTGATATCAACTGGGAGCTGTTTGCAATGACAGTTTGGAGTTGTGGAACAAAGGGAACAAAATGCGACATTGAGGACAAAGTAAAGGACATAATGTGATTGTTAAAGAGGTGATGGAATACTTGAAGGATGTTCAAGTGGTAAAGCAAACTCGAGGAAGACCCCCCAATCATACAAAATCTCCTTGGGTGCCTCCCATACAGGGGTGGTATAAAGTGAACACGGATGGAGCTATTTTTGACGATCTGAGATGATGTGGGGTTGGGGTGGTAGTCAGAAATGAGAAGGGTCATCTACTAGGAGCCCTGAGCAAGAAACTGGAGCTACCCTTGGATGTGCTGGAAGTTGAAGCCAAAGCTGTGGAAGAGGGAATGCTATTTGCACGGGAGCTGGGGTTGAAAGAGATTATTATTGAACGTGACTCAAAGCTAGTGGTTAAGGCACTGTGTGATCAAGGCTCGCTGCAAAATTCCATCCAGAAGGTAATCGAAAGGGTAAAAGAAGGGCTAAAAAGCTTTAAGGCGTGGAATGTGACCCACACACGTAGGAGCAGTAATACTACTGCCCATATCATGGCTAGAAATGCCAAGATGGTGAATGCCTGTAATATCTGGGTTGAGGAATCTCCACCCATAATAGCTGATCAATTTCAATTTGATGTAACATGTTTGAACTCTATTTCTATTAATGAAAACTAGTTACATTTTGTCAATCAAAAAAAAAAAAATTCAGCAACAAAATGACAGTCTGTACAGTGGTAAATGATTAAAATAGTGGGTATCTTTCCTCCTCACAACTCACAAGCAAGATGGAGATTAAGATCGCAATAGAGACAAGTGAAGGCATATGATTCGCTATTGATTGATAAAATCATTTTTTTGATAACATACTGTCACCTTTAACACATTGTGAGTGATAAGATGGACCAATTTCAATTTGTTGGTACATCTTGAGCAAAAGTTGTAAGGTCATATGAGTTAGCATTAGTAAAACAGATTTTGACTGTTGATATAAAGCCTTAGTCCCAAAACATTGGAGTAGTCTATAGATCCTCAACAAGACCGAAACTCTAACATTGAAATATTTTTTATGCAGGCTTTGTCGTGGGATTTAGTACTCTTTTCCGGTTGAGGACAACTTAAGGTGGGTCCCTCATTGTATTTCTTTGTGAGTTCTTACAATGAGTTATTTCCCTGCCTCTTCGCTACACTATCTCCACCCAACCTTTGCCTTCATTGCCTCTATTTTTTAGTAATATACTAATTGTTGTGTTATTTTGTTTATGCATGTGTTGGTTGCTTTGATTCAATTTTCATTTGCATCTGTTTTCTTGCCACACAGTCTTTGCTTCCAGATTATCAACGGCTTTCTCATAGGTTGAATACATCGAAGCTTATTGAAAATAGTGGTGACTTCCTAAACTTGATTGTATTTAATAATTTTGGAGAAACTCTAGTCTGAGTAACCTGCTACATGATGTGCCTTGTGAGTGGTGGCTATGTCAAGTTGTGTACCTATTTTGATGAAATTCGCTATGAATTCTTATACTCAACTCTGCTTTTCCATTTTTGGCATAATGTTGCTTCTTGGATTTTCTTTTCTCTGCCATTCTTTTCCTCTTATCATAAAGTTTTTCAACCAATGAATTGGCAGAATATTTTTGAAAATAAACTGGTGGACACAATACATTTTATGGGGATTCTAAATTTAAAAGACAGTGTTGAAAAGGATACCTTCTTCCGCAAGCTTCCAAATTTAGTAGAGCAGCTTCCTCGTCCAATTGTCCTGAAAAAGGTATTTGAATGCCAGCTTATGTTTTTGTTTTCTTGTTTCTACAGTTAGTTCCATTATTATCTTCTGCACTTGAATTTGGTTCAGCTGGTGCCCCTGCTTTGGCTGCCTTGTTGAATATGGGTTCTTGGCTTTCGACAGAAGAATTCAGTTCCAAGGTCATGCTCTTTCAATACCTTTACAATATCCTTATTTTCAGATGTTAATTTTTGTCTTATAATTATTTGGGTTGATTGATGTCTTATTTTCTGGGTTGCTAGTTCGGCCAGTTTGATGGCTCTATATGACCTAGCGGTTTTTACAATGCCCTAGGAATAAGATCTATGTATGTGCAAAGGAGAATTTTTTTTTTTTTTTTTTTTAAGTAATAAGATTATATAAATCCGAAAAAATGAGCCACCCAAGTATACAGGAAATACATTGGTTAGACAATTAGTACATTAGACTTGATGTATTTGGTTGTATACATTCGACTTTTGATGTATTTGGTTATAGTACATGCTTTTTATGCATGATTGTGGTTTTTTTTTTTTTTTTTAAGAAAATCTTATTTTGAGGGTCAAAAGACCCTTAAATAACCTTATTTATCAAGAGTTGTATATGTAGATCTTTGAACCCTTGGTAAATAAGGTTATTTAAGGGTCTCTTGACCCTTAAAATAAGATTAGAGCACTTGTTTTGAGGGGCCACAAAAGCTTTCAAAATTTCTTTTTTAACGGTATAAGTTTCGAAAGTTATCAAGAGTTGATTTGACTCTTAAAATAAATTTTCTTGAGGTTTTTTAATACCTTTTTCAAGGATTTTGACCCGTGAAAAAAGTCAACTTTGTTGGAGTGAAAATCCATCAAGTGATTTACTGTAAAATCAGCTTATATGTTAAAAAAGCAACAAAGCAGCACCTCATTGAGGCCAATGCATGAAGCAGATTGGAAGATGTTGTGGAAGGGTAAAATGCACAAGAGGCTTAAGCTTCTTCTCTGTAGAAGAGCTTGCAAATCTCTTCCGGTCTGGGAGATTCTTAGTAAAAGATTGTCAATTCTTGACATGAGCTGTCAAGTTTGTGGGGAAGAGGTTGCAACTGTTGAACACGTCTTTATACGCTGCCCCATCATAGTTTAGGCTTGGCCCAAGTCAGTTTGGCCTTTAAACATGGATGTATTCAATGATATGAATATTGATCAGTGGATAAAGATTATAATAAATCCAAGAGAAATGTTAAAGATCCAAGGCAAGGAAGCGGAGGAGTTTAGTCTTCTTGCAGCAGTTCTCTGTGATTAAATTTGGAAGAACAAAAACCAAATAGTGTGGGGAAACCAACTAGTAAACTCAATCAAGCTCTCCATTCAAATAAATAAGTTATTTATTCAACACAAGTAAGCTTGGAAATCGATTTTTGAGGAAAAAGAAAACTCTCCCTCATGGAAGCCTCCTCCTCTTGGATGGATCAAATGTAACTTTGATGCAACAGTGAAGCCTAATAAGGTGGTGTTGGCAGTGGCTTGCAGAGATTAGCAACGGATCCATAGTAGCAGCACAGTCTTAGGAAGAATGCCCAAGTGAGTCCTTATGGGCGGAAGCTAAAGTAGCTCTCTTAGCAGCTAGTTTGGCACGTAAAGAAGGTTTTGCTAGAGTTGTGCTAGAAGGAGATTGCCCAATTTGTGATAAAAGCTATCCTAAACCCATCTACAACTCCTCATTGGCCCATCAATGCTATTATAGAAGATATCTGTGTGATTCTAAACTCTTTTTTATGTTGGAATGCCTCTTTTGATTTTAGAGATTCTAACTTTGTAGCTCATTCCCTAGTCCAATAGGCATACTTTTGTAACAATTTTGGGTCCCCCCCCTAGATCTGTAGTTTCTGGATTTGTGAAAGGAGGTGTAGGCTAAATCTCTTCCCTTAACCTTGCTTCTGTTTGTATCTTCTCTCTTTTTTATGTTAATATACTACATTATTTAGCGCAAAAAAAAAAAAAAAAAAAAAAAAAAAAAAAAAAAACAGTGTTATTTAACTAGATACAAGGCTGAAATCTAAAAGGTATATTTAAGGAGTAGTACTTAAGGCTTCGTTTGGGAGTTCATAAGGGAATGGAATGGAATTAAGTAACCTTGATTGAATGTTTTAAAATAAAGGAATGAAAATGAATAGAATGTAAGTAATCTTGTTTGGGAGTAACATGAAGGGAATGGAATGGAATCGAATCGAATCATTTTACGACAATATTACTATTAGACTCCTATTTTATAATAAAGGGTTGAATATATAGAGGTATTTTGAGAGTTTTTAGTAAAAATATCATTAAATCTAATTTCATTCCCTCTCATTCCTCCCAATTTCTAGAAGAATAAAAATTTGAAATTTTAAAGGAATGGAGAAGAATGAGTGTTTCCTCCTACCCATTCTATTCCCTTCCACTTAAATTCCCAAATAAGAGAATGAACTTTCCATTCCCTCCATTAAAACTCCCCAACAAAAGAAGGAGAGAATATTCTAAAATTATTCTTTTCATTCCATTCTATTCTCTCCTCTTAAACAAGGCCTAAGGAACTCTATCTAAGTTTTGCTCTGTTAAGATCATATGTGACTATACATTCTAGCATTAAGTATTTAAAGAAGATATGATATACCAATTCTAGCATTTTGATAGAGTGTTTAAAAAAATTGTCCAATTTTGTTAAAAAAATTGTCCTTGAAAAATATATTTATTTTCACGTGAAATTCTTTTTTTAAAAAAATTAATAAAAACATTTTATAAATTTTTTATGTAACAATTTTTTTTAACAAAATTAAACAAAAGACTTAAATTGAATAATCTTGAAACTTAAATGACTCAATTGAAAATTTGAATTTAATAAATTTAAGACAAATTTATTATGATTGTATTTGTATATGAATCTATATATCCAACCATTGAACTAAAAAAGATGTGCCAAGATTCTAATGAAGGGTTTAAATATAAAATATTTATTACAACTGTTTTTATATCTGTATATAAAATTGTGTGTGTGTGTATATATATATATATATATATTAAAATTTAATTTTGATTGTGCTTTATATAAAATTATATAGTCTACCATTTAAAGAAAATATGATATGCTAAGAGTCCGATTGGGAATAGCTTATCTAGCTAAAACTGAAAACTTTGTACTGAAAGTATTGTAGATAAATGTAAAAGTTAGCAGAAATAGTACAATAAGACCCTTTTTTTTTTTTTTTTGGTAAAGTGTGGAATCCATGAATAGTACTAAAAAGTGCAGTAGGACCTATAAATAGTAACACAAATAAGTTAAATAGTAAAATAAACTGAATTTAAACTCACTTCCCAAACACAACCTAAGATTCTAATGGATTTTTTAAATATAGAATATAATTTAAATTCAATAAAAAATTATGGGTTATTACTTATTACTGATTACAATCCTTTCCCATTAGATTTAAAAGATTGACACTCCACACCAGACTTGAAAACAAAAATTAAAAATTAAAAACTTCATTCCATTGACATTTGAAAAAAAAAAAAAAAACACTTTCTAGAGTTTCCTCCCTTTTGTTAATAACAATAACGAGATCTTTTAAATTTGTATTTGTATTCATTTTTCATTTTTAGTATTCCAAAAGATAGGATTTGAATACAAAAATGAATACTATTATTGGTGTTTTCATTTTCTTAAAAATGAATACGGTGGCATTTTTCGTAAGAAAATCAAATTTGTCGGTCTCACTATCACTGATTTGTCACATCAAAAAACACCCACACATTCTCTCTCTCTCTCTCTCTCTCTCTCTCTCTCTCTCTCTCTCTCTCTCTCTCTCTCTCTCTCTCTCTCTCTCTCTCTCTCTCTCTCTTGGTGGTTGTCAGAAGAAGAAAAAAAAAAACAGTGAAGGAAAAGACAAAGTAGAAAATGATACCAAGCAAAAAAATAGATGGAAACAAAAAAAGCATACAAGATTCGAGTATAGAAAATGAGTACAAAAAATGAAAATAGAAAATGAATACAACCTCACTACAAACCAAACAACCCTCAATTTTCAAGTTTTCAATTTCAAAGTGTTATTTGGAAAGTTTTAGTTAAGTCACAGAAGAAAAAAAAAAAAAAAAAAAAACTTAAAAAAAGTAGTAACCGGTATAAAAAACGTATAATGCTAGAGATACAAACTATTTTACAAAAAAATTTACAAACTGCTGATGTGGTGAGTGATTATTGGCAAATGAAAAAGTGATATTAATGGTGGACCTAGATAAAAACTAATAAGAGCTTGGCTACATCAACATTTTATAAAAATGTTGTAAAATAGTTTGTCCCTATAACATTATCCATAAAAAAAAACATGTAAACATTTCCTAGAAACTGTGATTAAAGGCAAATTAATTTTACAATTTTTAACATCAACTTAATAATTATGTTTGGTCAAATAAATGTCATTAAATTAATCGATTTTTCCTTAAATTTGAGGTAGGGTACCATTCCTCAATCTCAAAGAAAACGAATGTACTTGCTTCAAAATTTTATATTAAAAAAATGACATATAAAATTGTGCTGCTAGTAATAATATATAATATACAGATCATTTTCCATATAAGAATCACCAATTTATTATAAACTTTACGTGATGAAATCAAGAGCCAGTTGTGGAAGGAAGGTACTCGACCAAGTGAATGGGGGAGAACAATTGATGATTACTACTCCGAATTTCCACCCCAGAGCAGAACCGGAAAAATACCAATTTCTAATTGCTAATACTTTACTTTCGGCCTTTCAATTACCTCAACATTGGTCCACTTTTTTTGCAAAATCAGCAGTCAGGTATAGGCGTATAGCGCTTATCAGTCACATACTGGGTCTACTGGAGCATTGTTGATAGCTTTTATTTCAGGCACCAACACAGTGGTGCATCACTCTTTGGGGGTTAGTGTAGCCGTTATTGTTTGTTGTTGCTTCATGATAATGATATAACGAATTTTGTTGAATGAATTAAATGTATAGGAATTGATGTGTCGTCTCTATCTTACTGTAGCTGTTATTCTTTTGCTGTTGCTTGCATGTTTTTTTCCTTTCTCAATAAAGAGTTACTGGATAACTGTTTGATTGCTAAGCCTAATCCGATCTGGGATGATTTGGTTGATAGAGTTCCTTGAGAATTTGCAAGGAAAAGAATTTTAAAGCTATGTTTTGCAATTTGGTATGGGCACCCATTGGTGTAAGACGAATGCTGTCAGTCTGAGGAAAGCATTATCAAGATCTTATAACCTAGATTATTTTGCTCATCTTAATATATATATATATATATATATATATATATATTTATATCCAGTTTATTCTTTAACAAAATAATTCATAAAAAATAATTTTATCAGAACTAACGCGAAGAGCTTTGAAAATTTTAATAATTTTAGTTATATCAAAATTTTAAATTGATTAATAGTTAAAATTATGGATGAAATATGTACTATAAAGTTGCATATTTTTTTTTTTTTTGATAGGTGCATCTTCTTGAAGCAATTCCATGCGAAATTGCAATATGAAGACATGAGATCAAAAAGTATTGTATCTATATAAGTTGTTTTAAATAGATAGTGTTTGTATAAGTAGATATTAAAGTAACAACTTCAACCCAAATCACCCTATTGGTCTCCATTGCCAACAAATTTGTTGTGCCCAAATTAAAAATATTTAAAACATTTGTGGGTTAATGCTGTGATGTTTTTAATAATGTTTTTTTTAATAGAACGTTAACGATGTTTTAATAATATGGATCAAGTTTAATTAATGATAATTATAAACACGATCACAGGTCTTGTCCACAAAAGACGATTAAAATAACAAAAGAAAAGACACTGTTCCTCAAAAAAAAAAAAAAACCACACACACACTCATTCTATTTCTATGTTCTATATTTTGACTCCTGAGCATGCTCTACTCTAAATCACTTAAACCACCCATTTGAATATTATCAAGATCCCAAAAAAATTAAAAAAAAAACTACTTTTATAATTTGTACTTTTCTTTATTTTAGGTTTTTTTTTTTTTTTTTTTTTTAGAGAGGTAGGAATAATATCTTTGGCCAAACTTTGTTGTTGATGTAATGAATTTTGCAAGGAAAAGCAATTAGTATATGTTTTTACGTAGGATAAGTTATGTGCGCCCCACAATATATAACGAGAGAAAATGTTATTAATTCAGTATTTTTCTAAAAAATCGTAGGTTTTTTACGATTTAATATTTTTCTTTTCTTTTAATTTTTTTTTTTTTTTTTTGGCTGAATCTTTTTTTAATGATTACAAATGAGGTATTCTTTTATACGATTTCAATAACTATGGCTAAATACACGAAAGCACAGCTAGTAAAGACCATGAGTCAACAAACTGCTTACAGAAACCAAAAAAGTAGCAGTAGCAACACAAACCACAGCTGCAAGAGAGCCGGAGTTAACATACTTCTCAGTGCAGAAACACACAAAACACAGCGCATATAGCTGCACTAAACAAAACAGAGAACTTAAAAAAAGAAAAACCAGACTAGGGAGCCAAGCTAGCATCTGTGTCAACGGCTCTTTGGGGGAATCCAGGAAGAGTAGAGCAGGATTTAGATCCCACAGGTGACTGAGAGTTAATTTGAGGTTAGAGTTGTGAAAATTTGTCTTTCACTTTGAAGGACTTGTAGTATTGGTTTATTTTGGGTGTCATGTTTTTTGAAGTGTCTTAACATCTGTTTGTCTTCTTTATTTCATTCTGCTGGTTATTAAAGGAAGTTGCGTTCTACTATTTTCAATTGCTTCCAGTAATGAATTTGTACCTAGATGATTAAGAGCCAAAGGAGCATCGAGAATGTCTACCACTTGTATTGAGCAAATGGAGATGCATTCCAATATTGTTGTGTTTATTCTGGTGTTAACATCACCTGCTGCATCTGCTTCTCTCACTGCTAAAAACATGCCCGGCATGTGTCCACATATGTTAAGTGGAAATTTGAGCTAAAAATGCTCCTAATAGTGTACATTACCATTCCATGTTTCCCATCAAGATCAATGATAGGAAATGATGTATACACCTACTTTTGGATTTTCATAAATTTGAGCAAGCCTCTAATGTCCTAATGTTTGGTATAAAAACTGAGAATGAAGACTGTTTTACTGTAATCATATTGTTACAAATATTTCTTAGCATTTGCTTAATAAGTTAGAAGAAGGTTAATTTGTTATAATAAACTAGTTATAAGTTAGCTATTCTACACGTGCTATTAATCAGCATTAGCTAGTGTATGTATAGCTCAAGTGCTCAAAGTGTACGTACTGTTTCTTCTTTGTCTATTTTACAGAACCTTCCCCGATTTCTTCCCCTCTTTTCTCCAAACTCTTTAGCCATAATAATTTTCAATTCCTGCAATCTCACAGAAACCATATATGTTCAAAAATCAAAGATACTTCTGTCAGCCATTTAATGATTCTAACTATTAGATATATATTAGATATATTAGCCCAATTAATAGGCCTAAGCCTGCTCTTACTTGTATTTGTAGATTAGGGTTTAGTCGCCCATGTATGCTCATATTATAGTTCATTGTAATACAGGTTATTATATTATACTCTTACATAATAAAGATGTAGTCCTTAAGATCCTTTGTAGACGTTGTGCTCTTGGTGTTCTTATTCTATGCTTCTTTTTTCGTATCCATATGCAACATAGTATAACATATTGCGTTGCTAATATATTTAACATGGTATCGGAGCCAAACTTCATTCTTGGCATTAAATAACTATCTCTACACAACAAAGAAATTTCCCACTAGCACAACATAAATCCACCACAGTGCCACTGCTTGCCCATAGATCCGGACTCCACGGCATCACATAGCTTCCATGGAACCACCATTGCTATCTTGCCACCACATCTTTGATCTCTCAAGCATGTCGTGCCTCCCTTTTTAGATTTGTGCAAATCGAGCCTTTGCCTAACAAAACCAACCACATAAACATGCTCCACAACCTCTTGTGATGAAAACCCAAGAACTCGGTCTCGCATCTCCACATGCGGTCAATGCTTCATTCTTACTCCATGCGCCACTAAGGATTTTTGACTCACAGATTGGATTTTGGACACTTGCAGCGCCACGAAGGCCATGTCGTCCACCACCCTACGAAATTTGAGAATCTGGCCTGCATATGACATTACACACGCTCTCTCGCACCCCCTGGAAGTCCATCCACACGTTGTCACTGTCTCACGCCATACATATGCCGAAACACTACGTCAGTCTTCTTATGACATCATCCATGACATCAACAAGAGCCACATAAGCCCTAGCCACATCACTGCCATGCAAGCCTCTCCACGTCAGAGAGTCATCACATCAGCACATGTCATCATTGATTTTGCTAACCTGGACCAACCCGACCCTGACTTCTCAGATCTGACCCGTGGACCTTTGTGGGTGCTTAACCATTGACTTTGACTCATTTGTTGACTTTGACTTTTGCGTTGACTTTTTGACGAAAAATTAAAATTTCCAAAATGGCCTATCTTGCTCAAATTTTCATGTAGATTCCAATTTTGGACTCCATTTCTTCATTTAAAGCTCAAAATTTGGTCAATTGGTACATTCTTCATCATAGTTTCTTCATGAGCATTCTTCAAGGCATGTCCATGGTATCTTCTCATGCTTATCCAACCTTTAGCCTTCATTAAGCTTCCGCCTTGAGTTTGAGGAAAGCTGTTTGAGATATATTAGACATATTAGCCCAATATAATAGGCCTAAGCCCACTCGTACTTGCAGTTGTAGTTTAGGATTTAGTCACCTATAAATACTCATGTTATGGTTTATTATAACACAGATTATTTTACTGCACTTTTACATAATAAAAATGTAGCCATTAAGAGATTCTTCCATGGACGTAGGCTGATAGGGTTGAACCATGTAATCCTCGTGTTCTTAGTGTTTGTTTTCTATGTTTCCCTTTCCGCATCCACTCTAGCATAAAAAATATGGTATAACACATCACATTAGTAATATATTTAACACTTACCCATTTCAAAATATAAATACAGTATGATGATATTGATATGCCTTGCTTGTGTATACATTCATCTTCCTTTAATTATTTTCCGTTAAATTGGTTTACTAATTATTGACACTGATTTAGGGGAAGTACAAATTATCGTAGCATATAGGAAGATAGCAATTCATGGCAGACGCAGGAAATTTTATCTAGGAAGCAGCAAGGAGAGACTAAAAACAACTTCAATTATCTAGAAGGTGTCATGGTTTGTATTCTGATGGTGGAAGTGACTCTTGGGATGAGGACTCAGATGATGAATGTTGAACATAATTTATGTATGCAATGAAGAACATATATATTATATTCTAAAAGATATACTAGTGCTCTGTGCTCCTATGGAATATGGGATAGAGTCAAATATGCTACACAATTTTAAGCTGCCTATCTCATTGGCTGCAGCCTACAATTAGTGTACGCTTTTGCATGAGCCTAGCACATGCGTGCTACCAAGTGGGTAAGGGACACTAGTAGCACCTCAGGCTCATGGAGAAGATCTTGTACCTGAAATTCCATCCCAAAACAGTTTTTATTCTCTGACTAATTGTGACCCAAAGTTTTTGCCCTAACCCATTTTTGCCTTTAAAACATAGTTGGCTCTCATTGGCCAACTCCAGCTGCTAGCCCTCACTTAGGTGAGTATTCTAATAATTTGAAATGGCTGACAAAAGCCTGATTAGAGAAAACTCCTTTATTTCCAAAATTATGTAAAAAGCATCCAACTCATTTCCTAAGCATAAAGAAAACTACACCAAATCGTGGAAATAGCACTTAGGAGGTCCAAAGCCTCTCTCTCTGCCCAAAAACCAATCATTAACAACACCCGAAATTCAATATAAAACTCTCCCTTCAGCTCAAAGCAAAACCAAACACGTTTTACCTAGATACCTAAAACTTTAGAGCAAAAGCTCATTTAGCCAACCAACATTCTCACAATTCCGAAACTTGGGGGTGGAAATATGGGTTCAGGATAACCTTCCCTCTCTTCCTCACAACCTCTCTCAATTTCCTCTTCTTCTTGACTGTGGGTCAAAGTTTCGGGCCTGTTGTGTTTCTATTACTTTTTCTACATTTTCTTGTATTTCAGTTATGACATTTTGATTTCTCTTTTGTTAAGGCACCATTAGCCTTTTGTTTGCTATACATTGTGAATTTTGGGCTCGACTCTCTACAAATGATCACTTCTAAAAAACCCAAGGGGAGATCTATGCTATTCTCACATTTTTTGCCCATGTCGCAAAAATGTCCTAGACAAGTTATTACCTTCATTTAATTACCCCTTATTGGTTTACTACATTTGTTGTTTGATATCTGTTTTTGTGTTTGTTGTTTTTGAATATCAATGGACAATACATATGTAAGATAAGATCATATCATACTTTTTAGTCTGGTTAATACTTTTTTGTTCAGTTAACGAATGCTCTTAGGACATTTGTAAATTGATTATTTTAGGAAAGTTTTAATATCACTTTTATGGGAAAAATAAAAAAAATATTAAAAAATTAATTACTTTGTACTTTTTCCACAAATTTTTTTTTTAAAAAATACTTCATAAACAAATGTCCTTAGGACATTTATTAACTTTTTTTTTAACCCTCTATGATTATAATACTCAAATATTCTTCTCATAGAAAACCCATCAATTTATCTTCCCTAACCCTATGTATTTCTATTAAGCTCTCAAAGCTTGCATGTGTGGGTTCTCTCCACGTATTTGGTGTAACCCTCATGCACAACTCTATTTTTCAAGAAGGAAAGGTCGACTTTAGGTGGCCTGTGCAACTAGTGGCGAAGCTATAGCCAAGCTTGAGGGCCATGTCTACTCCAAAAATTATAAAAAATTCTTTTATTTTTGGTACATGTCTAATATCAAACAAGACAATATTTATATACTAATAAGAGTTTAAAAGATGATAAATTCACCTGAAAAATTATCTCTTTAATATACATATGTCAAAGATGATGTTTTTGTATAAAATATATTAATGAATTATGACACTATAATATTAAAATATTAAGATTTATGTGTGTGTGTGTGTGTGTGTGTGTGTGTGTGTGTGTGTGTGCATGTGTACGTTGGTTTGTCTTATTGGATATTAGTACCACAATTTGGCTCCCATAACAAAAAAATTCTATTGCACCCCTGTGTGCAACATGCTCTTAAATGAGCTTTTGTCACATCTGATTTGGACCACAAAATGTGTTATACAGTCATCACTTTTTGATTTTGGGCTTTGAGACTATTCATAGAGTAATTCTTTAGGTACTTCTAAAGTACGGAGAATGGTGTCCCATTCTCTCACATTCATGATGAAGTTTCATTAAATTCATAATAGGTTGTGAAAGAAGGGAGCATTATTTCTTGAAAATACCTAAGAATTTTCCATATTCATGAGTTATGCGTTGCACCTGTGGGGATGTGGGGTTGGTATGTTTTGGATTTCTATGGTTCAATTATTTGCATTTGAAGGTTATGTGGTACTGTTTGAATGGACTCTTGAGCCAGCATAGATACTCCCTTTTTCACTCTTCACTAATTGCATGTATTTTACATTTGATTATTATAATCATGGTAAAAAATACATTTTCGTCAGTATATTTTCACGCGATTCTCACTTTGGTCCCTAGATTTTATTTTTACCACTTTTAGTCCTTATTTTAAAAAACGCGTTTCGTTTTAATCTCTACTATCATCTCTGTAACGGAAATATCCTATGTGGCAGACGGAATGCACTGTTGGCACAAAGAGCGCCTACATGGCCATTAAAATAATAATAAAAATTTTTAATTAACATTTAAATAATGCCACATTAGCATTTAAAATGAATTTAAAATCAAAACCATTTTCTTTTTAAATTTGTCAATTTTAAAAATAAAATAAAATATATTAAAAAATATGAATAGATTTTCTTACAACTCTCTCTAATCTCAAATTCTCAGATGCCTCTAATCTCAAACTTCCTCCCTCTCACCTTAAACATCGCTTCACCCTAACTCGGTAGCTCCTATGGTGGAAGCTTATCGCCACCATTAATACCACCACCAACGGTGTTTCTCTCTCTCTCTCTCTCTCTCTCTCTCTCAGAGTACCCCTTGGCCGAAGCTCCCACCATTCATGTTCTTCATTTCCTGCCACCACCATAGCTATCAAGTTGTTAAGATCCTCCTAGTCAATGGGTTCGACAAGGTTCACAGGTGGTGGGATCGGTAAGGTTCATCGGTGGTGGGTTCGGCAAGGTGGTGGGTCAGTTTTTGGGTCGTATGTGGTGTGTGGTATGGGTTTCCAGTAGATCTGAAGGCCCACATTTTCCTCTCCTCACTTTCTGATCTCACTCTTTCTATCTTGGGATTGAATTTGAAGAGAATCTGAAGCCGATCTTGGGTTTATTTTATTTGTTTCAGATTTTTGACAAATTTGAAAAACTCATTTGTTGTATGTGTTGAGAAGGGATATTCTGGGTTTGTGAAATGACTATTTGCTGTGTGTATTGAGAAGGGATCTTTTGGGTTTGTGAAAGGGAGTGTTTTGTGTTTATGAATTAGAATTTGTTGGGTTTGTGAAAAGGGGATTTTCTAGATTACCAATGAGGAGAGAAAAATGTTCAGATCTTGAGATTGATGTTTCCAAGAAAATGCTTAATTAAATTTTATTTTATTTAACTGTTATTGATCTAAGTTTTGATGTGTTTGGCTTTAAAGAAAGTGCAAGAAAGACAGAGAAATGAAAGAAACTAAGAATTAATTAGCTAAGAACATGAATATGAACAGTCATGTTCATGGAGAAGAACACAAAAAACATATATAAATATGTTCTTCTGAAGAAAATAATGAAAGGAAAAGAAAATTTTATTTTATTTGATTTGGTTTTAAAAATCACATGTTTAGAATTTTGTTTTAATTTTTTTCTGACGTGGCTTTTTTTAAAATTTAAATGTTGATGTGGCATTATTTAAATGTTAATTAAAATTTATTATTGTTATTTTAATGGCTGTGTAGGTGCTCTATTTGCCAACAATGCATTATGTCTGCCACAGGATATTTCCGTTATAGAGATGACGATAGAGACCAAAACGGAACGCGTTTTTTAAAATAAGGACTAAAAGCAGTAAAAATAAAATTTAGGAACCAAAGTGGGAATCGCCTGAAAATGTAGAGATGAAAATGTGATTTTCGCCTACAATCATTAGTTGTACGATATTTGTTTTTTCCTTTTATACGTGCTTTTACTTGAATTGTAAATTTTTATTTTTAAATTTTGCCTTTGTTTTACAAATTTGTTTCTTTAAAGAAAAGAATTAGAGAGACTTAATGTAACATTATTAGAAGTAATGGAAGGACATCTTAGTCAAGAAAGTGATGAATCATATGATTTAGGTTAAAATAAAATAATGGAAAATACACAGATTAATCCTACGTAATATGTTGAGCATTTATAATCGAACTCATTTCTAAGATTGTGATTTTTTGAGATTTATTGATGTCGAAGTTGTGTCATAAATACATTTTACACTAAAAAAGAGAGTATCATATCAAATATTTTATAATATAAATCTCATCCCATTAAAATAAGGATTTGGAAGAAGTTCTTTATAGAAAATAAATTTTATTGATACTAGCAATGTGATTGGTGGCCTGGAACCTTGGACCAATAAGACTTCACGATGCGGAGCATCGAGGATTCGAGTCATTCCTCCTAACTAGCCATGTAGGTACTCTTTAAACTTTCATCATAAAGTCTTCCTTGTTTTATGGGTAATTGAAAATCTTATCAAAAATTTAATTATTTTTTTATTTTTTATAAAAAAATTTAAATAGCTTATTAATGTGTACTCTTAAAACATATGTTAATAAAATCTTAATAGAAAAAAATTAGAGAAAAATAAAACAATAAAAACATATTGAGTATGGCTTGAGTTCAATGGCAAATAACCAATGAACACGTTAAAATACGTGTCCAATCATCTCTCTCCACCCTAACATATCACACCTACAATTCAAAAAGGTTGAAGGGAACGTACCCATGGTTTTAAAAACCGGTACGGTGAAAGAACCGGTAAATGAACTAATTACCGGTTTTAAGGTCGAACCGATGACGTCATAAATAATTTAATTATTATTTATTTAAATTATATAAATAATTAATAATTTTTTTAAAGAAGTATATAATATCTTTTTAAAGATAATAACGTTACAAAACATTAACATAATAAAGAATTTAACATAATAACGTTACAAAACCTTAACATAATAAAGAATTTAACATAATAACATTACAAAACCTTAACATAATAAACTTTTAACAAAACCAAATAAATAAGTTCATTAGTCATTACATTTACATCCAAATAGTAAATAACAAACAAGTTCATTACATCTAAATAGCAAATAAGTTTTAAAGTTTTAAACAAACAACTAATAAGTTTTAAGGCCTAAGCCTTATTTGTTATGAAGAAAATTGAAATCAATATCATCATGTGAACCAAATGCTCCACCACTAGCATCATTATCATCATCCTCATCCTCATCTTCTTCATCTTCAATAGGAATAGGATGATTTTTATCTCTAAATCCAGGAGGAGCATCATCTTCATCACCAAATGACTCCAAATTGATGTCATCATCATCTTCAATCACTTCATTGTCTATATCTATACAAATTCCAAAACCAAGGAATAATAAATGAAATAACGTTCTAATAATCATTTCTCCTAAATCATAAATAGTCTAATTAAAATATGCAACTAAGCAAAGAATTGTTAGAAGCTAACCTCTTTGTACATGGCTAGAAGACCCTTCTTCAATTGGATAGGCTCCCTCTTCATATAACGAATTCTCTATCTCCTCATGATCCAAAAATGGAAGTTCTTCATCTTCCACTACCCAAAATTCAGTTTTATCGATACTTGCATAATCAATAGGATCAAAATTGAACTTCTTCCTTTTGACTCTATATCATAAAATGAACATAATGAATAATTGATAACCAAATCACTCATATTTTCTCACAAAAATGTTGAAACAAAGAGATGATATAATATATACCTTTCTTTCAATCGGTAGTTATAATGAACATACACAAGATCATTAAGTCGTTGATGCTCCAATCTATTTCTTCTTTTGCTATGTATTTGTTCAAAAACACTCCAATTTCGCTCACATCCCGAAGAGGCAGCTGTTTGGCTAAGAATCCGAACTGCAAATTTTTGTAAAGTTGGAGCACAAGATCCAAACAACTTCCAGCACTCATCTAAGTTTCATATACAACACAAAACAAAGATACAATGAATCAATAAACATACTTATCCCAAAAATATAAAAAAGAGCTATAATCTTTAAAACATATTTTCATTTTATTCTTAGCGAAAGTAAACAATATCTTACCCGGTTGAAATGTCTTGGCTGATTCTTGAGCAAGTTGGGTTCCAAAAGTTTGTTCACGCTCTCGAAATAGCCTTAATTCCTCCACCAACTTCAATCGGCCAACTGAAACTTTTGATTCAATAACATCTGTCACAGCAGATTGTGTCTCTAGCCTCTTATTTTCCGTCTTTCAACTCTTCAGTTACATGATCCCATGCGGGATCACATTTTGCTCTCACAGATGAAGAATTAGCATTAGACCTGGTTGTAGAAGCACATTCATTAGATGGTACAGAGACGGATTCCATTCCACTCAACAAAGATGTATGGCAGCAACTATTTTAACAACAAATAAATTCATCAATCATCAACACAACATAGTGACACACAAACAATTCTATAAATCAAATCCACAACATACACAAAATCCATAACATGTATTTTACAATGCTGCTTTGTAAATCAAATTCACAATCTACTCTGTAATTGACTAATTGTAAACTAAAAATTGAAAGATAGAAATTAGTCAAATTACCACTTGCCAGGAAGTCACAGAACAGAGTTGCAGAGAACCTGAGATGAAGCCAAAATCAAAATCAAAATATCAGAGCCGTGAGAAATGAAAAAGAAAAAAAAAAACCAATCACAGAAAATTACACTGATGACTTAGCAAATTGCACCGATGACAATTACACTAATAAGAAAAGAATGTTACCCGATGACTGATACACTGATGAAGCCGAGAACAGAGAGCAGAGCACAGAGGAAAAAAAAAACCCAGCACTTCAGAGTTCATGATCACAAACATAAATTGCAACATTTGTCTCCTACAAACGAGAATTGAAGCATGGAAATGAGAAATTTAAGTGAAAAAAGAAAAGAAAAATGAAATCAAAGAAAGGAAAATAAGAAACTGAAATGAAAAAAGAAAAGGGAAATATGAAATTAAACCATTAGTGAGGGCTTGAGGCTTGAGGCTTGAGGCTTGAGGCATGAGGCAGTGAGGCTTGAGGCGTGAGGCAGTGAGCTGCGTGCGAGGAGGTGCGCGAGGAGGTGCGTGAGGTGATGCGCGATTCGTGAGGTGGGCTCGGGGTGGGTGCGAGGCGGGCTCGCGAGGTGATGCGCGAGGTGGGCTCGGGGTGGGTGCGAGGCGAGGCGAGCTCGCGAGGTGATGTGCGAGGTGGGCTCGGGGGGTGCGAGGCGAGCTCGCGAGGTGAGGTGCGAGGCGAGCTCGCGAGGTGATGCGCGAGGTGGGCTCGGGGTGGGTGCGAGGCGGGCTCGCGATGTGATGCGCGAGGTGGGCTGACTGCTGAGGCGTGATTCGTGAAGCAGTGAGGAGGGAAAGACTGAACTGAACTGAGATGAGAATGAGAGCTTCAGGAGGGAGGCGTGAGGAGTTTGAGGACCGAACTGAAGAGATGAGATCATCAGAGTTGATTTTGGTTAGGGTTATTTTTCAGGGGCAAAATCGTCAATTTACACAGATTAAAGGCAGGGAACCGGGAACCGGTTGGACCGGCCGGTTATACATTTTTTAAGGTTAAACCGGCCGGTCAGCACTGTTTGACGTTTTTTAGGTGATTTTCGGTTTTCTGTCATAACCAAACCGATTTTGGTACTGGTTTCCGGTCGGACCGGTCGGACCGGCCGGTCCGGTCCGTTTTTTAAAACTATGAACGTACCACATGGGGCTAGGATGGTGACTTTAAGTCACTGACTTATCTTGTAAAAGCATTTTGCATGTGTCATTTATTCCCTAGCCCTATTGCTAAAGTCCAAACTCATACTTAGCCATATGTGCTATTCCATCTATTCACATCAAAAGTCAAAAAGTTAATTTGCGATGTGAACCATTGAACGAAAAAAACTAAAAAAAATTAATAATTTTGAAGAAATGAAAGTAGAATTGCACCGATCCCAATCCCCACTTGTACAATGCGTATCAAACCTTGTCTAATATCAAATCTTGTCTGATATTTGATTGTCAAACTTTATTTTTTGGGTAGGGACCACATATATTTTAGGAGACAAAAAGATCAGTTCTGCTTTAATGGAATCGACTAGTACGGCTTGCACATGGTTCACATCAAAAGTCAAAAAGTTAATTCGTTGATGTGAACCATTGAACGAAAAAAACTAAAAAAAGTTAATAATTTTGAAGAAATGAAAGTGGAATTGCACCGATCCCAGTCCCCACTTGTACAATGCGTATCAAACCTTGTCTAATATCAAATCTTGTCTGATATTTGATTGTCAAACATTCTTTTTTGGGTAGGGACCACATATCTTTTAGGAGACAAAAAATCAGTTATGCTTTAATGGAATCGGCTATTACGACTTGCACATGGTTTTTTTTTTTTTTTTTTTTTTTGATAACCTTCAGTGAAATATTATTGAAACAAACCAAGGAGGACCCTAATTAAATTCTTTTACCATCTTTAAATTTTAAATGAGCGTCAAAATCTAATTCCTATATTTATTAAACTTTAAATCATGGCCTTTTAAGTTATCGCTTTCTGTTTCACTTTAAAACAGAGAGGATGCGAGGCTTGAGCAAGAGTATGGAGAATAATAGCAAGAATGATAAGGAAAATTATATTAATCATGTTTTATTACTCCTTATCATTAAATCTGTTTCAAATTAATCGTGTTTTATGTTATATATATACATGTATGATAATGAATGAATGATAACGGGGATAGTCTCTAAAAATGAGACATTATTGTAGATCTTTTATATTAACTTTTTATTTATAGATTATATTAGATAGATTGCTAGTGTTGCAGTACATGAAAGAAATTAATTCACATAATTGATATGAAACCGCCATGACTTGCATTAGTGAATTTAATTATAGTGATCAAATTAAAGAAGGCTGGATATGTATTTTTGTGCACCTAATATTTCCTTTTTTTAAACATTTGTATATATTGAGTTATCATATGGGCAAAGTGGGAGAATGTAAAACTATATTAATTTATTAATTAATTTGGTGGCCCTATGTGATGAGGCATATGTGTTAAGTTAGAGGTTTAATGGCAATATAAAGGCAAATTCATTAGTGTCTTATCTAATTAGTTAATTAAAGAATTGTTTCCTAATGTGACTCAAATTTTGATGGTGAAGTGAAGATTAAAGTAAACTAGGAAACTGGCCCTCTCTATACCCATTATGGTATTCAGTTTTTCTCATCGTAGATTGAATCTGAATGAATTGAGCATATACAAAAAATAGGTGAAAAGAGAGAAACCAATCTTATAGAGAATTATTATTCACTGGATCTCAAGAGAATTGCATCAATTAATCCAGGAAAGTCTCATGACTAATTTGACTGTATTTTATATCAATGTGAAATCTATAATAGTTCTAGATCTTGATGTTAAAGTAGTTGATGGTTTATTTTGGCTTTCGATGGTTCTATTATTTGCATTTTGGTTCATTTGGTTGTTATATGGCATTGTTTTAATAGACTCTTGAGCAAGCACAGATACTTTGAAACCTAGTTGTTAGTTTCTCAATTTGACTTCAATTTTTTTTTAATGAAAATTTTGGGGCTTCCATTTACTTTCTCTTTTTTCACTCTTCAATGATTGTATGTATTTTGCATTACTACAAACTACATAAAAAGAGCTAATGGCTCTAACTACAGTGCTCTTGGTTTGTTAAACTTTTGTCTTTTGTAATAAACCAAAACGGCGAGTTTGGGTGAGAAAGAAAAAATTTTAATATTAAAAAATGTTATGTTCATAATATTTTCACAATAAATCCTAAGTGGCAAGTTATTATTGACTATTATTGGTAGAAAAAAAATAATTTTAGTGACTAGTTCAAATTAGAATCATCAATAACTTTTTTTAGAGAGTTTTAACCTATGACACTTGCTTCTAATGATAATTTTTTATCAGCACACCAAAACACTAATCAGTTTTTGGTGTAGACGGGGATTGAACCTCAAATATCTTATTCAACTATTAGAGAATTTACCAGTTGAGCTAATTGGAAACCATGAATCATTAATAACTTAGTACTGAATATTTGTTTTTTTGTAATAAGCCAAAATGGTGAACTTGGGTGAGAAAGAAAAAAAAATAATAATATTAAAAAAATGTTATGTCCATAACATTTTCACAATAAATTCTAAGTACCAAGTTATTATTGACTATTATTGGTGGGAAAAAAAAAATTTAGTAGTGGGTTCAAATTAGAATCATTAATAGCTTACTACTGAAGATTTGTTATAAAAATATTGTAGAAATGTTATAGACATAACACTTATTATTTAATACTATTATCTAAAAGCCTTAAAATAAGGAGAATTGGTGAGTTGCTTTTTTTTTTTTTTTTTCCCTTCAAGTACACTAGTTTAGTTTGAGCTTGATTTTGTTTATAATTTTTTTATAATTATTTTTATATATTTATTTTATACTTGCAATGTAAGCTTACATTGCAGAATGTAGACATACAAAAAGTAGCAAATATTATACACATTTGCAAAAAAAAAAAGGGAAATATTGTACAAATTTTGCAAATGTGTACAACATTTGCCAATTTTCATTTGCCAATTTTTGTATGTCTACAATATAAATGTACATTGCAAGCACAATATAAACATAGAGATATTGTGAAAATGTTGTGACACATATGTCAATTCCTTATGGGTCAAACCAATATAAAATAAAATAATAAAATATCAAACCGAGATCTAGCACAACTAAAACTAATTGTATTGTATTTTGAAAATGTTGTGGCATTTTATTGTTATATGTCAATTCCTTATGGGTCATACTAATATAAAATAATATAATAAAATATCAAACCAAGATCTAGCACAACTAAAAGTAATTGTATTGTATTTTGAAAATGTCGTGACATTTTATTGTTATTACAATATTTTCACAACCATTAAGGTGCAAATTCTTAATAGGTCAAAATTAGATAATAAAATATTTAGACTAGGATCCACCGCAATTGAAAATAGAGGTATTGTGATATTTTGTTGTATTCCTAGAATTTTTTTTTTAAGTCAAATTTGGTAAGCCAAAATTCACTTTTACAAGCACAACTTTCTTGGGCTGATTTTTTTTTTTTTTTTACACACCTTTAAAAAAAAAAAAAAAAAAAAAAAAAGACACAATTTTACACCAAAAAAAATAAAAATAAAAATTGTGCCCTTTAAGTTTGGGGTAATTTCATTCCTCCCTAAACTTTAAAATTGAGCAAATACCCTAAAATGTTACTCTCTTAGTTAAACCATTTTGAAATCTAATGATTCTTAAAATGTTCCATTGTACAACGTCTAAAATACCCCTATTAAATGTTAATATTGGAGAAACAATTTGTGTATTTTGAGATTTATGTAGTAGTCATACTTGGAAAGTTAGAATGTTGATACATGGTGTTCTATTTGTTACCTAGAGAACATTGATTTTCCTTGGTTCAAAAATTTTACACTTGAAATTTTATTTAATGAAAACTTCAATGACATATGTCTTTTGTTATCCTATTTTTCTTTTTTTCCTTTTTTATTTTTATTTTTTTTCTTTTTCCTCTTCTTACTTAAAAAGGGTTTTCATTAAAAACTAAGTAAACTAAATATCGTGGCTAGACTCATAAAATGTAAGATAATAAAAGAAATGAAGTATGGATAATAAAATCTTTATTGTGGATAATTACAAGTATTTGATGAAGACTTTCAATTGTAGTATATTAAATCATTCATTGTGAATATTTAAATATTGTGACAATGACTTAGCAAAACTCAATTGCTTATTATTGGAATAAGATGATATTCATTATCACTCTTAGGATTTTTTAGTGAGAGAATATTGCCTTTAGAGAATAAGTTCTAAGAAACTATCATGACAAATAGATACTCATATATTAAAATAGTAACTCTAAGTTTAAGAACATGGTTTTATTCTTATTCAAATAGAAGTTCTATCTTAATTTCCTCACTCATAGGGGCAGCACGTGCCTTGCATGTGCCACCCAAACTAGTGATTATTACAATCATTTAATTACCGCTGATTGGTTTGCTACATTTGTTGATGTTTGCTCTCTCTCTCTCTCTCTCTCTCTCTCTCTCTCTCTCTCTCTCTCTCTCTGAATATGTTCTTCTACTTGATTTTTTTTTTTCATCATAATTCTTAACAAATTTGTTTTTTAACAAAAAGAATTAGAGCAAGACAATATAACATTGTACGTTTTTAAACCCCTTAAACACAAGTTGTTAAACCTAGTTATTTAGCCAAGTAATTACTTAGATAAATTGTTCAATTCTAGGTTAACACATTCAAATCATATCATGTAAAAATTGCGGGAACATAAAGAACACACAATATGATAACCCAAGAAAACTAAACCGGTAAAAAACCTGGGGAGGATTTAACCTAGCTATCCTTAAAGAAAAACAGATCCACTATGAAAGAATTGAAATTTTTTTACAATAGAACTTAGACCACTAACATCCTATTACTACGTCGAGTAAAAAACTTACTACCACGACCACGTAACAGCTCTTAGTCCACGAACTACTTCTTTCCTTGATCTACTATAACCACAAGTACTCCCACTTGTGACTTTCTTTAAGTTCTTTAAGTAGCAACTGAACTGATCACCAAGTTCTTAACATGAATCTTGATCTTGATAACCCTACATGTGTATGATGGTAAACACCCCTAGATCTCGCAAAAGATTCAACACACAACCACCATAAAACTTCTAAAACGTAGTTAGGGTTTTTCCTTTTATACTTGAAGTAAAGCACTTAACCCTACATGTCAAACGGGCTTGGACTGAATTGGAAAATCTGCAGAAAAATAAATCTACACGTGATTCGATCGACCGATCCTATTTTTCGATCGATTGATCCTTGCAAAATTAGTCCAATAATTTCTACAATTACTCGATTTAAATTTTACAAATAAACACACTTTGAGAAAGCCTAAACGTAAACTCTATGTTTTAATTATGGTTTGCCAACACATTACAAAATGAAGTTCTAATACATTAGTTCTTAAAATCTTAGAACCTAACAAATATTACTAGAAGTAGTGAAAGTACATGTTAATAAAGAAGGTGATTAATCATATGATTTAGAATAAGATAAAATGATGAAAAATAATACATATGGCCAATCCTAATTAATTTGTTGAGCATTCATAACCGATCTTAGTTTTGGAATTGTAATTAATTGAGATTTATCAATGTAGAATTGTCCGAAATAAATTTTACACTAAAAAAGAGATAATCATGTCAATTAATACTTTGCAATTAATCCCATACTATTAAAAAAAATACACAAAAAGTTCTCAATAAAAAATAAATTTTATCAATACTATTGGTGGCCTGGTAGCTGGAGCCATGGGCCACAACAAGATTCCGCTATGTGAATTGTCATAGATTCGAGTCACCCTCCAGCTAATGATGTGTTGGTACTCCTCATTCTACATCAAAATAAGGTCTTGATCAGATTGGTTGTTAATGGCTACCGGGTAGACCAGCCTAGCTATGCTACACTTAACTTCAGGTTTTCAGAAATAAGGGAGACAGCGCATCGAAAAACCTATCACACCAATAATTTAAAAAGGTTGGAGGCATATGAAGAAGGGTCAACAAAGGTAACTCCTCTCTCTATCTCACATTGCTAGTTTTCGTCGTTATTTGAATGAGAAAGACAACGTTGTCAACATTACTTTTTTGAGGCAAGTCATCAATACCATCCTAGCCCTATGACTAAAAGTCCGTAATCATACTTAGCCATATGTCTTATCGGCTCCACTTTTATGCATGTTAAACCTTGTCTGATATCTTATTGCCAAACATGACTTTTATGGGGGTGGACTAGGGGTAATTATTGGTTAATTTTTTAAAAGGTAATTATTGAGTATTTTTAGAAAAATATAAAAGTATATATATATATATATATTTTTTTAATATACTTGTGAGTCATAGTAATTAAATTAATAGTAAAACTTATAATTTATGTGAAAGAAAGAAGTACACATTTATAATACTTCCAAAAGCCAAAAACTGTAATTAAATTTTTACCACGGTTAAATTTTAATTGAGATGACAAAATCTAAATCTTAGATTTAGGTTGCGTTTGGATAGAAAAGATTGTGTTCACGATTTGGTTTTGTGCGTTTCAGCTTTTTTTTTTTTTTTTTTTTTCTTACGCACAAGTTTCAACCAGGGGACAAAATTACTATTCATCCACTGTGTGATACTGTTTACTTATTGTGTGGCACTGTTCACGTACTGTTTATGTACTGTTCACTTAATGTGTTGTGCACCCACCACTTTTTGAATTTTGGTACTATATATGAGTCGTGTTTTAGACGTGAGGTTGGTCTCTTTTGCCTTTCTATGGTTCTATTATTTTTGCGCGCGCACACACACACACACACACACACACACATATATATATATATATATATATATGCAACTCACAATATTTAGGATCTATTTAGTTAGAACTTATAAACTCAGTTTTTAGATTTTATGTACACTTTTTTAAAAGTTCTGTTGTGGACATATTTTTATGTAATTGGCATATCCTTTGACAAAACGCACTTTACTTGTATTTGGATAAATCTAAGTAGGTTCAAGATGATCATTACAAGTGGTTAAATTGAAGACATGGAGATTACTCAAGAACTGCTCAAGAAAAGTGCAATCTGCAGGTTTCGATACCTCCTCGACAGAATCTCAATCTGTCGAGATTCATTAAAGCTCGACAGATGTTTCGATCGATCGAGATTACGGGTTTCAGATTATAGCCAACAACGTTTTTACTCTAAAAGGCTAATTGTTTATGAGTTTGTATAATTCTTATTGGACTAGGAAAACTCAAGGTTTGTGTAAACCTATTTGGAATAGGAGAGCCCATTAAGCTCCTATTTAAAGGAGGTAGAAAAAGAAAAAACCTAACCCTAGAGAGTTTTATAAGATTTTGTTTTTGAAACCCTAGCCTCCTCATACAGAAGAAAGAGTTCTTGCTGCGTTTCTTATACGCTTTTGGGTTTTGTAACCAAGCAATCATTGAGTATGTGAAGATCAATGTTGAAGATCTTATTGGTGTTTCTTGCTCCAACGTTGAAGATCTTATTGGTGTTTCTATATGAAGCTGCTGCAAATTAACTACAACAATCAAAGGGTTGTTGTGGAGTTAGTCACGCACTGGGATTCGTGCAAAGGAGTAGGCCGCGTACTAGGATCTGTGCATCAAATTGGTTAGTTACGTACTTGGGAGCTGTGCATCAAAAGGAGAAACTGTCACTACAGAGCAAGTCTAATTGGGTATTGGGGTAAGGGTTCAACTGTAGGTTGGTAAGGTACTGGGATTCCTTGCTCGTAATCGCTTGTTATGATAATAGTGGAGTTTCGGGAATGGTGACCTTAAATCACCCAGTGGGGTTTTTGCAGTCAGGTTTTCCCCATTCGTAAACAAATCACCGTGTTTTTTATTTTTCCACTGTATACTTTAGTTTTGGTGATTTGTTTGTGCTGCCACGTGATTTTACATGTTAACTTGATTAATTAATAACTTGGCTAATTAATCAATTTAATTTATCACTAGAGGTAAACGCGTTTGTGGCCTATCAAGTGGTATCAGAGCAGGCATACTCTGATTAGAGTTTAATCTTTGATGTGTGATCTATTGACCCCTGTTGTCATGGAAACTCTTGATTGTTTTGATTTGTATGATCTTGTGTTGAATGATGATGATGATATTCATGATGCCTATTGCAAGCTTTATAATTTTTGTATGAAATCTCTTAAGTGTTCTACAAAATTAAAAGCTAAATTTAAAAAGGTCAAGCTTGAAAAAGATGATTTGATTGCAAAATTGGATGAAGCCACTAATTTGAATAAGAATTTTAAAAATCAAATTTCATCTCAGGTGGACAAAATTAAGAATTTGGAAAAGCAACTAGTTGAATTTAAAACTGAAGTTGAAAAATTAACTAGTGTCAAACTTGTTGTTGAGCCTAACTCAAAAGAAAAAGATTTTTTATATTCCCCCATTCACAAGGAATAATGAAGAGTTGAAGGCTAATATTGCTAGGATAGACAAAGGCAAACAATCTGATGTTAACGCTAAAGTTTCTAAACCTATGTCTAAAACTCCTCCTAGGTTGAATGAAAATTCTGAATTTGTCCCTACTTGTCATCATTGTCATATTGTTGGTCATATTAGGCCAATTTGTCCTAAGTTGAGGTCTCTGTCAACCTCTAAGGTTGGACCTCCTTCTGGGAAGCCGAGTAGCTCTAAAACTGCTCATGTTTGTCACCATTGTGGTGTTTCTGGACACATTCGTCCTAATTGCTTTAAGTTGTATCCTTATAAGTAATTGTCTAAACGGTCACAAGTTTCCTCTCAAGAACCTACACCTTTGTTTGGAGAGTTATTAAAAGTCTTGAGCTTTTTAACTCAATTTCAGGAGAATTTTAATTCTTCTATGTCCTTCAGTAGTCATACTAGGACACGTACCTTTTTATCTTCACGGCCAAAGACTCGTGCTGTGTGGGTGAGAAAGGAGCCTAAGACTTAATTGTCTTTTCTGTTTTTCCTCTATTTTAATTCTTTCTATCTTAAGTAGGACTCTCTGTGCTTGATTTCTTTTCTGCTTTTGAAATCATGCTTTCATACATCTGCACATTTCTATCATGCTTTCATACATATGCATCTTTCTTTCATGCATTCATGTTGTTTGTCTGTTTTTGTTTGGTTGTTTAGTTTTTATTTTGTTTTTTTTTCAAAATAAAAAAAGGGAAAAAATCAGAAAAATACAAAAACAATGTGTGTTTGTGTACATTGGTTTTTGTGAACCTTAAAATGGCCATTGAAACAGAGTTTTCTAAATTTTGTATCATCTGTAGCTTAGATAAGCATTTTTATGCACAACTAAGCAAATGAGCTTTGTAGCTCTTTGTTTGTGATGAGTAAGGTTAAGTGATCTCTTGTACTTAACACTCGTATCACTCTTTTTGACGGGTAGGACTAGAAAATCCTAAGAGAAATGCATAAATAACTATCTCACCACTATTACTCGCCAATCATGATATGACATCTGTATACTTCGGCATAGCAAAAGTGCAATGTCAAAAGCTTAACATAATTGGATATTTCTTTTCTCTCTCTTGTATGCCCATGCATGATATGCTTAATAAAAGAAAATATACAAAAAAATAAAAGTAAAAAGATTAAAATGCTTTAAAATATGGTTGTAAGCGTGTTTTCTAGGAGATGTGGGAGTTATAGGATGTACCTCGAAGGTGATAGTCCCCATCAAACAGTCATGATTGTGTATGAGATAAAGTGATTTTCTCATACCTCAAATCGTCATAACTTTGAGACACTTATGCAATCTTGCGATGTTTTCACACAACACGCAATATTCTTTGCTATTCTTAATACATGTGCAGGTACAATGTGATTTGGCCATCACAAGGTTTACATGCGTTAATGTATGCTCACTAAACTGTCTTAACTTATTTTTGAAATATGAAATTGGTTAGACTTGTTTAGTGTGTGTGTATGTTTTGGGATCCATGTGCTTTTAATTTGTTGTTGAGAGATGTTTTTGAGAGCTTAATATTTTGATTGGATCTTTGGTTGAGTTGCATTCACGATTGCATTCACATCTGTGTTTTTCTCTTCTTTAAAAACTGCTTTTAAGCCATCTCGACACCTTCTCGACATCTCTCGATACCTGGTTTATCTGTCGGGATCTTCAGTTGCATCTTATCGCAATCTCGACACCTCTTGATAGCTAGGTAGATCGATCGAGAAAGTTTCTGTCTGCTCAATAGATCCTCGACACCTTCTTGATCCATCGAGGTTGTCTCGATAGCTTCTCGACACCTTCCGATCGATCGAGATACCCTTGCATGCATTTTATTTTTCTTTGTTTTGCATGTTTTTCCCTTTGTGTCCATAGCATCTTGTTTTTCTTTCTCTTGTAGGTCTATGGTTCCTTGTTCTCCTCGTTCCCTCAATATCTATTTTTTGTCTTTCTCTGGTCAAGTATTTTGGCTTTTTAGACCCTTTGTCAATCGTGTCAAAAAGGAGGAGAAATTTGAATTTTGTATGTCATTCCTCAGGGGGAGTAATAGACTTAGGGGGAGAACTTCATGTTATAGGGAAGAAAGTTTTTGTTGTAACTAAATTAGGGGGAGAGTTAGTTTGATACACACTGATATTGATATATTTTTTTGTGTTGTGTATCATTTGGTTTTGTAACCATTTTTACATACATGATACTTATCAAGTGGTATATGTGATGATGTATGTGTTTCACTCTTTATCTCACATGTGTTGTTTCTTTTCTCTATTTATACATATGTTTCTTGTTTATTCAACTTGTCATTATTTTCCATATGGTACCTTGATGTGTTTTGTTTAGTGCCTTTCAGGAAAGACAAATTAAAGCCAAGTCAAAGACAAGTCAAGATTCCGAACCTTCTTCTTGTAGCAACTTTTAAGGTTCAAATCTTTTAGACTAGGGTTATTTATTCTTGAGTAGAATGTATTCTAGGACATTCAATGTACTCTTGTGGTTTTGTAACGAATTACCAAATGGGGAGATTGTTGGGGACATATTTTTATGTAATTGGCATATCCTTTGACAAAACGCACTTTACTTATATTTGGGTAAATCTAAGTAGGTTCAAGATGATCATTACAAGTGATTAAATTGAAGACATGAAGATTACTCAAGAACTGCTCAAGAAAAGTGCAATCTGCAGGTCTCGATACCTCATCGACAGAATCTCGATCTGTCGAGATTCATTAAAGCTCGACAGATATTTCGATCGATCGAGCTTACGAGTTTCAGATTATAGGCAGTAACGTTTTTACTCTAAAAGGCTAATTGTTTATGGGTTTGTATAATTCTTATTGGACTAAGAAAACCCAAGATTTGTGTAAACCTATTTGGAATAGGAGAGCCCATTAAGCTCCTATTTAAAGGAGGTGGAAAAAGAAAAAACCTAACCCTAGAGAGCTTCATAAGGTTTTCTTTTTGAAACCCTAGCCTCCTCCTACAGAAGAAATAGTTCTTGTTGGGTTTCTTATATGCCTTTGGGTTTTGTAACCAAGCAAAGTTTCTTGCACCAACATTGAAGATCTTATTGGTGTTTCAATGTGAAGCTACTGCAAATCAACTACAACAATCAAAGGGTTGCTGTGGAGTTAGTCACATACTGGGATTCGTGCAAAGGAGTAAGCAACGTATTGGGATCCGCGCATCAAATTGGTTAGTCACGTACTTGAGAGCTGTGCATCAAAAGGAGAAACTGTCACTACAGAACAAGTCCAATTGGGTATTGGGGTAAGGGTTCAACTGTAGGTTGGTAAGGTACTGGGATTCCTTGCTTGTAATCACTTGTTGTGATAATAGTGGAATTTCGGAAGTGGTGACCTTAAATCACCCGGTGGGATTTTTGCCATCAGGTTTTTCCTATTCGTAAATAAATCATCATGTCTTTTATTTTTCCGCTGCATACTTTAGTTTTGGTGATTTGTTTGTACTGTCACATGATTTTGCATGTTAACTTGATTAATTAATAACTTGGCTAATTAATCAATTTAATTTATCACTAGGGGTCAACGCGTTTGTGACTTGTCAAGTTCACTTTTTTTCTCACTCTTGTTTTTTTTACGTACAAGTATATTTTAGTACATTTTTAATAAAAAAATTTAAATATATTATTTCAAATTGGACACTAAAAAATTGATTCTCACAACAAGTGGGTTCACCACTAACAAATGTGTGGGATCCATAAAAGGCCTGCAACATTTAAAGGGGTTGAGATTCAATACAATACCAAAAAACTTCAATGCCCCTTTATCCCTCCCACAAAATTTTTTCGCCTTCTAATTTTTTGACTTTTTATCCTTGATACTCTCAAATTGGCCCCCTAACCCTTTCTCTTTGCCTAATTAATTATTCAATTTTCTGTCTTTTTGTCCCCTTCTCGGCTTCTCCTTATGCCTTTTTCTTCTCCACCTGCCTTCACCTCACACGTTCTTTATCTTATCTTCAACTCTGTTAACATTTCACTATTATTTATACTCTCTTTTCCCCTCTCAAATCTGCACTCCACCTCAATACTCACACTTCTTCCTTACTTCTTCATTCTTACAAACTGCTCCTCAGAACTCTTAGACCATTACCAACTTACCACCCAATTCAGTGATTGTACGTACCTCAGAATCATATGACTTTCTTTGTTCATACTAGTTTGTTTTGTTAGAAAATCCACGGGTCTCCTTCATTTCGTTTGTCGCCCTTACTCTCCCGCTGTGCAAAGAAAAGGTTGCTATTTCTTTGCTCCTTTTGTTTGCCTTGTAAGGCATTGGTTGTGTGTTTGGGATGTTTGTAAAATTTTAGTATTGCCTAGTTTTACTAGACTTTTTGTTTTTTTAAAAGTAAAATAAAATAAAGGAAAATTATATTTTTACATTCACAATTACACGTACTCTATATTGTAGACTAACTAAATGTATACAACATTGTACACATTTACATGAACAACATGTGATATTGTATACTATGCATGTAAATTTGTACAATTGTGCACACTTCACATGAGCAGCGAAGATACACAATTAATTGTCATAAAATGAAATGGTATTAGCTTTTATGTTTTGTTTTGTTTTGTTTTGTTTTGTTTTTTTTTCTTTTTCTTTTTTTGGTTTTTTGGTTTTTTTGTTTTTTTGTTTGTTGTTGTTGTTTTTTTTTTTTTTTTTTTTTTTTTTTTTTTTTGGAGGAAGATAAAATGGTATTAGCTTATAATTTTTTTTCACACTGCTAGACAGATTAAATGCTACAAATCTAAGAGCAACCACATCAGTGTATCTAAAAGATTCCATCTATTTTACACCATCATTTTTACAAAACATCCACATCAATTTATTTATTATACACACTTTTTTTTGTTAAAATAATATTTCTCCACCTTCTTTTATTATTTCTCCTACTTTTCTATTATTTCCCACCTATCCCCACCTAACACCCCCTTCTTTTTATCTCTGAGTCATAATACACTCCCTTCTTTAGTCCTTATCTCTATCTCCGCCTCTCTTTCTTCTCCTTCTTTCTTTCTTTTTTTTTTTGGAGAATCTTTTTCTTTCCTCTTCTTCTTTTACAATTTGAGTTTTATGCTTTATTATAGATGATGATTTTTTTTTTTGGGTATGATTAAGGGCAGTGATTTTGGGCAGAGAAAGCAAAATTTCAGTTTGGGTTTTTCTTCCTCTTCTTCAGCATCTTTTTCTTTCTTCTTCTTCTCCTTCTCCTTCTTCTTTTTTCAATTTCTGTTTGATTATTCTATATGAATTTTTATATGGGTTTGATGAATTTGGATCTAGATTTAGAACGATTTTGATGATTTTGTGGTGTGTCCGTGATGATTTTGGGTTCGGTTTCCCGGTGAGTTTTGATTGATTTTGAGTTGGGTTTTCCAGTGGGTTTGTCTTGATTTTGAGTTCGGTTTTCTAATTGTTTTTCTGTTGATTTTGGGTTAATTTTTTGTTCTAGGTTGTGGTGTTTGGTGGTTATTTTCTGCTTCCTTCTTCTTATTCTGCTGCATTGGGTTGTTGGAAACGTTAGGGAAGCTGCTAGCTATTGTAGAGAAGAGAGAAAATAAAATAAAAAATATCATTTGCACAATGAACAATAACCGTGTATATATGCACGATTACTGTTCATTTATAATACCGTGGTATATATTTGCATATTTTTATAAAGACTGATGTGAGTGTTTTTTGGATAAAAGTGTGCAAAATTGAGCACTTTTTGCATTTTACACATTTTTACAACCACTGATGTGGTTGCTCTAAGAGAATATCTCTTATCATGTTAATTAAAATTTCAATTCACTCTACACTCTAGACCGTATTAGATGTAAGAAATAGTTTAACATGAAATAGACTTTCTCAACTTCCAATGAATTAGCGAGGATCTTATTTCCCCTTTATTTATTTGTTTGGAGAAACTAAATTAATTTTTTATATATAAAAATATAGGTATGTCTAAAGAGCACTTTTTTTGTATTAGTTTTTTATTTATTTTTTTCACAATGCTGGACAGCTTGATAGTCGACTATATATGGAAGAAGGAAGGCAATGCAGAATGAATCCTAGAGTGTTCCGAGCTGCTTCCAATGGTGATTCAAGTTTCTTTGATGAAAATTTCAATAATACCCTTCCCCAAGTGACACCCGAGGAGAACACTATTCTTCATGTTGCACTGCAATTCAATCAAATTGAGGCTGCGAGAAAGATAGTTAATTTAAGTCCAAGCCTTGTACATAAAAAAAACTCCAGCGGCAATACTCCGCTACATGTTGCTGCGAGGGTAGGAGATTCTTCAATGGTAAAGCGTCTAATAGCCCAGGCAAACATACTGGATATTGAAACAGGTGACCAACGGCAGCTTCTGAGCATGGAAAATCAATATGGGGATACTGCCTTGCACGTCGCTGTGCGATATGGTAACTTTGACGTTGTGAAAGAACTAATTAAAGAGAATGATCCAGCAAAACTGGCTAAGCAGGAAAACAAGGCTGGGGAATCCGCACTGTTCCTCGCTGTAGATAGACAACACTACGACATCGCTTCTCATATCCTAAGTGCTGCTCCAGATTGCTCCTATGCTGGAAGGCATGGCATGAATGTCTTGCATGCACTTGTCATTCACACAAATAGTTGTAAGTTCTGCTCCAGGATATGCTTTTAAATATTTTTGCACTTTTCTTTAACGTTCTTTGGTCTTTTATGATAAATCTAGTTTAGATCCCCTTGTTAAATACTGAGAGGCATTATCAATTAATTACCAATTTATCTCAATTACAAGATCCACAAGATTAAAATTATTTAGGTTAAAGGCAAACTACACCTTTAAAGTTTGAAGATCATTAGATTTTATACTTTCATGTTATATTCTATTTGTATCAGCAATTCTTTTATTTGTAAAATTGCCTACATGACCGTTAAATGACACTTGGACAACCCAGACACATTCCAGGTAACTAATGTGTTAAAAAACTGCCATGTTAAAGCAAAAGCTCATTTATTCTATTTCAATAAATATTAAATATCTATTACCCAACCCATTTAATCTGGATGATCTGTTTTGTATTGTAGGTAATGATAGAAAAATGGGATTAGGCGTAGGCGGTGTTTTTTTTTTTTTTTTTTTTTTCATCTCAATAGGATAGGCAACGTATTTTTATTACAAATTTAGTGTTTGTTTGCCAACTTGAGAAAATTTTGGATACCCATAAATATTGTAAAAAAATTAATTAATTTTTAAAATTTTAGAACATTTTTCATAAATTTTTAATCTATTGAATTATATGAAATAATTGAGGAAGGTCACCAAATTTTAATCTCATGACCCAGAAGCTGAAAGCTCTCTCTCTCTCTCTCTCTCTCAACAAAACATAAAAATTCAAAAATAGAAGAAACTTAAACCTTTTTTGTCAATGAAAGTTCACTTGGTGTGTAAAACACTAATGAATGTTTAGACCCCCAATTTCAAAAATACCAACACAAGCTTATACTCAAACAATATATATGCGGAATGATAAGTACAAGCTATACCCAAATAAAAAAACTACTCAAAACCATAAATAATCACAACACAATAGCAATTAAAGGTAAAGAGTAAGGGTTAGAGAGATGTAAATACAGAAATAACACCGGTACGTGTTATCGAAAAGAAAATCGAAGAACTTGGCGAAAAACCTCTCCGTCACCCTCCAAGCGGTAAAATGATCCACTAGAGAATAAAGTTGGGATACATGAATAGAAATAGACCCTCCAAGCCTAATCTACCCGATGCACCTAAACCCTCCAAGCTTCTTACTCCAACAAGGTTAAGCCTAACCGTGTCTTCTCTAGTTTTCCGGATCCCGCAATAAGCCCATTGCACCCGCTATCCTTGGCATCTTCCAATACTTCCCAAACTCCAAAAACACTCTCAACACTTTGAATAGGTGTGTGTAGTTTTTGGATACAAATCTCATTTCTATGAGTATATCAATGAGAGAGGGAAGGAAAAGAGACAATAAAGATTTCTCTCTAAGAATGAGTAGCTCCCTCTCTAATAAGGTGGGTGTGTTGTAGAAACCTCTCTTAGGGTTTTTCTCTCAATAGGCTCCTTATAATTTCTGTGGGTAATGAGGGAATATATAGTAGGGTGCGAGATGGAATGTGAAAAGACAGTTTTCAGCAAAACAACGTATTCTGGCGAGTGGCTCACGATTGGGATGATTCGTGAGTTCCAATCGCCAAGCAACAGAAATGTCAGACTGTACTTTTTGTCCTATAGAAATCTAGCTATCATGACCCTTCAACTTCCTGCATGCTTCATATGTGTGCTAGATTCTGGCAGGTGGCTAGTCGCGAGTCAGTCTTGAGCTCTAGTTTTGAGTTGCCTCTTTGATGCACACTCTTGATCAATTCTTCACACCCTCACACACACACAACCTTTACATAATTTCAACCTAAATAAAGGGTTTCTAGTTACTGAATTACAAGCAAATTTGACATGGAATAAAGCCAACACATGGTTGAATCAATTCAATCTTATAATCTCCCCATTTGGCTATTCCATGACAAAACAGCTTAAAATATACTCTAGACTTAAACGTAAATTTGGGAACAGTGGAAAAACTCACTCACACCTAAATCTAAAAGCTGTGATGAACTTGGAACAAAATACCTGTAACCTGAAACATTTGCACAAAACACATTAGAGCCTCAAGGTAAAGCAAGTAATAAAAGGAAAAGTATAATGTAACAAGTAAATTGCAATCAAGTAAATATGATATGAAACATATGAGCAACTTGATCATGCACCAAAACTAGGGGTGTCCATGGGTCGGGCTAGGTTAGGTTTGTGCCCCCGGACTCGACCCGACCTTCTCGGGTGGGGATGATTTCGACCCGCAACTAACTCGTGGGAAATTTCAGATCAACCAGGTCGAGTCGTATCGGGTTTCGGGTAATAATCGGTCGGTTTCAAGTTTTGTGATTTCACCGAATTTTGACCGAAATCTAGTCGGATCTCGTCAGATCTAACGAGATTTGGCCGATATTCCTTTGTATCTATGGAAATTTGGCCCTAATTTGGCTGAAATCTAATGAGATTTGGCCAAGTTAGAGTCGAGCTTACCAAAGTTTGGCCGAGTTTGAGTAGATCTGGGCTAGATTCGCCAGATTTAAGCATATCTGAGTGAGGATTTGAGAAAATTTGAATAAAGGAAGGCCAAACGTGGCCAGATCGGAGCTGAGAAGCCCAAACGTCGTCGAATTTCGACCTTCTTTTTGAGGTTTTGTTAGGCAGGTCGGGTAGATCAGGTTCTGAAGATTGGGACCTGTCACCGACCCATCGGAGGTGTCAGTCCGGCTATGAAGGGTCAGTTCTGGTTGGGTTGATCAGTTTCGGCAGGTCTTCGGGTACTCTAGATAATCCTAAACAAAACAGTCATATAGAAATGACTACAATAATTACATAGCAAAGCAAATGATCATCCAAACATATATTCAATGAAGCAAAATAATATAAGGATGTATATATGTCCAACACACAATCGATGAAATACAACTAAAGCAATTGCATCAAGGACACAAGATCCAACAAGGGCACAAGAATACTAAAGAAAATGCAAAAACATTAACTCAAAGTACTATAAAGAAAAAAAGATAACAAACATAAAGAAAAACAAACAAAACAAAGTTTTCTTAATAACATAAGGTCTTCTCCCCTTTGGAATATGCATCTCCCCTATGGAATATCTCTCACCCTTCAAATGTGCACAAGAAATAGAATTTCTCCCCCTAAAAATGTGTACAAGAGTCATATAGAAATAACAAAACTCTCCGGTGTACTACTCTAGAGTATACTCTCCCCCTTTTTAACACGAATAGACAAAGGGTCAAGGAGAAAAGAGGACAAGAGATGAAGGTATGAACAAGAATAATGATGTATGAGGGATGTGGGATGAATGAGAAATGAAGCTCAAATAAAAGACAAAACAAAATGCTACAAAACATAAGGTAAACATGACATGCTAGGATGAGACAACAAGGTATAGACCAATGCATGACAAGGGTAGCAAAGGTGTGTGCAAGAGTTGGCTATGTGCAATGCATGACCAAAGCATGGAAAATGCACATGTGGGGCAAGGTGTGTTAAATATACAACCAATGAACCAAACATGTTCCTAATGAGGAAACATGGAAAAAATCCAAAGTTTAGTACTCATCTTAGTCCAAACAAGTGAGAAAATTCCTAAAAGGCATTTTATCAAACACCTAGCGTGCACACTATGAACAACAAAGTAAAACAATGCATAAACATCATGAAATCTACCCTTAAATCATGTTCTTTTTGCCACAAGGGGTCAACATCCACAACAAATCATCAAAAGAACCAAAACCCATACAAAAATTTGACAAAAATTAAGTGTTCCTAACCCCTATGATGAAAATCTCAACCAAGAGCACAAAAACACTCCTAAACATAAGCTAGGGATCAAAAACAATGAAAAGAGTTTAGAATTACCTTAAAGATGTTAATGGAATGAAAAATCTTTCAAATTGGTTGGGTTCTGATGTAAAAATATTGAAAGAGGGGGTTTTAGAGAGGATGGGAGAGGTTTAAAACAAGTTTCCCATGAAAAGCCCATTAAAAAGCTGTTTCTAGATGATTCGCGACAAGGCGAGTCGTAAAAGCCTTTGGATGAGTTCGCGACTAGAGAGTGCGACTAGTGAGTGAGTCACCAAAATGAGTAGCCAAAACTTGCAACTCACTCACGAGTAGCCAAAACTCACTACTCATGAATGAGTGGTCAAAATGAGTAGCCAAAAATTCTGACACCTGTTTTTCATCACAAAACATGCTTAAAACAATGAAAAACAAAGTGAGTACTAAACATGTACACAAAGAGTGATAAAAATCACTTCCAAATACATATAAAATGATCAAAAATATTTTTAGTTTGATTAAACATGTAGTTGAGCATACATACAACACATTTAATCAAGTACAATCGAACAAATGAATAAGACATTCATTGAACATTAGGCATGTGTATTGTGTGTGTGTATTAGATGTGGAATAATCCTTAGTCTAGAATGAAACTTCAATGATCAATTCAATCAAGTCATACACAACAAGTACTAAGTCAAGTGGTCTATCTCAATTATAGAAATGAACAAATATGACCTCCCACAAGAAAATGATTACATATCTTTGAAGTTTTTCATTTAACTTCTTTTTTTATGATCATTTTGATCCTTACATTTGTTTTTTGAGATCAATGCCTGAAATTTTCGATATTTCATTTTGATGAGTAAGCCTTTGGCTTTTGTCACCATACATTATAAAACAAGTCACTTTTACTTTTTTCTAGTCAAATACTAGTATGTGCGATACTTTTGTAGCCCATTATCTCTTTTTGAGATTTGACATTTGTTGAGCTATAGAGCAAAAATATAAAAGAGTGGGAAGATATATAGGTACAAGTCTATGCATGTCTCAAGATCAACAAAATCATTGGTTAATCATTCATGACAAGTTTGAAGATCTATTTACAACAATCACATAGATGTCAAGATTTTCTCCACATTGATAGATGTGCATATGTAATAATTTAAGTTCATAAATGCACTAAGCAATTAGTACGAAGGTACAAGGCTAAACTCACATGTGATATATACTCAAACATATACGATCTAACTTATTTGAATTTTTCACTTTTTATGTGATTTTGGATTTTTTATTCACACAAAACTAAAACATAAAAGTAAAATCTAAAATAAAAACAATGCATATAAAGAAATGTAAGATGCACAAAATGCATGAAGATATTACATTTAATGTATGAAGGGTCCTACAAAGATCAGAAGAATTAGATCAAGGACCAAAAGAGAAAAAGCTTAACTATAGGAAATCTTTCTTGTCCAAACAAAACAATTGTTTGGAATTAGTGTCTCATGAGAAGAGAGATGAGGGTTGCAAAAATGAGAACCAGATGCACATAGATAAGGAGGTAAGAATATCAAAAACTTTCTTTAACAACTTCAATTTTCCCCCAAAATTAGTTTTACTTTCATTGCACAACTTTCAAGAAACTCAAGTTTCTCTTTTCTTTTTGATTCTTTTAAGATCTTGAAACTTAGAGCAATGAGGTCTAAGATGACCAAAGGCACCACAATGGCGACAAACAATGTATTTAGGTCCACTAGGCTTTTTGGGAAGGAATCCTAGCAACATGATTTTGTTCTCTCTTCAACTTTAGACATTGAGGTCTTTTACGACCAATCATAGTACAATGGTGGCAAGTTCGAACAAACTTAGATCCGTCCAAAACCTTAGGTTGAGACCTAAACGGAGGCTTTGACTTAATAGCCTTTCTGTCCACCTTTTGATTTCTTTTGTGTGGAGAAATGTACACCGATTTGACTTTAGAGGTAGAATTCACACTAGGCACAAAATCAGGTTTCATAACATGATTGCAACAAATAACATCTTTCTTTTTAGCAATAGGTTCAGCAATCAAATTTGGCATGCATCTTAAGAGTTTCATTTTCACATTTAAGATCATCAACAAGTTTGTTAGACAAAGCAAGTTTAGCATCAAAGTCTATATTCAAACATTCAAACTCCTTTAGTTTTTGAAGAGAATTTTCAGCAAGTTTCTTATACTTTTCAACCAATTTGTTAGATTCATTAAGCTTAGTAATCAAATCATCATTTTTACAAATAAACTTCCTCAAATTCTTTTGAAACTTCTTTAGCTTCTTTCTTCAAGAGTTTGTCATTTTGAATATCAACAACACCCATAGATTCAAGTAAATATGTCATCACAATTATGAGGATTAATACTTATAGAGACATTTTCACAAACACATGGCATGTTACACTCACAAACATTCATAGAAGCATACAAAACACTATCCATGGTAATAAACACAAGAGGTCAAGGATCATACTTAGGTAATGAAACCAAAACAAGTGTACCTACTCTGATATCAATTGAAAGTTCACTTGGTGTGTAAAACACTAGTGAATGTTTAGACCTCCAATTTCAAAAATATCAATACAAGCTTATACTCAAATAATATATGCGCGGAATGATAAGTACAATCTATATCCAAATAAACAAACTACTCTAAACCATAAATAATCACAATACAACAGCAATTAAAGGTAAAAGTAAGGGTTAGAGATATTCAAACAAAAAGATAACACCGACACGTGTTATCAAAGAGGAAATCGAAGAACTTGGCGAAAAACCTCTCCGCTGCTCTCCAAGTGGTAAAATGATCTACTAGAGAATAAAGTTGGGACACATGAATAGTAATAGACCCTCCAAGCCTAATCTGCCCGATGAACCTAAGCCCTTTAAGCTTTTTGCTCTAACAAGGTTAAGCCTAACCGTGTCTTCTCTAACTTTCTGAATCCTGTAATAAGCCTATTGCATCTGCCATCCTCGGCATTTTCCAAGGATGGTGATTTATGCATGCCTTTATACTTTTTTTTTTTCCTTTTTAAAATAAAATAATACCCACTAATTTTGTTTATATATATAAAATAAATATACTGGTTACATGGCAAAAAAAAAATTGTAAAAATGAAAATATCAAATAAATATACTATATAATTAATTATTAATAAATAAATTTATAATGAAAATTAACTTAAGAATAATATTAATTCTAAAAATAATAATTTTTTTAATAATTTTGTTCCTTTTAGTTGTATTGTATTGTTTAATCCAAAGTGATGTAATGAATACATTTTGTTTGTTTATTTAGACCCCTTAAAACAGATTGTTTAACCTAATATATTAGCCAAGTGATTACTTAGGTTAATTATGAAATTTGGGTTAAATGGAGAAAGATCATATCATGCACAATAGCAGAAAAGTAAAGAACACACCGATATGATCACCTAGAAAAACCAATGAAACGAATCTTTTCAAGATAAAAACCTAGGTAAGATTTGACCTATCTATTCTCAAGGTAAAACAAATCCACTAAAAAAGAATTGAAGTTTTTACAAAATATTTAACCTAAATCTATTGCTACCTTTAGTAGTAACTTACTGACACGACCACGTGTAAGTTCCAAATCCATAGACTCCTTCTCTCTTGGATTTGCACAACACAAACTCCCACTTTTTTTACTTTGAAATCCCGATCAAAGGTTTCAGATCACACTTGTTGATCTTGCAGCAACTAGATTGTAGATCTTGTTTCGGTAGATACTTGTAGGGTTAGAATGTACAAAACCTCTCAGATTTCATAAGAGTAACTCACAAGTCTTCCAAGATTCTACAAAATGTAGTTAGTGTTTTCCTTTTATACTTAGAAGTGTTGGATTGAAACCATAAACGTCTTTATAGGCTTGGGCCTAATTTAAAATTCTACAGAAATTATTTTTCCATGATTTTCAATCGGTCGAGCCTGATCTTTCGATTGATCAAGCTCCACAAAAAACGACTTCTTTTACCTGCAGCTTCACAAGTCTAGACATGTTTTTGTTCTCGGTTTGCCAACATATACAAATTGAGACTCTAAACATTTAATCATAAATCTTTAAAACCTAACAATCTTCCCCTTTGGCCATCTGTGACAAGCAAGAAAAGACACACACACACACACACAAACCACAAAGAAGTACCAGAAAAGCCAAAAAAAAAAAAAAAGTAGAAAAAAATGAATAAAGGAACAAAACAAAAAAGCAAAACAAAAAAAGCGAAATGCAACTAGATGAAACAAAAATAAAAAGAGAAAAAAACTACAATTGGATGAAACCAAAACACATTTTGGTGGGCCTGGGGAGAAAAGACCTAGGCCCCATCACATTTTTTTCCTCTCCCCCTCCCAACCAAACACCCCCTAAAAATAATTTCTCTCCACTTTTCTCTACGCAATTTCCATTCTCCCTATTCCCTCCAAAAAAACTATTGTGAAATTTTAAAGTATTCGTAAGTGCACGAACCGAATTGAAGTATAATTTAATAAGAACGAGGTCGAATCCAAAAGGACTTGTATGAACGAATGAAAATTAATCAAACCATAATCAAATTAATTCGAATCTAGTTTAATAAAAATTGGCTGTTTTGAAATTAAATAGACTCAGCAAATAATTAAACTAGACAAATATATTATTAAAGCAGTAAATGAAGTAAACAATCAAGAGAAAGAAATTAAGGTTTTGGAATCCACCAATAAATCATATTAGCATATATTTATGATCACTAGTTTTTCCCACACTACTGCATGATAGTCTAGAAATTAATATTGCAATTATGGAAAATATTTTAATTAAAATATTTATTTTAAAAATCAAAAGCTTGCTCTTCTTCACTTCGTAGCTATAAAATCAAATCATCAATTGAATCCTTTAACAAATAAATCACAAAAAATATCCAATTTTATAATCAAGCAATAATAAACCAAGCATTCAATTAATTAAGACAAATCTTAAGTTATGTGAAAAACATGATTGAACTCATATCTAGAATCTTATCTTAGTCAATTGTGATGAAGCAAAAATAATTTAAATCATTAAAGAAGAACTACTGTGAGAAAAATCAAATCACATAAATAATACTGACAATCCTTAACCTTAATTATAAATTTAGCTACTCATAGTAATTGAAATAAAACACAAAAATAAAATACTAAACATTCAACTAGACAAATGAAATAGAGAAAGAAATAGTTGCAATGCTAGAGAAAAAAGCCATAAAGGAAACATACCCTAATATTGGTTTAAAAAAAATTTTCTTCTTTTTATTGGTTATTTGTTTAATTATTTCTACTCTTTTTTTAGGTTACGTAGTTAAGCCCGTGCTCCTCCCTTCGTTGTCTTTACCGTGGCAATGTACTCCAGATATTGGTATGTTTAAATTTCTTATATTTGGATTACTATTTCAACTTATTTTGTTATTTCTCAAAAAAAAAAAAAAAGTTATTTTGTTATCGAACATGTATATTGATTATTTGTTTATTTCTTCTAATTGACACTAGTCATGAAATTGTAAATCAAAGTTATATTCCAATTACAGTTTGTATAGCAATTGAATTTTTGTTTCATTTGTTATTTACTTTATTACTTCCATTAATTAACTTTTTTAAGATGAATTTTGATTAAATAAAATTAGGGACACAAAAAAATTTAAATCAATGTCACAACATTTTTGAAATGGTCTACGCACCTCACATATGAACCTGCCACAAATTTAAATTTAATTTTTTTTTATGACCCATGTGTAAGGTAACATGCTAACTTGAAAATATTATGAAATTGTAATAAATTTTGTTTTCAATTGTCTTGTAAATTTGACCCTGTACGGCTGTACCCATCATGTTTGAAAGCTAAAGGTCTTAAAACTAATTTCAAGCAATTCTGTATATACCAAATGTCTTGACTCGTCAGTGGCAATATTTAATACTATATACTAATTAGAACAATATGGTGCGAACCTCTTTGTGTTGTGTACGGGAAAAATAAGGTTCTTAATATATACTAACCAGAACAATATGGTGCGAAGCTCCTTCGCTCGGGTTGTAGTGTTTGTGTAAGAAAGAAAAATGCTCTTAATATGTACTAATAAGTAATGTCAGCAATACGGTTTTCCTTAATTCTCGTAGATTTTGTGAAAGAAGTGATGAAAAAATGGTCATCTACAATTGAACAAAAGGATGACTCAGGATGGACTCCTCTACACATTGCCGCACAACTTGGTAACAAGAAATATGTCAAGCTGCTTTTAGAAAATGGCAATTCCCCTGCATATAAAAAGAACAATGAAGGTTTATCTGCTCTTCACATTGCGGCCAAAAAAGGCAATGTTAATGTAATGAAAGAACTCATCACAACATGTCCAGATATCTATGAGTTTTTGGACCTCAAGGGTCAGACGGCTCTTCATGTTGCTGCAGAAAATGGAAAGAGGGAAGTAGTAGAGTTTTTTCTGAAGAGACCAGAGTTTATAAGTCTCATCAACGAGCAGAATAAAGAAGGAAACACGCCTATGCATCTGGCGGCCATCAATGGTCATATCGAGATTGCATGCCTGTTAAGAAGACGAGGTACAGGTATTGACTTAAATGCTACGAACAAGTGGGGCTTCACTGCAATGGACAATGTTATATCACGAATGAAGTTAAAACACTCCCAACCAACGGTATGCCCTCTCTTTCTTACTCTACTAAATTCTAACATCAATGGTCAGATGTTAAAAATCAATCCATCAAGAGCAAACGGCATAACATGAAATTAACTCTCTCTCTCTCTCTCTCTCTCTCTCTCTCTCTCTCTCTCTCTCTCTCTATATATATATATTGTTAGAATTTTTGTTAAAGCTATCTATTGTTAGAATTATATTTAAATAATTGAATTTATCATTTTTGTATGACTTAAATTTTGAGGAAACTTGGTAATTTACACGTGAAGAGAAGTGCTAGAATTATGCTTAAATGATAAAACTTACCATTTTTTAATAATCTAAACTTTTAAGAGTATTGGTAATTTACAATAATATTAATGTAGGTGGTGCTGAGGTAATAGCCTATCCTCTAACCCACCACTCATATTTATTTATTATGTATTTTTTAGATAACCCTACCACTCAATTAAAAAAATGGCTTATGAAATAATCAGTAATATATAATACATTAATTGCAATAAATAATAAAATTAAAAAGTATAAGAATTATAATACCTATAAGAGAATAATATCCAAAGGTGAATCGTGACCTGTTTCTCTTTTGCGAAGAGTTAAAAGAAGAAAGTATAAGAATTAAGAAAAATGCTGGGGATATCTTCAACTGTACATCCAAATTCATAACATGTTTAAGTATCATCACCAAGTAATTGGTGTGTGTGTGTGTGTGTATATATATATATATATATATAATTTGTTAACTTTTTATGGTGGTTCCATACATAAGTATTGAAATCCAATCACAAGATCTAGATGACACTGAAGCAAGTTGTGAAATAGGGTGTAGATTTAGGTGTGGTCATAGGCACTTTGAAAAATTAAAGTATCTAACTAAAATCTGTTCCAAAAATTTGTTTTAGAACAAAGCAAATTAATTTGTGTGTGTATTAATTTTCCTCAAATTCTAGCTAGAATGTATCACATATGTATAATGCGTCCACATGTTTGTTTTTGAATATTAAAAAAAAAAAAAACCATCCATTTATAAATGAAAAATGCTACATCAACAACATCATCATAACAAATCATAGATGGTAGGTTGTTATTGGTTCTAATTTAAATTCACAATTTAAATTAATTTTTTATCCCCACGTAACAATCAAATATAATTTACTACTTAAAATTTGTTGTGAAAATATTATGATCATATCACTTCTCTTTAAGGCCTCATTTGGGAGGAGGAAATATAATGGAATGGAATGAAAAGAATAATTTTAGAATATTCTTTCCTTCCCTTGTTTGAGAGTTTTAATGAAGGGAATGGAAAGCCTTGTTTGAGAGTTTTAATGAAGGGAATGGAATGAAATGGATAGGAGGAAATACCCATTCCTTTTTATTCCCTTAAAACCTCAAAGTTTCATTCCTTCCGAAATTGGGAGGAATGGGAGAGAATGAAATTAGATTTAATGATTTTTTTACTAAAACTCCCAAATTTTAAAATATGAGCCTAATAGTAATATTGTCATAAAATGATTTCATTCCATTCCTTCTATGTTACTCCCAAATAAGATTATTTACATTCCATTCATTTTCATGCATTTATTTTAAAATATCTAATCAAAGTTATTTAATTCAATTACATTCTATTCTTTTTCATTCTTTTCCCTTACTTAAATATATTCCATTCCATTCATTTCTATTCCCTTTTAATTATTCCATTCATTTTCTTTATGAACTCTCAAACGAAGCCTAAAAATGGGACAAAATATTGTTTTCCACCTTTTCCTCTCCAAAATTTATAAGACGTTTAGTCTGTGTCCCAAAACTTTATAAAATTGGCATTTTATATCCCTAAACTTTTGCGTCTGCTCTACTCAACGTTCTTCCGTCCATGTTATTTAGTTTTTATCAATGTTAGTTTTTGAATTTTCCATACAAAAATCATCTATTTATAAATTTTACATGATGAAAACAAGATCCAATTGTGGAAGGAAGGCGCTCAACCAAGTCTAAGGGGAGCGCGCTTTCAAATGGGCATCCAGAAATTGGAACCAGAAGAAGGGACAGAAGACAAAAAAATGTCCACCTCCGAAGTAGATTATATGAATCAAAAGAGGCAGACCCATTTGCTGGTAGCCACACTCATCGCAACTGTGACCTTCACGGCTGGTTTCACAGTGCCTGGTGGATACAAAAGCGGAGGTGTGGATGAGGGCATGGCAGCATTAAGCAAAAGAACTGCTTTCCGTGTATTTCTGATAGCTAATACTTCAGCTTTTGGTCTGTCCATTACCTCCGTAATCATCCACTTTTTCAATTCAATGGAAGTCGTTCCTCGCAGAAATGGGTTAGGATTGACCCCTGGTTTCACTATATATTCTGCTGTAGCATTGTTGGTAGCATTTATCTCAGGCACCTACGCAGTGGTGCCACACTCTATGGGGCTTACTACAGCCGTTATTAGTTGTTTGTGCTGGATCTACTGGCTAAGTAACCCCATGATTCGTTTCTCATATGAAGCAGCATGCTATTTGGGAATCCGATGGTTAATTAGTCTCTATGCTCCTTATGTGGAAGATTAAGGAAAGAAATAATGAAGAATTGTTTTTTTTTTTTAATTGCTAAGCCCAACCTGGTCTGAGATGATTTGAAAGGGAAAAACTTTGAAGCTATGTTTGGAATAAGAGAAATGCTAACTGTCAGTCTGAGGACAGCATTGTCAACATCATTATATGGGAGGCTTGTTGCAATGCCTTTGTACAGTGTGCTTGTGTTCTTGTAAGAGCATCCACCCAGTGGGTGTAAAAGTTTTTAAAATAGAAATAACTAGCAATTTTACACATTTTGAGCAAAAAAAATCTGCATTAGTGGGTGTAAAACTGTCTAAAATTGTGCAAACCCATCCACGAGCTACAATAACCATGTATATTTATACGGCTACTGTAGCTCGTTTATCTCATTATTATATAATTTTCTATTCGCTCCTTTTTTTCTCTCTCCTTTCTGTACTCAACAAACCCAGTTAAAACTGATCTTCTTCTTTTTTCCTCAAATGCACAAAAACACACCCTCACACAAACACATCCACGCAAAAAATCAATACAAAGATACACTTGCCTAAAAAAAAAAAAAAAAAAACAGAGATACACAAACAGAATCAGAGCTCGGTGCTCGTGGATCGGATCGGATCAGAGCTCGTGGATCGGATCGGAGCGGTGCTCGGTGCTCGTGGATCGGATTGGATCGAAGCTCGGTGCTTGGTGCTCGTGGATCAGATCGGAGCTCGGATTGGAGCTCTGTGCATGTGGGATCAGGAGCTGTTAGTAATTTAAAAAAAAAATCATAATTTACAAAACTGATAAATTAATCATAGACCAATGTTGTAATTCAGATTTCGAAGCTTGATGCTAATTTGTGGATCAGAGAGGGAGATTTGAGAGCGAGAGAGAGAGAGAGATGAATAGAGAGAGAGAGAGAGAGCAACAAACAGAAATGAGTTGAGAAAGAGAGAGGCGCGTATATATATATATATATATATATATATCCGGTAGTTAGAGAAATAATAAAAAAATGTGAGGAAATTAATTATTTAATTAAAAGATGTGTAGAATAGATGAACTGACGTGGATGTTTTATAAAATTGAATGTGTAAAATAGAAAAAGTAAGTTTTTAGTGTAAAAATGAATGTGTAAAATGAAAGGGTTGATGTGGTTGCTCTAATGTTTTTGTTTTTGGCTGCTGTTGGTTTTATTATATTATCTTTATTTTTGAATAAAATGCTTATTCATGGTAAAAAAAAAAAAGTATGCACGTTATTTTTGGTATACCAAATCAAAGTAGGTAGCATTCTAGCATTGACTAAATGACCAAAAAAACACATAACAAAAGAGCATGAGCGTGGTTTCAACTTTCAACTAGATAAAGTGGATATATCTATGGTAACGACCAGAGATATATCCGCTTCAAACTTGTTGCAGTTTGAGCCGCTGCCTTTTGTTTTGCCAAATGGCCCTCTTCCAAGGGAAAAATTACCTTTTATTTTTAAAATATTTAGCCAAACAATTATTTTTTTTGAAGTGTCTAGCAAAGTATCTCCGTTTTTGGAATTTGATATTGCTGATTTCAAGTTTCACTTGAAACTCGACATTAGTAATGCCAAGTTTTATTCATATTTTGCCATTTAATTTTTTTTTTTTTTTGAAAGTTTTGCATAGAATTTGATATTGCTAATGTCAAGTTCTACTTATAAAAAGACATAAAAGTCGACTAATGTTGAGTTCTAGGCAGAATTTAAAAACATCAGCAATATCAAGTTCCAAAACATGGGTATTTTTGTAGATACTTTAAAAATATGACTGTTTGCTACAAACTTAAAAAATAAATGGTATTTAGCAATCTTTACCCTCTCTGAGCTCCCCCATTATTCCTTTTATTAGAGTGGGTTGGTCCTTAGGCCCTCTTTTATTTATTTATTATTTTGTTAAGAAACATACGCAAGAGAGAGAATTGACGAGGTTTTAATACAAAGATACAAAGTACACTTGTTAGGTATACTTTTAAAAAATCTCATTTATTTTAGGTACAATTTACTTTTATTTGATTTAATTTTATAAAATAATTCAATAAAAATAATCTCATAAGATCAAACATGAAGCGGTTTGAAATTTTTAATAATTGTAGTTTTATCGAAATTTTAAATTGATTAAGGGTTACACTTACAATTACAATTATGGATGAAAGATGTGCTATAAAATTACAATTCCAAAAGAAATTGCGATTTGAAGATTTAATTTCAAAAGTTTTATCGAAATTTCAAAAGAGTTGTTTTAATAATGATGCTGTTTAATGATTTGATATTAAAGTAAAAACTTCAACCCAAATCACCTTATTGCCTTGGTGTCCATTGTCGAAAATTTTGATGTGCCCAAATTTAAAGTATTAAATACATGTTTGTGGTTTATATTCCTTGTCACTTTTTTCTCTGTCACTAAGAAAGGTGGCTGCCCCTATCTTCTCTTAGGCAATAGAACTGTAGTCCCTTCTAGTAAGGCTATCTCTCCCCTCTTGTAACACTGTTGTAAGTAGGGCTAGTGGGTTTTGTTTTTTTTCTTTTGGGGATGGGGAAATAGATTTTCTTTTTTGTCTTATTCATATATTCCTTTACTATCAATAATCCTCTTCAGCCATGGAGGATCTCACTAGGCATTGGAATTGTTTGTCCCTTTCTGAGAGGGAGGGAGATGATATCAGCTTCTACAAGGATAGATGTAACAAAGGACTATACCATTGTAGCATTATTCCTAACCCGTTGTGCACTAAATATGGATGCAGTGGGTAGGACTTTCAAACCACTTTGGCGGTCCTAGAAAGGTTTTAAAATCACCAAAGAAGATGATCATAAGGTTCTCTTTGCTTTCGACAAGGAAGAGGAGGTTGAGAAGATCCTATCTTCAGGTCCATGGAGTTTTGATAAATCTTTGTTCATGCTGTAAAGGTATGATAGGCACACTACTCTGGAAGACTTGAGTTTCGACAAAGTCACGTTTTAGGTTCAAGTCCGCAACATCCCTATCAGTTACAGAAATAGGTAAGTAGCAGAGGATATATATAAATCAATAGGCCTGGTTGACCGCTCAACAGATTTTTCAGAATGTGAGTGTGGTAATTATATTAGAGTGAGGGTCACACTTAATGTTTTCCAGCCCCTATGTAGAGGTAGGATAATCAGAATTGAGGAAAAAGAGAGAGTGTGGGTTAATTTTAAATACGAATGATTACCAAATTTCTGTTATTGGTGTGGTTGTCTTGATCATGGTGATAAGGAATGTGACCTTTGGGTTGAGAGTAAGGGTACCCTCCAAACCTCTCACAACAATATGGATCTTGGTTGAGAGCAGCAATGTTAGAACCCTCCAAGAGTAACACTGTTCAAGTGTCGGGATATTATGAAGATAGGAAGGAAAATCTATCTTCTCGGTGGCGAAAGGCAGAGCAACACCGCTCCACTTCGGTGATAATCCTAGTCTCGGCAACTCCAATAGATAAGGACAGTGCAGATATGGAGGCTGATAGTGAGGACTTTCCCCATCAGTATGCAGAGGAGTCCATGATCATTAATGAGAATCCTAACTCGAAATTTCAGGATCACAGAAATCAGGGGATTTCTTTCTCCCAACAATTGAAGGATATAGATATGGAGCTTGGGATTTATGATAATCCCTTAAATTCAGCACAGGCCGAGGATGCTCCAATCATGAAAGGAAACTCTTCACCTTTTGACTTAGGCTCGCTTAGTAAGGAATTGGAGGGGGGTGACAGTCTGTCACACGCCCAAATTTTAGTAACACCACTGCATATGAATCAAAAATTTCCTCTTCAAGAAATCACGAATATCCAGAGCACATCAAGGGGCGCAAACACTCCTAGTCAAGCCACTTGGAAACGCTTCCCTAGAATTGCAGTTGGACCACACCTAGCATTACAGGACCTTACTGGCTCCAAACGACCTTCTGACATGAACATTGATCACTATGAGTTACCAAGTAAGAAAATTTCAGTTTCAAGCAATGATAAAGAAAAGTTACCTTATTGGTGGAGGCTGCTTCATAGCCCCGCCATGAGCCATGAGTTGTTTAGTTTGGAATTGTAGGGGACTTGGGTACCCACTTGCAATTCAAGAGCTTGTAGACGTGGTACAAGCAAAAGCCCCCTCTGTCGTGTTCTTGGCCGAGACATTGACAAACAAAGCTAGGCTGGATTATGTGAAAGAACGAATTCGTTTTGATGAAAAGTTTTTTGTCCAGAGATTTAATAGAGGTGGAGGATTAGTAGTGTTTTGGAAAAATGAGATCACGGTGGATATTGAAGCATCTTCTTTGAATTACATTGATGTTGTGATTAATAAAAACTCCAGCAAACCTTGGAGGTTCATTGGTTTTTATGGCTATCTGGAAATTCATAGGAAACATGAATCATGGGATATTCTTAGGTAGTTACATGGCCGAAGCTCTCTACCTTGGCTGTGTGCAGGCAACTTCAACGAGATTACTAAATTGTTTGAGAAGCTGGGGGGGAGCTCAAGACCTCGCAATCAAATGCAGCTCTTTAGAGATGTTTTATATGAGTGTGAATTCATGGATTTAGGATTCAAAGGTTCCTTGTTCACTTGGAGTAGGCACTTTAGAGATAGGACTTCAATTTGGGAAAGGTTGGATAGAGCTGCGGCATCACAAGAGTGGTTTTCTGAATTCCCAGGTACTCGAGTTAATCACATAGAAAATACAACTTCAGATCATAAACTCCTATGGATTGAAATTTCAGACTTGGTTATGCAGCAAAAGAAAAAAATCTTTAGATTTGAAAAGATGTGTTTAGCTGACAAGGGGTGTGGGGAGACGGTGGAGGGAGTTTGGTTAGCCACCTATGTATGTACTTTGTGTGCAATAGCATGTATGAAATAAACACTACTCTTATTTTATATCGCACCTTAACCAATTGCCTCATTTGGAAAATGATAGAGCTATTAAGTATCGCATTTTTTTAATTAAAGTATCTAACTAGATTCTATTCCAAAAATTGTTTTAGAACAAAGCAAATTAATTTGTGTGTATTAATTTTCCTCAAATTCTAGCAAGAATGTATCACATATGTATGCGTCCACATGTTTGTTTTTTAATATTCAAAAAAAAAAAGAAATCATCCATTTATAAATGAGAAATGCTATATCAACAATATTTTCACAACAAATTATAGATGGTAAGTTGTTATTGGTTATAATTTAAATTCACAATTTAAATTGCTATTTTATTCACACGTAACAACCAAATATAATTTGCTCCTTAAAATTTGTTATGAAAATATTATGATTGTATCACTTTTGTTTAAAAATGGGATAAAATATTGTTTTCCACTTTTTCCTCTCCAAAATTTATAAGACGTTTAGTCTTTGTCCCAAAACTTTATAAAATTGGCATTTTATATCCCGAAACTTTTGCATCTGCTCTACTCAACGTTCTTCCGTCCATATTATTTAGTTTATATCCGATGTTAGGTTTTGAATTTTCCATACGAAAATCATCTATTTATAAATTTTACATGATGAAACCAAGACCCAATTGTGGATGGAAGGCGCTCGACCAAGTCTAAGGGGAGCGCACTTTGAAATGGGCATCCAGAAATTGGAACCCGAAGAAGGGTCAGAAGACAACAAAATGTCCACCTCCGAATTAGATTATATGAAGCAAAGAAGGGAGACCGATTTGCTGGTAGCCACACTCATCACAACTGTGACCTTCACGGCTGGTTTCACGGTGCCTGGTGGATACAAAAGCGGAGGTGTGGATGAGGGCATGGCAGCATTAAGCAAAAGAACTGCTTTCCGTGTATTTCTGATAGCTAATACTTTAGCTTTTGGTCTGTCCATTACCTCCGTATTCATTCCCTTTATCAGTTCAATAATTTCTGAAGTCTTTCCTCTCAGAATAGGGTTAGGATTGACCCCTGGTTTCACATTCTATTTTACTGTAGCATTTGTTGTAGCATTTATCTCAGGCACCTACACAGTGGTGCCACACTCTATGGGGATTACTACAGCCGTTATTAGTAGTTGGTGCTGAACCTTCTGGTTAAGTAACCCCTTTATTCGTTCCTCATATAAACGAGCATGGGAACGGGGAATCATGTGGTTAATTAATCCCTATGCTCCTTATATGAAAGATTAAGGAAAGAAATAATGAAGAATTGTTTTTTTTTTTTAATTGCTGAGCCCTACCTGGTCTGGGATGATTTGAAAGGAAAAAACTTTGAAGCTATGTTTGGAATAAGAGGAATGCTGTCAGTCTGAGGACGGCATTGTGAAGATCATTATACGGAAGGCTTGTTGCAAAGCCTTTGTACGGTGTGCTTGTGTTCTTCTTGTAATGTTTTTGTTTTTGTTTTCGGGTGTTGTTGGTTTGATTATATTATCTTTATTTTTGAACAAAATGCTTATTCATGGTAAAATAAAAAATATTATGCATGTTATTTTTGGTATACCAAATCAAAGTACGTAGCATTCTCACAGTGACTAATTGACAAAAAAAAAAAAAACAAAACAAAACAAAACAAAAGAGCATGCATGGTTTCAACTTTCAACTAGATAATGTGGATATATCTATGGTAACGACTAGAGAAATATCCACTTCAAACTTGTTGCAGCTTGAGCCGCTGCCTTTTGTTTTGCCTAATGGCCCTCTTCCAATGGAAAAATGACTACTTACCTTTTATTTTTAAACTATTTAATCAAACAGCTATCTCTTTGAAGTATCTAGTAAAATATCTCTATTTTTGGAACACAATATTGTTGATATTAGCAATGTAGAGTTCTATACATATTTTGTCATTTAATTTGTTTTGAAAAATTTGGATAAAACTTGACATTGCTATAATATCAAGTTCTACTTAAAAACACACATAAAAGTCGATTAATGTCAAGTTCCAAACAGAATTTAAAAACATCAGCAATATTAAGTTCCAAAACATGGATATTTTTCTAGATACTTTGAAAATATGGTTGTTTGTTACAAACTTAAAAAATAAATAGTATTTAGCAATTTTTACCCTCTCGGAGCTCCCCCATTCCTCTTATTAGAGATGGGTTGGTCCTTAGGCCCCCTCTTTTTTTTTTTTTTTCTTTTCTTTTTTTCTTTCTTTTTAAGAAACATACGCAAGAGAGAGAATTGACAAATATTCTAATACAAAGATACATGGTATACTTGTTATGTATACTTTTTAAAAATCTCATTTATTTTAGGTATGGTTTATTTTTATTCTATTTAATTTTAATAAAATAATTCAATAAAAATAATCTCATAAGATCAAACATGAAGGGGTTTGAAATTTGTAATAATTGCAATTTTATTGAAATTTTAAATTGATTAAGGGTTACACTTACAATTATGGATGAAATATGTGCTATAAAATTACGATTCCAAATGAAATTGCGATTTGAAGATTTGATTTCAAAAGTTTTATCGAAATTTCAAAAGATTTGTTTTAATAACGATGCTGTTTTTTTTTTTTTTTTTCCTTCTTCTAAGAAACACACACACATACACACATATATATATATAAGAAAAAAGATATGAGATAAGGGAATACCCTCACATGCCAACACTAAAACTGCATACGGCAGTTAGTGTCACGGATAACGATGCTGTTTAATGATTTGATATCAAAGTAAAAACTTCAACCCAAATCACCTTATTGGTGTCCATTGTCGAAAATTTTGATGTGCCCAAATTTAAAATATTAGATACACATTTGTGGGTTAATGTTGCGATGTTTTGATCATATGGATCACGTTTAATCAATAGCATTCCTGAACACTATCATGAGGCTATTAGACAAAAGACATACGCTTTCAAAAAAAAAAAAATCTACGTGCAATATCATGAGTATTCTCTACTGTTGAATAGTTTCTAAATGGGGTTCAACTTCGACCACCAATCTGAATATTATCATGAATCGGAAAGGGGAGGGAATTTTGTATTTTTTATTCAAAAAAAGAATTCTTACAAGTTACAACTAGTCATCACCTTCTCTCTGTCTACAAAGCATTTTTTGAAAACTAATCACATCAAACACCTTTCTTTTTTTTCTTTCTTTTTATTTATTTTTTTTTTTCTATCTAAAATTAACGGCCGGTCACAAGAAAGATTAGGAAGATAAGCCATATCATCAACTAAGAATGAGATATTAAAAAAAAACTTGAATACAAAATTTAGTTAGTAATTTTGCAACCAAAAAAAAAATATTAAAGTAATGACTGTAAAAAATTATACTATAAAAATTTAAATAAAATATTATTTAATTTATATCTAAATATAAGAAAATACTATTCTAAGATTGTCTCCTTATACGTCAAATCTTATGGAGTAGACCCTGACTTCTTGTGAATTAGTACAATATGCATATTTAACTAGAAAAATGTTCTTAGACTTGTTGATATTTACATCTTACATATAATGTCTATAATTTCATATGTGATCATCTTATTGTTGTAGGCCAAATTTTTTTGCCAATCCTATGACTGATAACATTGCTGCTATTTGCCCCCGTCTACGATTGACAAAGCTAGTAGTACAAAATCGTGTGTGTATGTACTTTGTGTGCAATAGCGTGTGTGAAATAAACACCACTCTTATTTTATAACCCACCTTAACCAATTGCCTCATTTAGAAAATGATAGAGCTATAAGTATGGGAAGGTGTAACCCTACCCATGCTTAGTGATATTATATATGTAACATTTTACTTTATTGATCAATCAACTTTCTACCTTCTACTTGTGGAGGAAAAAAATTGAATATAAATTTTTTTTAATAAAAAAAAGGTAGGGAACGGGTGGAGAGAGAGGAAATGGAGCACAGACATTTACTGGACTATAATCTCAGCCTGTTTTCAGCCTTAAAAAGTTTTCTAATTAGTGGCATTATTGTAATTTTTCTCTTCTTCATCGGTCTAAATGATGCTCTGCTTGCAAATTTATGGTGCTTTTACTCAGAGAACTCAGTCCCAACTCCCAACAGCCAAATTGTTCCTCAACTATCTAATTCTTCAATAACTATGCTATATTTTTCTTATATATTTATATGGTCTACACCTGTTGACGTATGTTTTTGATATTTGTTTTTTATTATCCAAGTATTCAACTAAAACACCAGTTGATTTTTGGTGTAAGTAGAGATCAAATCTCAAATCTCTTATGCAACTATAAGAAATTTTATCAATTGAGTTAATACATTTTTAAAATAATTATTGCTTGGTAACAGGTTGAATAACCGAACTTTGTTGAATTATATATATTTTGTGAGATGCCATGCACGGGACATCCACACTCATTTTGCTACTCAGGTAATAGATCTTTATAGCGAATACTGTTAACTTCCCGTTTTACAACAAAAAAACAAAGTACGTTCCACATATTTGTTAACTCGTAAAGTACTGCCTCAATATAGCCTGAGGGACCAAGATTATATGAATCTAATTTTGCAACTTTGAATCTTTGATGGTTGACAACTCCTTTAATTGATCCAAAACATAAAAACCCTCTTTAACCCCATTACAGACTCACCTCCTGGGATGCATGGGTGGGTTGGTTCATAGTTTTTTTTTTTATAAGATCGAATTTTACTTTAGCCTAATCTAAGTATATATGTGTGTGAAGTTCCCTCTCGGAAACTTGAATCTCAACCCTTGCCCCTCACACCCCATAAAGACTTATACTTGTGGAGTGATCATCGCACCAAAGATGTACGGTGGTGGGCTGGTTTATAGTTGATCGTAAAGAAATTTGACAATCTCTTCTCTAGATACGTGGCTTATGCGTGGTACTTTGCTATACTACATAAACATATGCAGTTTGAGGGCTAACATTGATGGGCCAATCAGGAACATGATTTCATGCTAGAATCCAGCACAAGGATTGCACCAAAGAAGAAAGCCAAGCATGGGAAGAAGCCAAGCATGGGAAAGAAACAATATCCAATTGTATTCTTGACCAGCTTGCAGGTTGAGCATTGCAGTGAACACAATCTTTTATAACTTGTTGAAGGGTCAAGCTGTGAATGACCCTATTTTTGATATCATTTTTATTATACACCAATTACAATATACTACCTTATTAGTTGTAAACATTTTGTCACTAATATTATTCATGTTTCTATTGGCTTTGAATAGCTAGAGTAGACTTCAGAGAGTACTCTTAAATACAACTCTATTTGATGCTTAATACAAAATCGCAGGACTAATTTCAGTTGAGTAACACTCAATCACATGCATTTAACCTATTACTAACTTGCAGGCATCTAACCTTAAAGAGGCTTCTGAAATTAATTTATGTTGCATATTGAATGATTAGAAATAAACGGTACCAGAGAAGAGTCACTGGTCAGTTGCCAATAAAATACAATAATTTACCTGAAGGCATTTACAACATTAGCCTTTTGCTTTGGTTTATAAAGTCAAACCATGCTTCCAATAAATTGGTAAGGACAAACAAATCGTTGAGAATGCCTCATAATAGGTTACCAAGTTGCAATGACATCTAAAAATTGCAATTTGTTTATCAAAAAATCATCAGTTGACTTCCACAGCTACAAGAAGCAGAGTCCTTCAGATGTATAGCAATCTCTCCTGGTACACAAGGGATGCGTTTTTGTCTCTCAAGCAATCAGAAGTAAAGCAACTTCATCAGAGCCTGACATGCCAACCATCAGTATAAATTCAATACCATATATATATATATATATATATAGGATTGCTTGGGCTAAATAATACTTGACTTGTGCAAGGTCAGAAACAAAAAATTATAAGAAAAAAGAATCATATGGGTTAAAAAAAAAGGTGAGACAATCACTCCCTTCACACTGCATTCAGCTTATCAGATATTACTTTTGGATCAAAAATCACAACAAGCTGGCCAAGGCTCTAGCAAATTTCATTGAGGTTTACCTCTTTTCTATTCTTTTAATTCACTTTATTTTGACCAGCTTACAAATTTTCCAAATAGGTGGATTGTGGCAGAGTTCAAAATAATTAATTAAATTCAAGTTTCAAAGAGAAAATCTTGGAACATAACCGAACTTTGTACTGTCATTATTTAATTAGCTCCCTGCCCAAGACCTGAATTTGACCTAATGGTTGTGAACTTACTTTAAATTACTAGTAACATTGAGCAAGCCATGTCAAGTAGGCAAAACAGACCACCCCCATTAACACCAAAGTACAAAATGAGATCAACAAAGGTTCTCAAGTTTCAAGTATAGAGAAGTCATACCTGGGAAGCCATAATCCATTTTCCATCAATCCAGTCCTGATCTATGAAGCAAGGTTGCGTTTCAGGACTCGGGTGTGGGTGTGGGTGCGGGTGCAGGTGCGGGACTCGGCAATTTTTGAAAAAGGTAGGTGCGGGTGCGGCGAGACTCGGCAATTAAAAAATTATTAGAAATATTTTTATTTTTATTTTCTATATATTTGAACTATTAAAATATTTTTAAAAAACATATTACTATGCCTTGATTCACAAAACAATGAAAGGAGGCAAGAAACACAAAACCAAAAAGAAAACACAAAAGAAGCAACAAATATTCAAAATAAAATTGAGGAAGGACAAATTTAGGGTGTTTGGGCCTCATTCAAATCCGATTTCGGCTGTTCCGGCATGATTCAAGGTCGATTTTGGCATGTTTCGGCCGTTTTGGTTGCCGGCCAAAACAGCACGATTCTGGTCGAAACTGCCCGGTTCGATGCAAATCGGCGCGAATCTGTGAAAAAAAAAAAAAGCTCAAACGTGGCACCGACGCGCGAGCAACCACGTCGGACTCGGGTACGGCACCCCCCAACTGCGTCCTTGCTTTCTAGGTCCTGATGTGGCCTTAGGTCAGAATGCTTAAAGTCTATTTCCTCATCTGTGTCCCTAAAGTAAACCAAGTATTTTGAGCCACCAAGAACCTTAGAAAACACACCCACCCACCACCCATCATTGTACAAAGCATCGACTTCTTCAAAAAGACTGAAACGATCAACAACAAGAGTTTCTGGTGGACATGGCCAAATATGCAGGGTATCAAACTCTTCTTTCAGAAAGCCTGAATCATCATCAGTCCTCAGGCTTTGGTACTGGACAAGGAACTTGTCCTTTCCCACTTCTTTAACAATAGTTGCAGCAAACCAAGCACCTTCAAAGCCATCATCATCACTGCTAACCTCAACTAGTGTCCCATTGCTGAAAATTTTGTGTGCTGTTGCGTCACTAGCCTTCACCTCCTTTGTGATTGACATGTACTACAATACAATTTTTTAAAAGCTGACAATGTGAACTACATTAAAAACCTGAGCCAAAGATAACCTCTACAGGGAATGTATAAAACAAAGTAGAATATGCTAATCTAAGATGCATGGGTATGGGTACGATATGGGTATGGGTATAGGGACACAACATTTCTTGAAAAACCTAGGGTATGATAGCGATACGTGTATTAATTACTTATTAAATATATTTTATTTATATTTTTTGATAGGCCACAAATGCGTTGACGCCTAGTGATTAGTTAAATTGATTAATTAGCCATGCTCTTAATTAATCAAATTAACATGCAAATTCACATGACAGCACAAACAAATCACCAATAACTAAAGTATGCAGCGAAAAATAAATAACACAGTGATTTGTTTACGAATGGGGAAAATCTGACGGCAAAAACTCCACCAAGTGATTTAAGGTCACTACTCCCGAAACTCCACTATTATCACAACAAGCGGTTACAAGCAAGAAATCTCAAGTACCTTACCAACCTACAGTTGAACCCTTACCCCAATACCCAATTGGACTTGTTCTGTAGTGACAATTTCTCATTTTGATGCACGGCTCTCAAGTACGTGACTAACTAATTGCGCGGATCCCAGTACGCGACTTCAGTTCACCAACTAGAGAGAGAGTTGTTGGCTGCAAAGTTTTTCAAATCATCCACACAATGAAGATTAAGAAGATGCTTGGTTACAAAACAATACGGTGCACATTACACAGCAACTTCTTCATAAGAGATGAACTAGGGCATGAACTTTGTCTTCGGTCACAAATTGCATGAACAACAATTACTCAATACTTGTGCAACTTGCGTCACTTTGACGGCCCTTAAAACAATCCTTTTATATGTCTAGGGTTAGGAGAAAAGAAGTTCCAAAGACACATTCACGAATTGGAATCAAAACAGAACTTGGAATCTGTTTTCCATAAATCTCGACAGATAGAGGTGTCGAGAATCTGTAGAGAAGCTGTCGAGTCTCGGGGCTGAAACAGCTTCTAAAGCTCGATAGATGCATGTGTCGAGACTAGGTGTCGAGCTTTAGTAACTTGCACTTTCCAGCTTGTTTCTTGGACAGACTTGATGACTTCAATACTTGATCTTGAAACACAGTTTCTTGAAGCGTTAAACACATCCTAAATCTACCCAATTACAAGTAAAGTGTGTTTTGTCAAAGGATAAACCAATTACATAAAATAATGACATATGTTTAAACCACTTGAACCACATATGTCCTAACATTTTTAATATATTATTAAGCATTTATTTTTCATATAATGTTAAGAATATATCAATTTAAGAGCATAATGCATAATAAAGTGAATCCATTGCCATTAATGGGTGTTTAGAACAAACCAAGATCTAAAAAAAAGTAAATAAATGATAAATAGGTAAGTGTTCAACATTGAAACTAATATATAAACAATATAAATGAAAATTTTTACAAGTTTTGGCTGTCTCTCACTATCAGGGGCTGAGTTACAATAGTATTCAAGCTGTATCACAGGTGTATTCTGGACATATTGGTACTTTTTTTTTTTTTCAAAAAAGAAAAGAAAAAAGACTAGGTGTGTATCTTAGAGGTATTCAGTACGATACTGGTATAATACATATCAGATACGTGAATATGAGCAAAAATGGAATATCCGTGCATCCTAGATGCTATTGATGAGTATTATTAAATTTAAGAGCTTCAGCATTCAACCTTTGACCACACACTAGCCAAAGAAAAGGAACAACAATAGCAACAACAAAGCCTTAATTCCAAAAATTTGGGATTGGTATGGATCCTGGATAACAAGAGACTAGTTAAGATCTGCCACATGTACTCTTTTCCATTGTTCTATTTTATTCGAAGCCATACTCTCCCTTATTTCCTTAATTGACATGACTTTTTTTATTTTTATTTTTATATATTACACATATAAGAACTACATTTATTGGGAAAAACCATCATAGCCAACTCCCGAATCTAATACCTGCAATGAGTTTATTGTTCTCAAGCACTAAGTATGTCTTAACAATCAAGAAGTTCCTCCTCTAAATCATTCTTTTGACCAATGTAAACAAGCTGAGGTTTAGAAACTCTTACCATTCTTTTAGAAAAGAGAAGAACCCTTAAAAGCAACTCAGTGATAAATAAATTGCCATATGAAAAGATTGATTTTTGTGATCTTAAAATCATTAGGCAAAGAGTGTCGAGTTTACTCATAGCAGAAACCAACTAAATCTTCATAGAACCATTTAAAACCAAACCAAACAAAATCACCACCACCATTTCAAATAATAATAATAATAAAAAACCATTATTTCCACAAAAATTAAAATTAAAAATCCCAGAACCATTTCCATCAAAACTAAACAAAAACACAAAACACCAAACTGAACCCATCATCGAAAACTTATCAAAAAACACAAACCGAAACCTTAATTTTAAACCCTAACTGAGCCTTCCCACAAGCATTTCCAGCCAAACAAAACAAAACCACAACCACCATCCAAAAGAAAAATCAATTTAACCCCAAAAAACAAAAAACGAAAAGAAGAAGAAAAGAAAAGAAAGTCCCACCTCTTTTTCTTCCTCCTCAAATGGCAGAACCCCTCATGAACTCATTCCTTCTGCAGCCTCCAGTCCTCCTTCACAAACCCACTCTTCTCCTTAGAGTCTCTGAACAAAACCCCGAACTTTCTCCCACTTCCCAGAACATTGTTTGGGAGGCAGAGAGAGAAAGAGAGAGAGGGACAGGGAGAGTGAGTGAGGTACTTTATCATTGAAGAGAAGTGGATGGTGACTAGATTTAAATTTTTAATGACATTAAAATTTTGAATTTGGGTTGGGCCTCTAGACTTCCCACGTATAATCAGCTAAAAAGCCTAAAACATTAGGTGATTATTATTATTATTATTATTATTATTAAAATTAAGGGATAAGTAAATTTTATCCGTCTATGGTTTGCCTTTAATTTGATTTGCCTATCCATAGTTTAAATTTTAACATTTTACCCACCTGTGATTCTCACTGTTAGTCTGCCGTAACCCACTTCTCTCTCTTAGCCGTTACTCTAACACAGAATATGTAAAAAACCAAAGTCCAAACGGATCAATTAGAACACATGATCAAAAATTTTTCAAACCTAGAACAAGATCAAAAAATTTTCATACTTGAAATATCTCTCTGAGATCTTCCTATTGGGTTGGGCGTGAGTGTGAGTCAAAGTGTAAGTGTGGTGGGAGAGAGCTCAAAGCCAACGATGGAGTCAATGGAGACATCGGCGATGCCCGAGGCTAAGACGGTAGGTACATCACCAATATCCAGCTTTGATCAAGATTCGGAGCTTCTCGCACCTATCCCATCAAGAGTTCTTGGACATCCAGTGGCCAGAAAAGCCTTGGCGGCTTGTAGTAACTCCGACGTGGTGGTTCTCGGCTCCGTTAAGGTGGGTTTCTCATTGGGTATAGTCTCCGATGTCGAGGTTACTTGTGGACGAGGCTATCGTGACTCTAGGTCCACCGGTGTTATGGTGGGTAGCTCAACGACGGCGGAGATTAAGGCTCCGAGTCTGATAGTGGTGTCGTCGATCCTTGGTCGGTATCCATGAGTGCAAGGCCTCCTCACCACTGTTTGGAGCTCCACGCGCCGCTTATGTCCCTTCTAGGTGGTAGATCGAAGAGTGAGTTTGAGAGCTAGGTTTGGAAAGATCGGGTAGAGAAGTGGAGAGATGGTGGTGGCTAAGATTAGGTTAAGATAGAGATTCCAGTGAGAGGGATGTTCGAGCTTGAGAACCACCATCTGAGGTGGTGTTAGAGCGGCGGAGATGTGCTGTGAGTGGTCGACCTTGGCTGGGTTTGAGGTTTGGAGAGAGATTTTTGAAGAAGAACAGGTGTGAGTGGTCGGCCATTGATTTTTTTTTTTCTTTGAACAAATTAGTAACCATTGTGGTGAAAGAGAGACAACAAGGCAAATATATAATTGTAGAGGTTGATTTGAGTTTGATTTTTCAGGGTCTATGTTCTTCATGTTCAAGATTTGTGTGAATTGAGGGAGAGGTCAATACCACTTTTTGATCTTGTTTCTCTTGTGTTTTTAGTTGTATTTTGATAGATCTGTGGTTTGTCCTTTGATGGTATTGCTTGATTTAATTTGTATTAGTTTTTTGGGTTTATGTTCTTCACGTTTCTATATGTTCTTCATGTTTGTGAATTGTGAGAAACTAATACCAAATTTTGATCTTTTTTTTTTTTTTTTTTCTTGTTTTGGGAGGAGAGAGACATAAAATGGGTGTAAAAATACTTATTTTCCCCTTTTTTTAACAGAGATGAGTAACAGAGACTACACAGAAGTAACCTCAGGTGGGTAAAATGTCAAAATTTAAACCACGGGTAGGCACATCAAATTAGAGGCAAACCACAGGTGGGTAAAGTGTAATTATCCTTAATATTAAAGCTAAGATTTTTTACCATTTATAATTTGATATTGTTGAGTGACAAAGAACATTTTCATCAGCCTAAAATTTTAGTTAAAATGCATCACATTTTCTATTCTTTCTCTATTTTTATTTAAATAAACTTATTTATTTACTATTAGTTTTTTACACAACCATTTTTCCGTCATTTTTCTCTCTTTTGGTTATACTCTCAACACCATTTGAAGTGGCATAACCTCCTCAGACATGTTCTTTTTATTCTAAAAATCAGGTTGTTTGGATCTTTTCCATCCAAAAGTGTGTCATTAAGCATGTAAGTTTTTGCATCTTAGAAGAATTTGTTTGACATTTGGAAATAAAGACAAGATCATTTAAGTTATGGTCTTGGTCTTGGGGGTTTATAGGATTCTATTAAGGGGTTTAAGAGATTCAAGTGAAGTTCAAAAGGGGTTGTTAGGGATTTAGATGAGAACGATTGGATGAATGAGAGGGAATTGATAAGGTAGCTTAGATTTGAGGGGGAAGGGGGGGGGGGGGGAACCAATTGTTGAAGTGGTTTTATAATGTTCATTAAATCAAGATTAAAAGGAGTTGTTTGTGGGGGGGGGGGGGGGGGGCTTGGGGGTGGTTTTAAAGGAGAAAATAATTGAGCGAATGAGACAGAATAAGACTCTCACTTCCATGATTAAAATTTACTTTAACCAATAAAAAAACAATTAATATTTACTATTGATTACAAAACATTTAGGTAGCTCAAGCCCAACTTGTAGTGGGATTAGTGATGGTAAAAATACTTAGTTCCATCCAAAAGAGGTGAGGGGAAGGGGACTTGTTTTGGTCACTCTATTCCACCACAAATGTATATATACATATTTTGTTTAATATATATCTAAATTATGAATGCAAATAATTTGAATCTTTAATATGTATATTGTAATTGTAATTTGTCTTTTTATACATGTATTATTACCAACACTAATAGACTTGTCTCTCGTTCTCTTTTAAGACTCTCTAGCCGTACTTATCTTTTTGTTTGAGTGTTTTAATTCAATTTAAATTATTTATTTAACATTTTTATTATTATAATTTCAAGACTTTTATGCAAAATTTATGCTAAAAAACAAAAACCTCAATCCTTTGAGTGTAACAAGATTGTCTCGTTTGTTTTTTTTTAAAATAAAAATAAAAACAACAAAAAACTATCTCCCATGTGCAATATCCTAAAAGGCAATGGAGAAAAGTGCAACTGACGGAAGTGATATCTTGTAATTTTTTTTTTTTTTTTTTATGATGAAACTATAAGTAAGAAATTAAGGTTATTTTCTGTTTCTATTCTTACACTGTAAAGATAAATAAATTTATTTATTTAAACTAATAAAGCTTCAAAGCTTCTTCTCAAATAAAAAAGAAAAGAAAAAGAAAAGCTTCAAAGCTATTATTATCACAATCTCTACACCACTAATTAAGAAACAACTAACAATCCTTCATAATCCAGTCTCTTATAAGTCCTTCATTTACGTTTTTCATTCTCCTTATAATTGTTTAGCCACAAAAAAAAAAAAAAAAAAAAAAAAAAAAAAATCCACAAATACAAACTCTTTACTCAATTCATTTAATGGCCAAAATGAGTATTTGCCCTTTTCGCCCAAAACAAGTAGCAAAATGTCCATGTTCTGAAACTATTTAACCATATGCCCCTGTTTTAAACTCGATTTTCTAAATATCGAGTTTTAATAAAAAACTTGATATTTAGAAAACTGAGTTATAAGCAAAAAACTTTAAAAAAATAATACATGGAACTCGAATTCCACGTAACATTTTGCAAATAACTCAATTTTCATTAAATCGAGTTTTTCATTGAAAGTTGATTTTTTTAAAATCGAGTTTCAAAACAGGGGCATTTTGCTAAATAATTTTAGAATATGAGTATTTTGCTACTTGTTTTAGACGAAATGAACAAATGCCCATTTTGGCCGGAATTTAACCCATAACTTGTCAATATCACTGCAAAAGTGTTTTATGCAACTTTATTAATGATAAAAGATACACCATTTTATTAATGATATAAAGTATGTACAAGACAAATACAAACAAGTGTAACTGCAGCAGCATCTACAAAGAATATAAATCATCTAGTTAAAAAATATACAAATATGGACTGATTCTTTTGACTTCCAACCACAATTAGCTGCTGTTGGACATGGGCAAAGAAATCCTGTTTGCTTACTTATAATCTTGCAACAGGATTTAAGCCATATCCAATATTTGCTGGAGTAGGGTATTTTCAAAGTAATGTTTGTTCATAGAGTTCCAAATGGCCCACACCAACATAGCTAGCCCACATTTCAGTATCTTCAATACTGCACTCCACGCAATCTCTACTAAACAGACCAAAGAGGTCAATATCTGTATCAGTAGGCCATTCTTGTATTTTTCCTCTCACCAAAGCCCATTCATTTCTAGCTAAAGGGCATGACCACAATGCATGAAGCGTTGTTCCATCCTCCTATTGACATTTTGATTATGCTACTATCTTCCTAGATCACAAATGTTTAAGAGTAGCCAACGAATCAGAGTATTCCACGCCACGAACAATGTTTTACTTTTGGTGGAACATATAGCTTCCACAGTTTCCTCCATATTCTTCTATCCCTTCATGCCGAAGAGCTTTCACCATGCATAGAGGAATTAGTTATCTTGACAGCCAACTTATAAGCCGATTTTACATGTTTTTTCCTCTCTCGATAATGAAAATGGAAGAACTGTTTCATAGCTAAGCCCAAGCTGGTCGGGGATAATTTAATTAATTGGTGGCCTTCAAATTTGAAAGGAAAAGACTTTTAAAGCTGATATCTTTTGCAGTTTGGTATGGGCACAACTGGAGTAAGAGGAACGTTGTCAGTCTAAGGAAAGCTGCTTATGCTTAGCCTTGATGCTTTGCCTTTGTTGGGTGTGCTTGTGTGCTTTTATTTATTTTTTGGATGCTGTCCATTGGTTTATTAAAAAATGACATCAACATATTTCTTTTAACTCTTTTGATTGAATAAGTTCAGATACACAATTATAGAAAAATTTTATATCCACAAAAAATTTTAGGTGGTAAATAACTTGCTATTATTGGGGCTAGAAAATTATTTTTAGTGGTAGGTTTAGATTAAATTAATACTAACTTGCTACATAAATTTTTTGTGAAAATGTTGTGAACCTAATATTTCTCTTAATAAATAAATAAATTAAAAAGTATAAAACTTTGAGGTGTAAAAGTAGTTAAATTGAAGGAAATTATACACTCTTTATGATGGGCCCACATTTTATTTTGATCAAATGTATGATTTTCTATCAAACCTTATGAGGATAGCTTAAATGAGCCTAGTTAATTAACTTCTTCTTTTTATTGTGGTAATTTGAAAACCATTTATAATATATGTGTGCTTGTTTATATATGCATATATATATAAACCAAAAACACTTGACTTTTGGTTTATTATATAAATTTTTTCCATATAAAGTTTTTAGACTTCACAATTTTACACATAATTATTCTAATATATGATTAGAATTAAAACTTTTTCTAGATTTAATTTTTTTTATAGGATTCTATATTTAAATCCTTCAATTTTGTTTTTGAAAGCATATTTAAATCCTTCATTTAAATCATAGAACATTATATTTTCTTTAATTTATAAATATAGAGTTTTATATATAAACATAATTATAATAAATGCTTAATACTATAACATATAATTCCATATAAAAATATAAGCATTAATAATTCATATTAATAATTATCACAATTATGAAATTTCATATTTAGAAAAAATGAAGAAGAGAAAAAATCATATGATGTGTAACTTTTGTGTGCATTGCACAAATTGCTAACTAGTTAAGAATGTAGGTAATGTTACGAATACTACAATTTTTATCACCTAGAGGCTAGAAAGCTAGAACTTACAAACTAATTTGTTTCCAATCATCAAAACACATTTAAAAGATTCATTTATTAAGTGGTTAAGTCCGCCAATCATAACATATTAATTTGTAACCATGCATTATATAATAAACTTTGTAATATTTTCAGCATTTTTATAAGAATAAAATATAGTTTTCACATGATCTTGCATTGAAATGATTTATTATGGCAAAATGGGATGCGGAAACCCACTTAAAGCTTGGGCATAACAATTGACAAAAACATAATCTAACAATAAGAATTTTGTTTTTTTGTTTTTTTGCTTTTTTGTTGCTTTAGTTATGTTTCCTTTATTATATATACTTGATCGACTTGGATTCGTTGATATGATATATTCTTTGCTTGTACTTACGTGTTACTCAAATTGTTGTCTTTAACACACAATGTTTGATTCTGCTACTATTTTCCTAGATCACAAATTTTGAATAGTAGCCAACGAATTAGAGCATCCACGCCACACATGTTAACACACAATTAATGTTTTACTTTTGATGGAACATGTAGCTTCCATAGTTTCCTTTATCTCTCCATTTCTAAGAGCTTTCGTCTTGCATAGAGGAATTAATTATCTTAACAGCCAACTTATCAGCCCATCTTACATGTTTTTTCCTCTCTCGACAATAAAGATGGAAGAACTGTTTGATAACTAAGCCCAAGCTGGTCTGGGATGATTTAATTGATTGGTATCTACTGCAAGTTGGTATCTTTAAAGCTATCTTTTGCAAGTTGGAATGGGGCCTATGGGCACAACTGGTGTGCTTGTTGCTTTGCCTTTGTTAGGTGCGCTTGTTTGTTTTTTTTTTTGTTTTTTTGGATGCTGTCGATTGGTTCATAAAAAAAGACATCATAATATGTCTATAACTCTTTTGATTGAATAAGTTCAAAGATAAGTTTAAAGACAAAATTATAGATAAATTTTATATCCACAATAAATTTTAAGTGGTGAATAACATGCTGTTATTAGTGGCCAAGAAAAATGTTTTTAGTGGCAGGTTTTAGATTAAACCAATAACAACTTGCCATGTAAAATTTTTGTAAATATATTATGAATATAGCATTTATTTTAATAAATAAATAAGTCTGAAAATATAAGTCTTTAAGGTGTAAAATTAGTTAAATTATAGGAAATTCTACACTTTTTATGATTGGACCACATTTTATTTTGTTCAAAATGTCTAATTTTCTATCAAACCTGATGAGGATGGCCTAAATGAGCCTAATTTAATAACTTCGTCTTTTTTTTCTGTTGGCAATTTGAGAACCATTTGTGACATATGTGTGCTTGTTTATATATATATATATATATATATATATATATATAAACTAAATACGTATACTTTTGGTTGACTATATAAAGTTTTTCCTTAAAAATTTTTGAAATATCACAATTTTACACATAATTATTCTAATATCTGATTAAAATTAAAATTTATTCTATATTTAAATAATTTTTAATAGGATTCTATTCATTAAAATCATAGCACATTATATTTTCTTTAATTTATAAATATAATTTTATATATAAACATAACTATAATAAATGCTTAACACTATAATATATAATTCTATATAAAAACATAAGCATAATAATTCATATTATTAATTATCAAATTTTATATTTAAAAAAAAATTGAAGATAAGAAAAAATCATACGATGTGTAACTTTTGTGTCCGTTGACAGGGCTGAAGATTAGTTAAGAAAAAATGTAATATTACGCATATTACAATTGTTAGAAGGCCAGAATTCACAAACTGATTTGTTACCAATCATGAATCATCAAACTACATTTAAACCATTTATTTATTAAGTGGTTTAAGTCCGCCAATCATAACATATCAATTTGTAACCATGCATTATATAATTAATTTTGTAATATTTTTAGCATTTTTATAAAAATAAATCATAGTTTCACATGATCTTACATTAAAATTATTTATTGCTGCAAAATGGGACGTGGAAACCCACTTAAGGCTTGGGCATAACGATTAACGAAAGCATAATCTAACATTAAGAATTTTTTTTGTTGCTTTAGTTATGTTTCCTTCATTGTATATACTTGACTTGGATTCGTTGATATGATATATTCTTTGCTTGAACTTACCTGTTACTCAAATTGTTGTCTTTAAATTTTAACGGTTTGTCTTAGTAAATTTACAGATGATCAAAAGGAAAGTTGCTGGGACACCAGCTGGGCAAGCAAGTGCGACTAAATCACGTCTATTCAGGTATGAGCTCTTTCAAACCACCACTTTTTTTTTCTTCCTCAGAAGTTTCAAATGAAGATCAACTGCCAAATCTAGTTAAAAAATTGTAGCAGGATTGTTAAGCAAACTCTGATGTTAAAAGTTTTGCTTTTTGGAGAGTCATGCTAGCTTAGTCCTAGATCCAATCATGTGTAATGCTACCACCTCAAAATGGAGCATTGTACAAAAAATGTTTTTGATATTCTTAGGGTTGGTTAATTCTGTTGCTTACTTGAGGTTCACTCCATTAGGCTTCCGTAACTTACCACTATTAAAAAAAAAAAAAACAAAACAAAACAAAATTAAAAGAAACAAGATCAAAAAGTGGTTTTTGTAAAAAAATTTGGAAGCTTCAAGACCTGTAACAAGAACATCAAAACAAGATCAAAATTGTTTTTTTTTTTTTTCGTGGTGCTTGGCTCAAAAGTTGTATGTATCTCCTTAACTCTCTATTTCCTTTCTCCGTCATCGACCTTGACTTGAGGAGGCTGAAGTTTTTTTTTTTTGGTTTCATTGATGGTGGGCTTTGATTTTAGTGAGATGTTGGTGGCTAGTCATTTTTTGTTATTTGAAAGATGGCTTCAAATATTTCTTCTCATGGGTGGCAGGATAACTTAGTGTTGGAGAAAAATGCCTCGTTTTAGTCCTTCGGCATCATGATTTCAATAGGAATACTCATAGTGTTAGGAGCATCTTGAGGAATTGATGCAGCAGGAACAAGATTATGCTATGTACAGCTTCAACTTTAAAAATGTTGTTAATAGACAAATGTAAAATCATATATTCAATTAAATTGTTTTATCTTTGAAGATTATCCAATTTCTCTTACATGGAGATGTAAATTTCGAGGTGCACTACAAACAGGTTTACACAATTCTTAGCAAATGATTATGACAAGAAAGAGCAATGTTCCCATTGTATTCCTTACAATCTGGTGAAAAATCTCTTTGCGTTGTAAGTACTTCTGTGTTTTGCCATGATCCTTTATGGTAAGCATTGTGTTGACACTGGTTTAAGAAAGTAATAGTTGGTAAGAGTGATCTTAGGCCAAAATTTTACCGTTTTAAGATTTAGATCTTTATTTTTATGTTTTTGGTATATTTTTTTGTGTTTTTAACGGTGAAAGTACAGAGGTAGATTACGGAAACTTAACAAAATGAACTTTAGGCGGGTAAAGTGTAACTTTTAAATCATAAGTAAACAACTTAAATTTCGATCATACTATAGGTGGATAAATTGTAATTTGCCCTAATTTTTAAAACGTTTACAATGCACTCATTAATGGCATTATTGTAATGAATGAGACCCCATGTTTTCCCTACTTTATCAATCTTAAAGGCGTTCTACTTATCAACTTAATTAATTACAATGCCTATACTAGATGGGGAATTGAAAAAACTTTAAAAAAATTGATAACTTTTTTATTTTTACATAAAAAGTTTCCTAAAATGATTTATTATTGTAGATGTCTGAATCCTTACTCTAGATAAGTAGATGTCTGAATCCCAATGGCCAAATTGTACCTTTAGTCCTTTTCTCAAAGATTTGCTACATCATTGGTTGTGCATTATTACTATAACAATCAGCGTAATTACTTCTTCCTTTTTCTTTTTAGAAAATGCTAATTGATACCCTTAAAACAATAGTTAACAATCCATTTAAATAAAGTTTTTATAAAAAAAAAATGCAATTAATATTTTGACAAATTTTTCTATTTCTCATAAAAGTGGTGTCAAAACTTTCTGAAAATAAATTATTAACTATTACCCTAAGGGCACCCGTTAGTATGACCATTTTTTTAAAAGGTTTTGATGAGGTAATGGGTGGGTGTGAACTGTAAAGTGGGGTTAGGCTTTTAATACATATATTTGATTGAATTTTGGTGAATTTTGATTATCCTTACACTCTTTTCTCTCTGTTACCGTCTTTTGATTTTTATTTGGAGCTTTTTGGTTAGGGTTTTTGTTTTGCTTCTAGGTTTTATTGATGGCTTTGGTTTACTTTCTTTATGTATTTCAGTTTTCAAAGATTGCATGTATTTTACATTTGATTATTACATTCATTTAGTTATCGCTGATTGGTTTACTACATTTTTCGTTTCATATTTGCTCTTTTGTTGTTGTTTTTGAATATTAATGCACAACATAAGTGCTTCTACTTGTATAAATTGGGAAAGTACAAGAAATCAAGAATATATCTCTAGAAATATTTACCATCTCACCACAAAAGATTGAGTACAAGTGAATCCAATACAGCAGTAAGTCAAAAGTCAAAATTAGAATGGCTCGATCAATCGAAAGAATTTTCGATCGATCGAAAGTCGTAGATCAACAAAAGTAAAAAGCTTATAAGTTGACCGTTTCAAGTCCAAACCATGATCCGTTTTTTGTAGTATTTAAATGATATTATAAGCTAACCCTAGTGGGGTTTTAAAGAGAGAAGAGTGCATATTGTGCCTCCTGTTGTAGATCTAGGGTTTTTGTACCAAAAACTTTCTCAAATCTTCTACCGGCAATATTCTTTGAAGAAATTCAAGATCCAATGTTGTAAAAGTTGCTGTCATCACTAGTCATCAAAGGTACTAGAGATCTAAACCTTTAAAGGTGGTCTTGGAGTCATAGATTGGAGGTCTTTGTGGGAGATCTAAAGCGTGAATTGGAGGATCATGTGAGAGCAAGTCCACATCAGAGAAGTTTGAGGGGTTCAAAACTAAGGTTTGGTAACTGTAGTTAGATTTACTATGAGTTGGTATTCTTGAACTGTAAATCTCAATTGTTCTCTTGGGATTGACCCCTCTAGGTTTTTTTACCTTGAAACTAGTTTGTCTAATAGTTTTCCTAAGTCATCACATCTTGTATTTTTTAGTTTTTCACTGTGCATGTTATGTGTGATGAATGTTTGACTTAGATTTGAATAATTAATCTAAGTAAGATCTTAGCTAATAAATTATGTTAAACATTGTGTGTTCCAAGGTTCTAAAACTTTACACATTTGATTATTACAATTATTTAATTACAGCTGATTGGTTTGCTACATTTGTCATATGATTGCTGCTCTTTTTTCTTTCTTGTTTTTTAATACGTGCTTCTACTTGAATTGTAAATTTTATTATTGCCTTTTTCTTAACAAATTTGTTTCTTTAACAAAAAGAATTAGAGAAAGACTTAATGCAATATTACTAGAAGTCTAAAAGTAATGAAAGGAAATACTAATCAAGAAAGTGATGGATCATATGATTTAGGATGAGATAAAATAAAAAAACTAATTCAAACGAAACTAAATTTTAGTAATTTTTCAGTAATTAGTTTTTCTTTTAGTTATTGGCAATTCAATACATTTCTGTTAGATTTTTATTTTTTATTTTTTTAAGTTGTCCATTCCTCAATTTGGAACAATTATTACATAGCATTTAGTTCCTCACAACCAGTGGATTCACAAGCGTGTGGGATCCATCTATTGTGAGATAGTGAGATACCCTCAACAATTATTCATCCTTTTTTTTTTTTTTTTGGGTCTCCTTCTGCTTCTTCCATTTATACTCTCTTATCTCCTCCCAAATCCACAATCCACCTCAATTCTCACACTTCTTCCTTTTTCATTCTTACAAACCACTCCTCACTCAGAATCATATGATTTTCTTTGTTCGTACTTGTTTGCTTTATTAGAAAATCCAATTCTTGCCTTTATTTTGTTGGTCGTCCTTACTCTACCGCTGTACAAAAAACTGGTTGCTATATTTCTTCGCTCCTCTTTTGTTTGCCTTGCAAGGGGTTGGTTGTGTCAGGGATGTCTGTAAAATTTTAGCATTCCCTAGTTTTATTAGCATTTTTAAAAAGTAAAATAAAATAAAATAAAATTATAATTTTACATTCAAGGTTCATTTATATTTTATATTGTAGATTAAACAAATGTGTACAATATATGTTTAACATTACGTATATTTTTATAAACAGTTTATAATATTGTATACTATTTATGCACATAAGTACAATTGTGTATATTTTACATGAACAGTGATGGTAAACATATAACTACCACGCACAAAATAAAATAGTATTAGCAAGTATAGATTAAATTATTAGTTTATATGAATAATATCATGTAAAGTGTATATTGTAGTCCAAAAATGTGGTTAACATGGGCTAATGTTAGCCACATTTTTGCCCTACAATGCATACTTTATATGGTACTATTTATGTAAATAAATAATTGTCCATTTTCTAATTCTTCGTTAAAAAACAAATCCAAGCAAAAAATTGGATTTAAATGATATAATATGTTTCAGTGGTAGAGTCACCAAGTCTTGGCTATAGAATTCCCTTCATATATATGAATAGATCTATTTCATTATTAAGATTAAATGATTCAAATCTAAAAATGTATTACATTTAAATTTTTAATAGCATGACACTTTATTTTTTTGAGAATTAAATCTAAGAAATAAAAGCTCTAATGGACTTTCTCAATTTCTAGTGAAATTTGAGATGCCATGGCCCCCTTTAAATAAACTAAATCCTTTTTCTTATTTTATTTATTTAATTTGGTATTAGGTATTTTTTACCCCACATTACTGGGGAAATTGATAGCGGACTATGGGAGAAGAAAAGACCACTATTCCAATAGAAAGACAGATCACTATTGAAGAAAAAAGGCAATACAAAATGAATCCTCAAGTGTTCAAAGCTGCTTCTTCCGGTGATTCAAGTTTCTTTCAGAATTTGGCAGGTTCAGATCCCAATGGTAGTACCTTTCTCCAAGTAACAATCAAGAAGAACACTGTTCTTCATGTTGCACTGCAATTCAAAAAATTTGAGGCTGCAAAAAAGATAGTTAATTTAAGTCCAAGCCTTGTGTATGAGACAAACTCCAAAGGCAATACTCCGCTACATGTTGCTGCGAGGATAGGAGATTTTTCAATGGTAAAGCTTCTAATAGACCAGGCCAAAAGACAAGATGTTGAAATAGGTGGCCGACAGCAGCTTTTGAGCATGGTGAATCTGGACGGGGATACTGCCCTGCATGTTGCTGTGCGATATGGTAACTCTGAGGTTGTGAAAGAACTAATTAATGAGAAGGATCCAGCAGAATTGGCTAAGCAGGTAAACAACGCTGGGGAATCCGCACTGTTCCTCGCTGTGGATAGACAAGACTACGACATGGCTTCTCATATCCTAGCTAATGCTCCAGAATGCTCCTATGCTGGAAGGCATGGCATGAATGTCTTGCATGCAGTTGTCATTCACACAAGTATTTGTAAGTGCTGCCCCATTCTGCTCCTTAAAGTAGTGTTTATTATGCAAACACCTCAAAAAAGCAACTTAAAGCTAATTATTAGTGTGTGTAGTCTTTATTATTTTTAATTTGAAAATAGTAACCAAAAATGCTGGAACATAAAAACTTACATAATTTTTGTTGACGAGTTGTGAACGATGTGTCTATGTGGGTCACTCACTGTTGAGGATCCTCTGCCTTAATCCAAGGCTTATCATATGTGCAACCTTTGACCCTCAATTATAGGAACTTGTTTAGCTAATCATTTCCATTTATTTTGTAATCGACATTTATGTGCAATTATGCTATACAATCTGTAAATGACTATATATATGCAACATGCTCACCACTCAAATGTGTGGTGGTTTTTCTCAACATTTTCACTCACAACTTAACATGTGGTAAATTGTAATAGAAGTTGTGTAAATGTTATGGTCTTAATATTTCTCAATAGTGAGATTTTAGTTACTTCTCTCTTCTTCTTTTTTTCTTTTCTTTTTTTTGGTAAAGGTGTGTACAACAAGTTTTGCCTAAATATATTAGAAGTTTGTGAAAATAATATGACGTGGTTGTTGCATATGGATGATTGAGAAAAAGTAGTGAATTTATATAAAAGTAATATTTTTATTTTAATAAATTGAGTTCCTAAAACTAATACCAATTTTATAATAAAAATATTACAAATTGATATAGCATGTAATTGTTGCTATATCAATTTTAAATCTTTATTATGATTTTTTTATAGGCTTTATTATATATATATATATATATATGATTAATTTTGGTATTTTGAGAATTATTGATTTTGGTGAGTTTGGAAATTTAGAATATAATTTAAGCATAATGTGTAAATTGTAATAATTCATTTTGAAAAAGTGCTTGAATAGTTTAAGCAAAACCAATTTTTTACAAGGTATGAAATATGTATGCATAACCCATCAACCTAACCCAATTTAACCCAATGTTGAGATAAGTTAGGAAATTATTATGTCGGATTGGGTTAAAAAAACTCTAACCTGACCCATTCATACCCTAACTCTTTACAAATTGCGTGGGTGGCATCCAATGTTCATAATCAAGCCAACGGATTGGCAATTCATGACTCACCAAAGCCCAACTGATCTTCAACTGCCAGAGATTTCAAAAAATGGGCCAAAGCAAGGTTTGGGCAAGTTCAAAACTTGAAAATAGTCCAAAAAATGCGGTTGACTAATTTTGAAAATTCTTTTAGATAGTAACAATATGCTATTAACCTCATATCTTAAATCTTTTCCAACTAAATCTCTAAGCATTTTGTGTATGGAAATGTAGTAATCAAACTGTAAGGCCTTTGGATTAATTTTGAACTTGAACTAAAGAAAAAGCAATCAAATTTATATAGTCTAGACAGACTTTGTTTATAACTAAATTATGCATGTGGGCACACAAATTTTTTGACATTGTTGGTTTTCTGAAGTTTATCTATTAAACCCTAAGGAGTTAGCTTAGTTGATCCTAAGGTCTCATGATATTTATGAAATCCTAAATTTGAAACTTATTATTAGCATTTTGGAGCCACCTCAAAGGAATTCCTTCATATAGTAATATGGTGTGTGCAAAACAAAGGGCCTACACACCCAAAAGAATAGTCAAATTGAATGTTTTTAGTCCTTGAAGTTTCTATTGGCTCGTACCACTACTTTCATTGGTTTTCCTGTTTATGCGAGAAAAAAAATAAGGTGGAAATTTTTTGTTAATGACATCGCAGCATTTTTATTTTATTTTATAAATTTACACATATATAGCGTAGACCAGTTTCTATGCCCCAATTCAATCCGAATGAATCTTAACTCGTTTCTATACTTTCCCAGTCCTCATTTCCCAGTCCTCATTTTTCAGTGTTTGGTAACGATCTTGAAAATGAGTTTGAAAATGTTTTCTAATACTTGGTATGCACAAACATTTTTTGAAAAACTATCTCATTTTTTTAGAAAACTGTCTCATTGTAGCTATACCACTGCAATTTTTGTGGCTCTAGAACTCTAAGCATCAATACCAAGTGAATAGAAATACACATATTGGCAAGAAGTGCTTAAGTTTTACCATCCTACACCTTCGTAGCAGATAGCTTTCTCAACTTTCTGTCATGATTGAGCATGGCAATTACACTCTTAACCACCAAAATTATGCAATCAATATCCACTAGTAACAATGGCAAACCAATCATTCCATGTTAAAATAATTTTTAGCCAACAAAAGGACTAAAAGTTGCTTCCAGATCCACATACCCATGAAACAAAAGAACTAAAAGTTGAAAACCAATGCCCATTAAAATGATCTCGAAACCTACAAACTAGACGCCAAATAGTTTGATAAATACCAAAATGTCAAATTGTCCAAATAGAAAAGCATAAATTCTAACAAAAATGCACCTACATAATCAAAATTGGCTTAAATAGTTGTCAAAGAAGTTCTGCAGCCATTGTCTACGGAGCTTGTCATTTTTCAACATAAATGACCTTGCTTGTTTTTCATCCCCATTCAAATGGTCAAATGCAGACGCAAGCATATTTTCTTTAAACCCATCCATCTTCATAACTTCTTCATAAAGACTACCAAAATTTAGTTGATTTTCAGAAATCTTTTCTATTGCAGAGGCAACCTTACCAAGTTGTATAGACAAATCTTGGTAAACAGCATCTTCAATCATAGTAGCACGATTTCGTTTCCTATGAGACCTTGTTTCATTTGAAGCCACATGTGAGGGAACAACTTGCTTCTTTTTGGATATGTCATCAACATCAGCATCAACAAGCGGAGTTGAGTCATCCAATGCTTCTACACCTATATCACCAACTCCCTTGGAAAAACCTCCTGTAGCCATATCCTTACCCACAACCAAAGCCATCTCATCAAACATCTCAATTTTCTTGTTTAGAAATTGTGCATGATTTGGATGTGCCTGTGTAAAGAAAGGAAAAGAAACAATGAAAAGAAAAAGAAAGGAAAAGAGTCAAAAACTAATATAAGAGCAATAAGAATAATGAAAAAAATTTAAACTTTACAATGATACAAACTAAAAAGGTTCTACCTATAAAATAAAAATAATGAAAGTTTCTTACCGCGACTTCTTCATCATACACTGTCCTATCACAGGTGATCATTTTCAAATCATCATTCCATCCAAACCCGCTTTTCTTATTACGAAGTAATGCAATTGTATTCCAATTGGTTTTGAGTGTTTTAAAGCGATGTTCCACATGCTTTGGAGTACATTAAGTCTTAAATTTCTCAATAATTGCTTTAGCTACTTTAGCATATGATGCATGTTTAAATGTGTTTGATTGCTTATTTCCACGAAGAGCCTCATCTGCAAGTATCTCAAGTAATAAATTCTGCATTGGTTGTGACCACCTGAAGTTGGGGTCTTGGTGTCCTTGACCTTCTAAGTATCCTTTTTATTTTCCATTGCAATTCTATTATAATGATATTCACAAGAAAAATGAGACAAAATGAAAGAAGAATATAAACAATATTCAATACAAAATATGAAATTGGGGTGTCCATGACAAACAAAAATAATTGTAACATAAAAGTCTTGATAATATGAAACCAAAAAAATCCATTACACAACCAACTAATATAAAGAGTATGAAATCACTCCATAGCATTATAATCCTCCCACATTTTATGACAAATATCATTCCGTTTTTGAACCTATTCTCTATTTTCTTCTTGGACTTCCCTTTGTGATTGTTGGACTCTTCTACTTGTACTGTCATTTGCAAGTGGACTACCACGAAGCCCGTTGCTCATAATTGAGTCTAAAGGGTCAACTCCTACTATATGATTGTGAATTATGCAACAAGCTAAGACTACATCCACTTGTGTTGGAAATGACCAAAAAGGTTCTGCATCTAACACACGGAAACTTTTCTTCAAAACCCCAAAACAACGCTCAATGCTAGTGCGTAAAGAAGAATGGCGAAGATTGAATAATTCTTTGTCATTACTTGGAGGGTTATCACTAAACTCTTTCAAATGGTAACAAACGCCACGATAAGTGGATATAATTACTTTCCGAACTCCATAACCAGCATCACCAAGATAATATTTACCTACACGCCCATAGTCAAAAGGAAAAGAAATCACTCCAAAAGCTATTATCCATAACAAAATCACTTTCTATTCCTATAATACCTTTAGGAATTTTTAATCCCCTTGGCCTAGAGAGTGTGTCATTTAAGCCACGTGAATCATGTGCACTTCCTTCCCAACCAGCTAATACATAAGTGAATTTTAAGTCAAAGGTAGCAGCAGCAAGGACATTTTGTGTTGTTCCATCCTTTTGGCCGCGAAACCTTCCTTGCATTTGAATTGGAACAGATGCACGAACATGAGTTCCATCAATAGCTCCCACACAATCCTAATTATTATGACCAATATAAGTTACATTTATCTTATATCTTTATAAGTATATAAAAAAAAATATATAAGGAAAATGAAAGCCTTTGTAATTTACATTGAAATAGGAACTAAACCTACTGCTATTTCTTATCTCCAAGAGTGTATTTTTGTCAGACTCTCTAATCATGTGTTTATATAATTGCAAAACTGCTCTAAGGACATGTCTAAAGTATTGGTGCACTGTCTCAACTGATCTATAAAACCTACCACCAAGAACTCGAAACCTCACATCATGCCCAATAATGTGTAAAAAAAATTAACACTTGTTCTTTAATAGACATATGAATGGTCTCTTGAAGTAGATTATTCTCGCTCAAAATTTTACATAGTGTATAAAAAGTAATGGGTCTCATCCTTATATTATGGAGACAACGTGCATCACCTCTACAAAGAATATCATTCATATACGTCTCTCTTTCATACTCTCGATTGACATGAGATTCTCTAGGCATAACTCTCCTAGATCTTAGTCCTTTCAAAATAACAACACCCACAGCAATAACAGATGTAGCTGCCCCCATTATGGCAGCAGGAAGTGATGGGTTATCCATCTATATTTCCAAAAAAAAAAAAAGTGATGAGTATGAATTAAATGTGTACTTAAAGAAAGCATTCATATACACCGGTACTTAAAGAAAACACTTCACAAAAAAATCACCACTTTAAGTTTGATGAGACTAAACTATAAGGTAACAACATCATCACTCCATAAGTACTAGAAACAATAACTTTTGAGTTTGTTATTAGAGGCTAAAAATTGACAAGGTAATAGATGGTGAGGGAGGGACATTTGCTCTTGTTTTTTTAAATTTTTTCATATTGTTGTAAATTTTTTCACTTGGGTGAGAACAAGAGTATGAATGGCAGAGGAGTAGAGAATAAAGATGTTCTAGCAAACTAATTCTGCTAATGATGTTCTACCTGAGATACTAAACAAGTATTACCTTAATTTGACATGCCCAAGTCAGTTCACAAGAGGCATGAGTTGACAAGTTCTGTTGAGGCAGACCCAAAATTTTAATTTCTTCTAATTTAATTGGAACAGCCAATTTTTAATTTGTTCTAATTTAATTGGAACAGCCAATTTTTAATTTGTTCTAATTTAATTGGAACAGCCAATTTAATCACAACCTAATTTCCAACTGCTGGGAAATAGAGCTTCTACAATCATGTGGTAGTAATGTTGGACAGCCAATTTTTCCCCCCAACTAATGATTATCAATCCAAGCTATCAAAATAGAGATTACTTTTACAATATGACTCTTCATTTTACTAAGATTTTTTTTTTTTGGTTGCAACTAAAAAAAATTAATGATGGTGAGACCTTTAAGAAATTGTCAATAGAGAAAGGAATTGAGAATCTGCAATAGGAATTGTCCAAACAAATCAAGTATACTGAAACACATGAAATCAAAATTCTGCAGTAGTTGACAAGTTCTGTTTCTACGAGAGGCAGACCAAAGGTTCTCTATAAATTTTAATTACAAATAATAACCCATAAACCAATCATGAATTTGGTGTGCAGAAAGTTTGCCCACAAGCGTATCTACTAGATCAAAGCAAAATTTTGCCCATAAGTTTTCAACTCAAACTACCCACGCCCCACAACAAATGCCAAAGCGAACTATAAAATTGGGGTTTTTGCAGAGAAGAATGAAATATTACCAGTGCAAGGAAGAGTTGTTGACCGTGAGAGATAGATAGAGAGAGATCTGTGAAAAGAGGAGAGACCAGAGTGGGAGAGACAGTGAGAATATGAAAGGAGAGAAAAAGCAAAGAGAAGGAGAAAATTGAAAGCTTACCATGAGACTATGAGACAGAGTAGGCGCCAGAATAAGTTGTTTCCCGTGACTAGAGAGGGTAAAGAAAAAGATAATATTTATAGGAGAGATGTGATGCGTGAGAGAGCGATTGTTTTCCGGAAAAAAAAAAAAATAGAAAACATTCAATAGAAAATAACCCTTATTTTTATTAAGATTTTTCATTGACTAAAGATAGTTTTCCGTTGACTGAATTTTTTTTTGTGCTACCAAACACTAAAAAATGTGGATAACTAGTTATATAGATAGTTTTCCAGCGAAACAAACATAGCGTTTGTACGAACTGAGTTACAAAAAGCAACAGGTAAACCTAATTACCTTCTAATCAATCTTAAAGCATAGTCAAGATCTTTATAGTTTAATTGATTAATAACTCTTAACTATTGAATTAAAAGGAAAAAAAAAAATCTCAAAGTCCCCTTACAAACATCATTAACTACTTCTTTACACACCCGTACATCCTCCAATTCACTTAATTTTTTACAACACTCCCTTCCTCTTCTATCAAAAGTCAAAAAAATCAAAACCTTCATATTTTAAATGGGAAAGGAAAAGAAAAATTGCATGGACCACTAGTTAGTTAGTCTAAAGACTTTGCACCAAGTTAATGATTCAATTTTGTTCCACAAGGAACGGCCCAAAAAATCCATTTCGGTTGGTTAAAAGGTACAAGTCACCTCCTTTGTTTTATCTCGTTCTAAATTCTGACTCATTCAGGTCCATGCTTCTAACTTCCATTCATTCCTCTAAATTTTGCCTCATTAATGATTTTCTGCTTCTATGTTAGCAAATCATTATTTTTTTTCCTAAACCCTTTTTTTTCAATTACTACTTTATTTAGAGGTGACATTTTATTATTAATATTTCGTTAAGAGTATGATTACTTTCTACTCATATATATATGACATGTTATGTTATGGGATGATGATATTAAAAATGTACTTTACTTTATTTTTGAATTAATAATTAGATATGGGGTAACATTATATAATGAATATTTAGATATATTTATTGTGTGAGATATATATTAGCCTTAGCATTATCTCTGAAACAGTTTGCAAAATAAACTGATATCAAAATATCTCATTCCAATGGATAAAACGGAATGACCGCGAGAATGGATGATAACTTTGCTTTGAATTGGTGGCATAACTATTTGATTTCAAGGAACATAATTTATAAGTAACAATTAAAAAAAGAAAAGAAAAAAGAAGGTAAGATAAGTAACACACATATAGGTCTTCATATACTTACAAACATATTGCATAACACACACCCATTATATGTATTATATACACACACTCAAGATCAATTTTGAAAATAAATTCCACTTATATGTATAAAAAAAATAGTATTTACTATTAAAAACATGTGAAAAGAAAATTTTTTTTTTTTGAGAAACAGTTTTTTTTTTTTTTTGAAAATATATTCATTATATTTATTTATTATGATTTTTTTAATATATGAATAAGTAATGTGATTTTTTTCATAGTCAAATTTTTGCTTATAATTCACGTGTAATGATTTTTAATAATTATGTAAATCTCTTAATTGAAGAATTTTATTTTATATATACCTTTTGAATTTAAAGGGGATATAAAGGTATTTTTGTCAAGGCCGGGGGCAATTGGCCCCTCTCACCGCACCATATCTTCGCCATTGGTCTGAACATATCTAACGCCTTTGTGATATTTGATTAAGAGAGAATGAGAAAGAGAGAGAACCTAATTAGGAGGATTTTTTTTTTTTTTTTTAATTTTGATATCATTCGGTTTGATCTGAGAATAGAAACAGTTTTAAGGTCAAGGGATTCTTTGTTATATATATATATATATATATATATATATATAGAGAGAGAGAGAGAGAGAGAGAGAGAGAGAGAGAGAGTTGCACTTGGTATAAGTATAATTATATCACTCAATAACTTATTATAGAATTCATAATTTGAAAATTCCGCTGTTGAATTATCAGTTCTCCATGCTTGCAAAATTTTAAGGTAGTCAAAGATCAATAATGATTTCATCTATCAATTGTATAAATTCAAATTTTTGTAGTTTAAAATAACGCATATATAAAATATAAGTTTATGGGTCTAATGGTAAATAACATTCGATTGGTATGAAAATTGACATGAATGTTAAGAATATATGGAACATGTAAATCAACGGTGGGATTTTCAAAACATGAATTCTATAACAAGTTATTAGGTGGTGTAATATTATTTAAAGTTGCACCATATGTAATTTGAACCCAACTTTTATATATATATATATATATATATATATTGTTACATCATTAAGAAAATGCATGTCATTGTTCTATTTTGGCTTCAATGAATTTCTTTCTTTCCTTTTTATTTATTTATTTTCACACATATTTGACTTGTTTAATACTTCAAAAACCCTGCCCCAATTGATCTTGATCCTTGAATTCTCATGGTTGCATGTCTGCATGATTAGCGAATCAGTTTTAATATCTTATAAGAGAAAAATACACGTAATGAATATATTTTAGAGAAAACTTTCAAACTCACATGATTGTACATTTAATTGATATTGTTGGGTTCTAAAACCTTTAGGTTTAAATGTATTAGAACTTTAATTTGTAATGTTGGCAAATCATGATCAAAACATTTTAGTCTTGATTAGACGTGCTCAAAGCATGTGTCTTTTATGTAAAGTTAGAATCGTGTTGCTGCAGGATTTACTGTGCAATTATGTCTGGCTCGATCGATTGAGAATTAGACTCGACCGATCAAAAATCGTGCAGATTGTTTTTTTTGCAGAATTTTCCAACTCAGTCCAAGCCTGTTTTTCGTGTAGGGTTTTATGTTTTGCCCTAGGTATAAAAGAGAAAACCCTAACCACGTTTTTAGAGGGGTTGCTACTACACTTTATGCTATGTGTGTGAATCATTCGTAAGATCTAGAAGTGTTTGCCTTCACATATACTTAGGGTTATCAAGATATAGATTGATGTTAAGACCTTGGTAATCAATTCAGTTACAGATTCAAGAGCTTAAAGATATACTAGCGAGAGTGCTTGTGCTTGCTGAGAATTCAAGAAAGAAGTAGTCCGTAGATTTAGAACTGTCACGTGGTCGTGGTAGTAAGTTTCCTACTCGAGGTAGCAATAAGATATTAGTGGTTTAAGTCGCTATTGTATAAACTTCAATTCTTTCATAGTGGATTTAGTTTTACCTTGAGGATATCTAGGTTAAATTCTCCCTATGTTTTTTATCGGTTTGGTTTTCTTGGGTCATCATATCATTATGTTCTTTATATTTCTGCTGTTTTGCATGACATGATTTATATATATTAACCTAAATCTGCATAATTTATTTAAGTTAATCACTTGGCTAAATAACTAAGTTAAACTAGTGTGTTTAAGGGTCTAAAAACGTACAGACATAATAAAATGATATTGCCTACAAAAAAAAGAAAAAGAAAAAGAGAGAACAGCATAATTTGAAGCAATGAACATTAAGTATTCAATTAACTAATGAAAAAAAAATTGAAAAAAAAAAATCTCACATAAAAAATCTATAAAATATTTTTATAGATTTATTTCATGTGAGAAATATATTTTTTTTCAATGGATTTTTTTTTTTATAAAATTGGATAGAATACGTGAATTGTTTAAATTTGAAACTTAAGAAACTCAATTTTATAGAAATAAGGTTAGAAACTGAATGAATTTTAGTCAAACTTAGAAGGTGCAATTTTCATTTTGGCCCCTTTTTTAAAAATCAACTTTATTCATTATTCATAATAATATATATTATATTATACTAACATCTAATATATAATATTTTAATCTGTTACGTGTCTGAATTAAATATGGATTAAATAAATAAAAAAATTTGTTAAGAGTCTTTCTAATATTTTAAACAAAAATAGTTGAGTGACTGTAGTTTAATATATAGTATAATATAAAACATACAATAATTTTGTTTGTTATTTGTTAAACAATTGTTTAATTTTTAGGTTTTGAGTATACACTTCGGTGCTTATATTTTTTTAAATTAGTTAATAACTATTTTATAAAATTCAAATATTTAGCGTTTAAAATGTGAGTAATTTATGTAACCAATGATGCATGTAGATATAGTCATAGAAGCATTGACGCATATTTTATGAGAATTTTCAAATTTTCAGAAGCTATTTGGTGTTTAACTCCCTAGAAGAGTTAAAACAAAAAATATAATCCTAAATAGATGTTGCTTTTTAAGAAAATAATCCTTGATTATTTCTTAAATCAATTAAGAACGTAGGGCATAACATTGTTGAGTTAAAGTTAGTATACGGAACTTTTTATTTTTTTTTGAGAGAAAGTTAGTATACGGAACTAAGTATTTGTTTTGAGTCATAATTTTTTTTTTTTTTTTTTTTTTAAGAGTTTCGTTATAATTAGTTGGCCCCTGAATATATATCTTTAGTGGCTACTGTTCATGAGATACCTTCTCTTATTTGTCACGGATACCCATGTTCGGAGCGTCCACCAACTGCCCAGGCATCTTTGAAACTAAGAAGGAAACGCATTTATTTTCCTTATGAGTTATCTAGTTTTTTTTTTTTTTTTTTTTTTTTAAGTTTAATAAAAAAAAAAATTTCTCTTGAGTGTATAAAACCTATTTCTCTGGTATGATTATTTATATTTCTTTTGATTTATCCAATTTGCAGACAGTAACAAGGAAATTTCGCTCATCCAAAGATTAAGTGATATAGAGAGAGAGACGAAAAAAGAGAATTTAGATTTATCCGTGTCCTTATTACTTTCGTTTGGATCATCAATATGCTATTTCTCTTCCGTATTCCGGAAATATTAAACGGTGCTTCTGGAAAAAAAGATGGTGTGCGTTTTTGCACATTTGGAAACATTCCAAGAGGTACATATATATCTACCTCAACTCAAGTCCTCTTTTTTATTTTCTGGTAAACTATAATTTCACCATAGCTTTTTTTTTTTTTTTTCGTTTGAGTAAATCACCTTATTAGGTAATTACATTACATAGCGAAAACCTTTTTGTATATTGGTTCAAGAAATGGTTACTCAATTTGTCCCAAATTGTTTTTTTTTCCTTCGTTTTAGATATCTCAAAACTAGTTCAGAAAATTTATAAAATAAAAAAAGGGTCAATCAGATATATACACACACATATATATACACTCAGTACTATACATGTGAGATACTTTTTTTTGTTGGTAACGAAGGGGTTCACTATTAAAGAAACAAATGAAATTTAATGATATATATAAATAAATAAATATATATATATATATATATATATATATATATATAAAAGAGATTTGAGTGGCTTAGAAGCCGGGGGTTGATCAATACAAGAAAAGAGTAATACTACCGCCATAAATTATTTTACAATATTTTTACGAAATGTTAATGTGACCAATTTTTTATTGGTTTTAATATAGGCCTACTATTAATATCATTTTTTTTCATTTACCAATAATCACTCACCACACCAGCAATTTGTAAATTTTTTTATAAAATAGTTTTAACAAATCCACTATTAGATTATAATTTTTTGTTGGAACAAATTTAGTACAAAATTGGTTGTAATCGAAGGTTACAACATTACTCAATATGTTTTTATTGGAGGTGAATTTTGATAAATTTACCGTTGGATTACATTTTCTTTTTATATCTATCATACTTGCAAAATTTCTAGAAAATAAAAGATCAATAACTATGTTATCAATAAATTGTTTAAATTGCAATTTAAAATTATAAATAAAATATAAGCTTATATATCATATAATAAATAATATCTGATTTATACAAAATTTAACATGTATATTATGAGTATAAAGAACATGAAATTTAACGGTTAGATTTTTAAAATATGAAGTAATGTTTACTTTACTAAGTAAGGTTGTAGTCTTAGGTTACAACCAATTTTGCAGCTAAACTTTGTTTTTCTTATTATATCATTAATACTTGCAAAAGTACAAAATTTAGCTATAAAATTGATTGTAGTCTAAGGCTACAACTTCCTTTAATAAAATTAACATTAGTACATATTTTAAAAATTTTACCATTGAATTGTATGTTATTTAAACTCTTAATACATATGTCAAATTTTGTACCAATCAGATATTATTTACTATATAATCTATAAATTTTTATTTTATGCATAAATTTAAACTACAAAAATTTGAAATTTAAACAATTTATTTATGACATAGCTATTGATCTTTAATTTTCTAGAAATTTTGCAAGCATAGAGGATATAAAAGAATATGTAATCCAATGATAGATTTGTCAAAATTCACTTCCAATAAAAAGATATTGAATAAGATTTTAACCTAATTAAGATTGCAACTAATATTGTAACTAAACTTTGTCCTTTGCAAAATTTTAAGAAGATAAAAGATCAATAACTATGTTATCAATTAAATGTTTAAATTTCAAGTTTTTGTAGTCTAAATTATGCATAAAAAAATAAGTTTATTAATTGAATAGTAAATAACATTTGATTTGAATAAAAATTGATATTCATGTTAAAAACATAAAGAAAATATAATCCAACAATATAAATTTCAAAATAGGTAGCCATGATAATTTTTTAGTGGGAGTGTAGCCAAAATTTGTCCTATAAATAAAATCTTGTATTTTTTTTTAAGAGAGTTTCAACCTATAGCGTCCAATCCTGATGATAGCACTTTATCATTAGACCAAGACACCAATCATTTTTTGGTGTAGGTGGGGATTGAATTCCAGATCTCTTATATAACCATTAGAGTCTTTATCAGCTGAGCTAACTGGAATCCATAATAAAATCTTGTATTTAAGTTATAGTTTGTACCTATTATTTATATTAATTAATATTTCAAAGTCAATTTAGAGTCTTTACCAACTGAGCTAACTGGAACCCATAATAAAATCTTGTATTTAAGTTATAGTTTGTACCTATTATTTATATTAATTAATATTTCAAAGTCAATTTTGTTATGAACTCTTTCTTTGAGGAACATTTTGTTTTAGTTGTGAACTTTGTCTTTTAATCTTGTCGTTGAACCATAATCCTAGTTCTTCCGCTACAATTTTGCGATTAAGTTGCATGGAGAGAACATTGGTTCAAAACCCTCTTGACTTATATTAACTAACCTTTCAAAATCAATTTTGTTGTGACCTTTCTCTTTTAATCTTGCCCCTGAACCATAATATATTTGGATTTCTAACGTTTTACGATTGAGTTGCATGGAGAGAAGTCGCGCACTAGGTTTGAATGCTCTTCGCCCCAGTTGTTTCATGAAAAAAAAATGCTCTTATTATGTACTAACCTGAGCAATACTGTTTTCCTATATCTTAGATTTTGTGAAAGAAGTGATGAAAAAATGGCCATTGACTCTTGAACAAGGGGCTGACTCAGGATGGACTCCTCTACACATTGACGCGCATTTGGGTAATGCACAATTTGTCAAGTTGCTTTTAGCAGAGGGTGATTCCCCTGCATATGTAAGAAACAAAGAAGGTTTATCTGCTCTTCACATTGCGGCCACGGAAGGCAATGATGGTGTAATGAAAGAACTCATGGAAGCATGTCCAGAAATGTACGAGTTGTTGGACAACAAAGGTCGGAATGCTCTACATGCTGCTACAGAAAGTGACAGTTGGAGAGCATTCCCAGCATTATCATTTTTTTGAAAATAGACCAGAGTTTAAGGGCCTTGTCAACGAGCAGGATGAAGAGGGTAACACGCCTTCAAATCTAGCGGCCATCAATGGGTATGTCTATACGGCGCTGAGATTGGGAGAAGGTAGAGATATTGTCTTAAATGCTAAAAACAAGGAGGGCTTCACCACAATGGACAATGTTCTGTTAACAAACAAATTACACTCCCGGGGAATGGTATGCCCCTTCCGTCTTGCTCTACTGAATGCAATACGACCACACAATATATAAGAATTCTCAACGAAGAATTTTTTCCACATTTGCCCTCCTTGTTTTGGGTTGTTACGTACAAAAAGATTGATTTGGTGGGGAAAATCTTTAATTTAAAAAAAGCCTTTTTAATTAATTTTTTATTAAATGGTTAACACTTTAATACTTAATACGTTAACTACACAACAAGGGAAGCTTTTCTCTTTGTCTCGTTCATGAGTTGAATCTCATACCTCCGAGAAGAATTTGTCTAAAAAAGCTAATTATTCCTCCTAGGAATTTGTCTAACGCTTTCTGATGATGCCGAAAAACACCAGTAAGCTACGTGGTCCTCACAAGATTGAAATAAAATTTACACAACGAAAAGAAAGGACTTAACAGAGAGCACCGGTGTGGTATCGGCCAAAAACCCTCCGAATGTCAAGTTAGAAAACCTTTTTATCAACACTAGAGTGCTAGAGTTGAGTTAATTATGCGTACCTTGATTTGTGAGGATCTTGGAGTATTTATAGTAGTATAGAGCCGAAATTCATGCCTTGGTCAAGAAGTCTTTTCATTATAAGAGAGGAACTCGTGGATTTTGCCTATCCCCTTTAGTTCTTTTCCTTTTAGGAGTCTTCTTAGCTAGGACTAGGCGTGTAAGTCAAGCGAAATTATGACAGTCCTAACGTGGACCGCAAGTTAATTTCCTTTAAGAGATCTTGGAACCCAACACCTGCCATGTGTCATAGACGCCCGTCCACTAAGGGTTCGTCCTCCTTATATCCGTCATATCATATTTTTCCTCTTCACTTTCTAGATAAATAAAAGATTAATTAAATTAAAAATTGTATTATTTAATTTTACTTGGAATTCAATTCAATTATATAACTTCATTTTCATTCATTTTTTCTTTTTGAGAAACAAACACACACACACAAGGGTGAGAGAAATGAGTTCTAATACAAAGGCACATCACAACTCTATTCAAAAGTCATGGTACCTTTTAACGGAGGGTGGGATAAGTTATACTGCACAAAATAAACCCTCTTAAGCAATGTGGGACAATTACTCATTCTTTTTTTTTTTTAGAAACAAGCGTGCGCACACACTGGAAAGAAGGAAAGGAGTTCTAACACAAAGACACACTATAACTCCACTCAAAAGTTATGGTAACTTTTAAGGAAAAGTGGGACAACTTATACTACATACAACACACTCTCTTAAGCAATGTAAGACAATTACCCATTCTTTTTTTTTTTTTTTTTTTGAGAAATTTTCATTCAATTCATTCATCTATACTTTAACTTTATATTATTCATTCCTCTCGTTAGTCTTCATCATAATTGTATTATTAGTACTTTAACTTTACACACACACACACACACATATATATATATATATATATATATATATATTTTCTTTTGGGTGTAATTTAACCAAATACAAAGGCAACCAAGTTCTATTATATTTTCCTAAAAAAAAAAAGGTTTATTAATTTGATTTTTGATTGAAAGTATATTATTAATTTTCCTCAAAAGCTAGGATGCATCACATACTTGTCTTACATACATGCATGATGTGTGTGTGCGTGCGTTTGTCTTTATGGGTTGGTAGCTTAAGCATTTTAAAGAAGATCATCCGTTCATAAATTTTACATGATGTAATACAGAAAATATTGCGGGAGAAGGGCGCTCGACTAAGCCTGCGTGGAGCACTCTTAAAGATGGGCACTCAGAATTTGGACCCTAGAAAGAAAACAAAACTAGAAGGCGATGGCAAAGTCAGTGGCGATGGCGATGGCGATGGCAATTGCAATTGCGATGGCAAAGGCAATGGTGATGGCATTGGCAATGGCAATGGTGAGGGAAGGTCTAAATCAGATTTTTTGAAGCAAGTGAGAGAGGGAAATATGTTGGTAGCCACACTCATAGCAACTGTGACCTTCACGGCAGCTTTCACGATGCCTGGTGGATTCAACCAAAACGGAAACGTGGGTGAGGGCTTGGCAGTATTAAGCAAGATTACTGCTTGCCGTGTATTTCTAATTGCAAACACTTTAGCTTTTGGTCTTTCCACTACCTCAGTATTCGTCCACATTTTGGCGTCAACAGCGAGTGAGGAAGTCGCTTTCGACAGACAAATTGAACGACGTACCGCTTTTTACACAAACTGGTCTATTGGAGCAATGCTGGTAGCTTTTATTGCAGGCACCTATACAGTGGTGCCACACTCTTTGGGGATTACTGTAGCCGTTATTCTTTCTTGTTGCTTCCTAAGTATCCTGTTTTTACCTCCCTTAATAAAGATTAAGGAGGACTGATTTTACTAATAGCTAAGCCCAAGCTGGTCAGGGATGAGTTGGTTGATTGAAGGCCTTCAGAATTTACCAGGAAAAGCTATGTTTTGCAAGTTGGTATGGCCTTATGGGCACAATTGGAGTAAAAGGAATGCTGCCAGTCCGAGGAAAGCATTTTAATGGGAGGCTTCTTGTGTTTAGCCTTGTTGCAAAAGACTTTGTTTGGTGCGCTTATGTATTGCTTTTATTATTATTATTATTCTCGTTGTTGTTGATGTTATTATATTGGGTTAGCATGTTGCAAAAGACTTTGTTTGGTGCGCTTATGTACAGCTTTTTTATTATTATTATTATTATTATTATTATTATTATTATTGTTGTTGTTGTTGATGTTATAATATTGGATCATGTTAATAAATGCCTTTAAGGAATTGATTAACAATTCATTTTAAGAAATTTTTGACACTACTTTTATAGGAAATGAAAAAAGTTGTCAAAACATTAATTATTTTTTTTTTCTAATAAAAATTTTCTTTAAATGGATTATTAATCAATCTCCTAATGGCATCCTTTAACATTTCCCTTTATAATTATAATTATTTTGGTATTGTTGCTTTAATTGTATTATCTCTGCCTTTGAATAAAATTCTTCTTCATTAAAAAATAAATAAAAAGAAATACATGTTATTTTTCATGTGATTGTTGATTTGTTGTATACCAAAGTAGCATTCTTGCAATAATTAATTGAAGAGCCCAAAGTTTCTTATTTAGAATGCATTTTACTTCTTCTTTTTTTTTTAACACCTTTTGACACTACTGTGAAGTTTATTGTTTTATTTTTATAAATAGTTTCAACTTATGACATTCGTTTCTAATGATTAATCTTTATTATCAAATCAATACATGAATTAGTTTTTGGTGTAGACTAGGTTCAAACCCCAATTTTGTTATACAATGACAAAAGATTTTACCTAGAACCCACAATCTTTCATTATTGTTGTTACTACAGATTTTTTTTTTTTTTTTAATAAAAGGTTAGAAAGAGAAATATCCTCTTCATCTAGCTAAAAGCATGAAACCACGCTCCTTTTCAAGTTTTGTTTTTTATTTTCTCTCATTTTCCCTTTCTATTCAATACTAATAATAACTAACCCCATTGTCATCTCTGCCATTAGCGACCTCTCCCAAACTAAATAGCGCTTCTCCTAGGTGATTAAAGACATCATAATATGTATTACCTCTTTTAATTGAATAAGTTTAGTGACACAATATTTTTTATAACTAAGACAATAGTGAAAAATAAAAATTGTGTGAGTAACAAATCCATGTAAAATTTACTATACTAATCTTTATCTTCTCACCTAATTAGTAGATTGTGAAAAAAGTTTTATTGATTTTACGACCTTATTTTGTTATGTTGACAGAACTTCCAACTTGTTGCAGCTGCCAGGACCGTTGCCTCTTTGTTTTGGCCCCTCGTCTTTTTAATCTATTTTTTCTGAATTTTTAGCTAAGCTAACTTATTTTCTTTATTTTAAACTTTTTAGTCCTGTATAACCTCAATTTTTAAGGTATAAGTTATTTTTATCCATTTTATTTTAAGAAAATAATTAAATAAAAATATTCTCATTTCAACAAACACGAAGAGTTTTGAAAATTTTAATAGTTGTAGTTCTATCAAAATTCTAAATTGATTAATAATTTACAATCATGGATGAAATATGTGCTATAGAATTGCATCTTCTTAACGTGAAGTCCGAACGCAAGTGAAATCATAATTTGAAGATGTAATTTGAAAAATATTGTATTTTTATAATTTAATTTATTACTGATAGTATTTTTATAAACAGAAATGCTACGTCTACAATATTTACAGAATACTTTCACAATAAATCTTAGGTGACATGTTATTACTTGTTATTGTCTATGATTTGTTGTAAAAATGTTGTGAAAATATTATAAATACAGCACTTATATTTCAGAATTTGATATTAGGTTTTCAATTTCAACCCAAATTTGATATTGTACCTTCATTGTTGTTGATATTAAGTTAATAATTTGACTGATGGGCTTTGGTGTGCTATAACTATTTATCGTATGGAATCGTTTAGGTGGGAGTGGTATTGCACTACAACCTGAAGTTATTAATTTAGTTTATTTTCATTTAGTTTCTTTTTGTATGTGACTTTTTCATAGAGATACTTTTTAATACAGTCACTTTAGTTCTAGCTGGCGTTGCACAAGAGAAAGAGAGGCTATTGTTTGGACGGAACAATAGTTACAATACCCATCTTTTCTCTTTCCAATTATATATTATTCACTCTATGGCCTATTGGTGTCCATTGCCAAAAACTTCGATGTGCCCAAATTTAAAATATTAAGTATATCTGTGGGTTAATGTTACAATGTTTTAATATAGATTATGTTTGGTTAATAGTAATTATGAACATAGTCATCGGGCTATTGGACAAAAGAAAATTTCTAAAAAAGAAAAAAGAAACATTCATTCTACTTGCTCTATGCTCTATCTTTGAAGATTTATTTTTTAATAAACAGTAATACTTATTAGAATATATACAAAAATAGTAATATTACTATTTTAAACAGGATTTATAATACATTATTTAACCATAGTATAACTACAAAATGGCCTAATTAACCTTTGTAGTTATAGACTAAAGATTGAAGTGTATATTTTTCCCTACCGAAACTTTTAAAAAATAACAATAAAAAAGGGACAAAAGAATGAAAGAAGTTGCTGACGACTTATCATATTATTAGTTACAAAGTGTTCCTAACATTTCAAAATATTTCCATCTATCATCAAATTCAATATATATATATATATATATATATATATATATAATTTCAAAAAAAATTCAAGCATCATTTATCCATACTACAAATGTTAACGGATACCCTTAAGGTTATCGTTAATAAATCATAATAGGAAAGTTTTAAGGCTACTTTCATGGTAAATATAAAAATGTACCAACAACATTTATTGTTTTATTATTCTCTAAATAAAATTTTTCTAAAGATAACTCATAAATCAATGCCCTTAGGATATTAGTTAACATTTTCCATAATGAAAACTTAAAGAAAATCCAATTAGATTTTAGTTGGATTCCAATTAGATTTTAATTAGATTCTCAATTTTGTGCCACGTACCTTATTTTATTTTTAATTTTGTACTAAGTGAATTATTGAGTGTAAAAATCAAAAAGTCCAAATCCAATAGATTTTAAATTGGATTTCAATTAGAGTCTAATTTTTTGTCATGTGTTAATCCAAATTTTTAATTTTTGTAGCAAGTGAATTATTCAATGCAAAAATCGAAGAGTTAAAAATCAATTAAATTCTAAATCATATATATATATATATATATATATGGTTTTAAAAAAATGTTTAAGAAATGTATGATTAAGAAAAAAAGTAAACTAATACCATATATAATTTGAACCATATAATTGTAATTATTTTTAATTGAACACTTTTTTTTTTTTTTTGAGAAATAATTATAACATACTGCTAACCCCGCAGCTCGAACCCTTTCCCCCCTAAACCCCCAAGCACTTTGTGCATGAGGAGGTGTTAGTTCAGCTACAAGGCCTTTGACATTTTTAATTATACACACTACAACAAACTTGAATTTTTTTAACATGCTTTTATCCTCAGTCACTAAAAAATGTTAATAAAAGTTTTAATTTTCTACAGTTATATTCAACTGTTGAGTAAAGGAAGTAAATTCATATACTTATTTTCACATTTAGCATTATTAATAACTAGTGTACACTAGTTATTAATAATGAATAAATATAACACTATAGTCACATACATATACATAGTAGGCCTATTGTGTATACGATTTTTATAAATGCTCAAACTGATTTGGATACCCATAATATAAAAAAAAAAATGAATAAAAATGAGAGAGAGAGAGAGAGAGAGAGAGAGATTGCTACATTTCCTGTCAAAAATGTAAATGATACGTTCCCCTAGTCCCTTTTTTATTTTTTAATTCCATTGTCACGTGCTTCTAGCAATATTCCTCCAAGCGATGGAGTGGACATGTGGTGGCATGTCTAATACTCTCTAGTTATCACTTGTTCCTGAAATCAAATTGCATTCGCTGATTTTGTGCCAAAAAATTTCGGTCAGTTGATGAAAATAATAAAGGCTATAAATGTTGCATGAAATATTAGTGAGTCGCTTCTCTATTCAGAGGCCCCGGAAGACCTGCAAGAAGAAAGAACGCTATTAGAAGATACTGATAAGGTGCCAACCTAAACTTCTCCGATACTTAAGTTAGATAAGAACCCAATAAAACTCATATGGCATCTATCATCAAATGTTAAATTATACTTTTTTGTCATTGATAACACATCAATTTATAATATTTATATAGTAAAATACATAATATTCTTGACGTTGCTTTAAACATCAAAGAGTGATTTTATAATTATTAAAAAACTTACTACATATATTGATATGTCAATTTTTAAATACAAAATAAGTAAATATATAGGTCAATCTACAATACTCTATTTTTCCAATACATACCTTAATTACTTAAATTTAAGCGTTAATCTATTATTATAAATTATATATTCAATAAGAAAATATCATATATAAATAATAGGTAAGATCAAATAGGTTACATACAAAAAGAAAAATTTGTGTACAAATAGAATTTTCCTAAAATAATTCTAAAATTAATTTACTCTTTATATTGATAAGACATCAATTACGTGCATTACAAAAAATTATTAAGTACGGCTAACATGGTATGCTACACTAATAAACCCAAACTACCTAATACAAAATTATGAAAAAAGCCCAAAAAGGTTGTGTTGGTGAATACAGCCATATAGTTAAGATATAGAACGTAAACAATCATGCCTAGGTTTTTTTCTTGACAATTTAATAATAGTTGAAGAAAATTTCAGTCTTAAAAATCTCTGTTAAAAATTAAGTATCAATTAACTTACACACTCTTATAAAAATACCGGACTTCATCTTCAAGTTAGTTTCTTTAAGTGTGAGTTTGGGAAGTGGGTTTTGTGCGTTTCCTAACGAGTGTTTTTTTTAGTGGGTTCTGTGCACTGTTCATAAAACCCACAAGTATTTTTTTCAGCAAAAACAACTTTAAAACTAAGTCTCATGGCACTATCCACACATTTAAAAATTATTTTGCTACAATATCTTCAACTTTCAGTTTTCAGCAATAAACGGTATCCAAACATAACCTAAATTTTGTTTCACCAGCCTTATTGGTATACTCTCTATCACACGTGTTTTTTTATTAAATTAAAAAAAATCTAAATATTGTCCTGCTTGCTAGACGCTACTTACATTGTCACGTGACAATTTTTGTGGTCAAAGCTAAGACCAACAATATAGTTGATATGTTCCCCAAAACCCCATAGTCTTCACACTGTTTTTGTCCCCAAAATCACGGATCATACCAATAATTGCTTCCCGAAGTTCTTGCAGGACATTCATTTGCATGCACATACCACTTGAGACTGAAATGTCAAGAAGCAAAAGGATTGAATTAAGAGCCTCTACCTCATTCCTGCGGCTGTAATATTCCACTGATGAACAAGCATCATCCTCGCCAAAATAAATTTCTATCTGCATCCCAATGAAACCCTTATAATAAACATTGTCATGAGTTAATCATCCATAAAATGCCAGGGATCAGGCTATCATGCTATTCATGCTCCACTTTTGAGTTTTGTGCCAAAACAAACCAGGAAGACACTGAAGCTACAATTTGCAAGAATCTAAAAGGGATCAAACCTATGTGGAAAAACTATTTTCTTTCCTATTGTTCATACAGGAAATCAGTTTATCTCTCTCATTTTCCTCCAAGCATGTACCTATACTGAAATACCAAGTAGTTTAAAGAGAAGAATTGGAACTTTTACCTCATCTAATTGTATGATTCTTGCTATCTGAAGCATTACTTTCAAGGTAGTACTTATCCAATCAGGACCTGAAGAGCTCTTAAGATAAACCTGTTCCTTGGGGTTAAAACCCTTATTCTGAAGTAATTTCTGCCAACGAGATGTGAAAATAATAAGAAAAATGGTAGCAACATAACAACTCAATTAAATTAGGAGAAATTAGGTTTCTTTACCAAGAACTAGATAGTATTAAAGCATAACTGTAATAAACTGAAAGTACTAATGAAAATTTATGAACATAATTTTCATGCTAACAAAAAATGGAACAATTATTGTCAGTATTTACAGTCACGTTTTCTTTCGTATACATCTTAATCAAAAATAATTTGACACAATCATATGTATAAAATTATAAATGTAATTTTTTTTTTAAATTTAGTAGTTGGTATGCAACAGGAGTCCAGTATAAATCCCCTGCACTTCAGTGTATAGAATATAGTAAATAATAAATAGTGACTTACTAAAGTTATATATTTCCTTCAATTACATAATATTTCATCCTCAAATTTCTGAACATTAACCAACTATTCAATAAAAATTAGCGAAGAATAAAAGAGAGCTCGAAGGCAATCAATTATGCCATTTCTTACCTTCTTTTTATCAAAATGCGTGTCATCTTCAGATAGCTCAAGAACTATTGCAAAATCATCATCAGTCTCTTTGACTTTATCAGATGATGGTGGCTGCAATGAACCAATACATTATCAATACTAAAATTCTTACTCATTTGACAACATAAAAAATCAAGTCAACAATATTATGGAAATAGCAATAAAACAGAATAAGCTGTGATTGCAGGATATAAGTGGAATTCTCACAATCATAGAACACACGAGTGAATGCACTCACACTAAGAGAACAAATTTTAAAAACAGAAATTAGATTACTAGTAGTTTATATAACATGACAGCATTCATATCATCTTTCATATGCTACTTTCTTTCTTCCACTCTGATAACAATTAATTCTGAATTATTTTGCAAACAAGTATCACAAAAAGGAGTTTAAAGATACAATCGAAATAATTACACTATGGACCCATATATTAGCTTCAAATCTTGACTTTACAAAAATCACTTCAAACAAGAATCAAAACAAATGCGTGCGTATAACGTAGGAAACCCCTTTGGGCCTCTAGCTAGAAATCCAGGCATAAGGATTCTGCCTTCTCCTGGTACTTCTCAAAGATCATAGTTGTAGTTTAAATTTTCAAGTACTCTACCTCTACTGCTCAGAAGAAAATTCTTTCAATAAACTTTGCTGCAAAATCATGATTCAGAACAGAGCACTTAGTCTTGCGACTAACTCTACAAAGGATTGGTGAAAGAAAAGGTCTTCTAGATATTGATGTCAGTGCAAGGCAAGCTAACGTACAACAAAACCTATGAAAAATTACATTTATGCATGTGCTAATGTAAGCAGATTGGAAGCAGCTTAAAATTGTTTCAGTGACAAGACAGACTAGTTTCACACAAGCATAAAAAAGAAACGATTTTTCACTCACAATGGAAAGACTACCAATTTATATAACTGACAGCCTTAAAATCATTCAGTTTCTGAGGAGCTACATATACCTCCACAACATCAATAAAATCCTGCTTCTTGTGAAATGCGCCAACCCATTTAGTGCGATCTGCAGTCCTGCCAACCAAAGAAAATTAACACAAGAATCTGAAATTCTTAGCTGCATGACATTATTTTCAGAATACAATGTGACGGAGAAAATTGTAAGAATAAAATTCCACAGCAGCTCAAAAGAAATTACTGCAAACCAATTTAGGGAAGGAAATTGTAACAAGTTTGTGAAATTCCAATGAAAAGGAGATCTTGGTGCAAGCTTTGCAACCAACACGTAATGTAACCAAAAGCCAAAAACCTCAAAACGCCACCGTTTGGTTGCCAAGAAATTGTTAAAAAAAAAATTTTAAAGAAAATACAAATCTCCCGAAAATCAAAACCAGCATTGCTCAAGATATTCAAGAATCTCTAATTTCTAACCTTCTTTTCCCTCATTTTCTGGGTAACCAAACAAAACAGAAATTTACACACACACACACACACACACACAAAATTGAATACCAGGTGGAATTCAAGATTCTGAGAACGCTTAGGGCCGAACAAATCAAGAACCCTATCAACAGCTTCGGAACCCTAGAGCCTTCATTCAGAAGCTGAACCACAGTGTGAGAGCCAAAGAAACCGGCTCCTTCGGTAACCAGAATCGTCTTTTCCGAGAAATATCAATGGAGAGTATGAGAGAGAGAAAACAAGAATACCAAAAATTCTTTGCGAAGTTCTACTAGGTAATTTCCAAATTCAAAAAAAAATTTCTCGAGAAACAAACAGAGAGAGAGAGAAAGAGAGAGAGAGACCTGTAATCGAACAAAGGGGCGGAGGAGAGGGCTCTGACTATCGTCGGAGATAGGATCGCCGACCAACGCGCCTCAACCTATCGTCGGAGATGAGATGAGCTCCGAGAGAGAGAGAGAGAGAGAATTTTCTTAGAGTTCTCATTCCCTCCATTGAACAAAATGAAAATGGGTTTTATTCGAAAATTGGTTTTTTGAATTCTGAGTTTGTGTGAGAGAGAGACTTTATTCCGAGGGTTGAGTTAGAATTCCGTTGAAGAATGTAAAAATTTGGAGGAAACAATTACGCGGGATTTTAGTGTTTTAGTTTATTTCAAGGGTTTTAATGACCATTGTAAGAAGGTTAGTCAGATTTTAATTAGGGCGCCAATTTTTAACATTTGTTTAACCATTTTCACTTTTCAGTGAACCCTGGGAAAAAATGGGTTAAAACCAGTCATGTTTTTTTGTAGTGAATAATACAAAAGTTAAGTATCGCTTTATAAAAAACAAAATCCTTATTTGTTTTTTGATTATTAATTTGAGATAATTATTAAATAATTGTGTTCATCAATTGATATATACAATTTATGACTAATAAAATTGTGATTCTATTTAAATAAATATAAATAATCTTATACTTTACTATAAAAATAGTAAAATAATAATTATAATATAATTGGTGAAGTAATCGGTCACAGAAAGTTAATTCTGATTGCTGAGTAATGTGAGAGATTTCCTATTGTATGTCTCAGACCATTTCCATAAGAATAACGATCCTTGAGATCCAAACTTGCCTAGCTATGTCATTATACATCACACACTAGAGTAATGTAGTTGATACCGTACCGGTACTGGCCGATATGTGTACGTATACCAGTATCGAAACACTAACGTTTTGTACCAATTTAAATACCGATTGTACCGGCCATGTACTAGCCATACCGGCCAATTTCGGACAATACCGGTCCGTACAGAAAAATCTTTTTTTTTTTTTTTGAATTTTTGTAAAGACAGAATGATGATTTATTTGCATTAACTTATTAATATTATTTGTTTTCTTAGTATGCAATGAATAATTAAGCTTTCTATTTTTTATATTGTGTTTTTTTTTTTAATTGATGCTAAAGTCTAAAATAATGAATAATTTATTCTCAATTGAGGTAAAGTTTTATGGTAAATTTTTATATTTATTATAATACACACAAATATATGTTTATAAATATATAAAAAAAAAAAAAAAAAACGATAAATCCAAAACGGAATACCGGTATTGACCAGTACCAAAATATATCGTTTTACTCGTCAAACCGGTATAGCGTCTGGTATGAAATTGACTCCCTTGCGCTAGAGGCAATGTTCTTGTGGATTAAATTGAAAAGCCATGGACAGGGCCATCGTATCACAATGAGTCCAGGCATTGAATAGAGGAGAATTCTCAACTGGTGCAACAATTGTTCCATTCATTATGCAAATTTTGTTCTTGGTTGTGAGTGCAAGAACCATAGATTGTGACCAGAAAGGGTAATTGTCAGCACCATTCAGTGGTTGGGTGACTATTAAAGTGCCAAAATTGTCACTCTATTGCCGAGATAGTACGGATTGAAATTCAGATCATCAGCCATGGGAGACGCAAATTTCTCTAAAGAAGAAGCACCAGACGAAGGAGTAGTTTCTACGTTGGGATCCATTGATAGACATTAGGCTTGATTAGCTAGTATTAGAGGTCTAATGCCCAAAGCTCCTTATGATTTAGGTTAAGTAACACATTCCCAGTTAATCAGATGAATTCTTTTCCCCATTTGGGTGTCACCCAAAAGAAAACTACGGTTCATAGCCTCAATTGTGCCGATAGTGGTTGAAGGCAAAAGAATGTTTTGCATAGTGTACTACATACTGACCATACGTGAGTCGTGTGACAGCTAAGTGTCAATATCCCTGAATTTTATTACTAATACGAGCAATTGAATATTTAAAGTGAGTTGGGTTTTAGGAGACGTGAATAATGGTGTGCCTAGATACGTTCCTAATTGAGTTGTGACTGGCTCTCAAAAAAAAAATAATTGAGTTGTGACTGCAAATCTCTACAAGAGCCGAGATAGAAGACTGAAGATGGACGGGTATTGGGAGAGAAAAACAATTTAGATTTAGAGAAAGTCACACAAAATTTTATGAGAAATGACATGTCTATAACATTTTCACAACATTTTTACAACAAATCCAAAGTGATAGGTTATTAGTAGTTGTTATTATTGGGGCAAAAAAGTAATCTTAGTGTTAGGTTCAAAATATGAACCAATAACAACTAACCACCTATAATTTATTGTGAAAATGTTATGGACGTAGCACCTCTCAAATTTCACACCTATATATTAATGTGACTTAATATTAGGAGTAAGTAAAAAATTATATATATATATATATATATAAGTAGTGAATTCAAATAAGTAGAGTTGACTTAATGCACTATGAGGCCCAAGGCAAAAAAATTTGGTGTGTTTTTTTCATACTCAATATTATTAATTACTATTTATTTGACTTTCCCTTATATATATGTGTGTGTTGTATTAAAACAATTCTTGTTTTTTGAGATGTAAAATTACTAATTAATTAAGTTTTTATATTTAAGTTTTATTCACATCTTTTTAACAAGTTATTTGGGAAAATTTTTCAATGATTATTCAGCTCACTCATAATATATTTTTTGTTAAAATAGTTTGTAGTTTCAATTGAGTTGGATTTATATTGACTCAATATTTTGGGGGGTTTTCTTGTAGGTGGTGGAAAAAATTGCAAAATTCACCTTTTTTCCTTAAAAAGAAAAACAAATATCATTTTACAATATTATGACATTTTTATACAATTTTGGGGGGGGGGGGGGGAGGGGGGGCTTTGCTTATGCAATTGGGGTCCTTAAGACCCTTTAAAAAAATATTTACAACTTGGGCCTTAGGCCTAGGCTTTAAGCCGCCCTTGCAAATAAGAATCAATAAAAATTTGTCAATTGAACTGATATAAAAAATATTTTAAATATTTTATGTTTGTAACATGACTCTTCATGTTGATTAGCATGAGCAAAATAAAAAATAAAAAATGACATACACAAGTAAAATAAGGTAAACTATGTATTTGATCCCTAACTCTTACTCTATATGTCAATTTGGTCTCTAAGGTTTTAAATGTGTTAGTTTAGGATATTATACAATTTTATCTTAATTCAGTTAAAAAAAAAAGAGTAAAATAATAAAATTTTATAATATATTTTTAAAAAAATATATATTACATACATACATATATATATATATATATATATATATATTAAATATAGGTGAATTTAGTCGAGTTATATCGTTAGGCGAATTTGTGAATCTATTGATCCCATGGACAGAGCTATATATGCACTAGGGGAGGGGGGAGGGCAATGGCCCCCCTAATTTTTTTTTTTTAATATTAGTATATTAATATGTACTAATTTTGGCAATTTTATTTAATAAAATTACATTTTGCCCCCTCTCCTTAACAAAATCATCAATTCTTTTAAGAGTAATGTTATAGCCATATACTTTTTTATAAAATTTTTACAAATTATTGAGGTAGTAAATTCTTATTGGTTCGCACATTTACATCACTTTTTACTTACCAATAATCACTCACCACATTAACAATTTGTAAAAATTTTATAGTTTTATCATTTTCTACCTTTTAAAGGCCATAAAAAATTAATGGATTAAATCTAAAATAAAATATATAAGCCCAAAACAATTAGCCCAATAACAAAAAATACCAATAATAAAACTAAAAAAAAAAAAATTAAGCCCAATCAACTTATTTTACCAAAAACAAATTACTTAGCCTTTTAAAAAGTTTTAAACAAAAATTCTTAGTAGTAAAACAATAGAGGTAAAGACCAGAGCTGTCATACACAGTGAGTAGCAAAGCCACCTCCTAACTCAAAGTCCCGGCTCCATCCCGAGTGGATTTGCATTCAGCTCGACTCACAGTAAAAGAAATTTTATCAATCCAATCGGACCCAACAACTTCTACAAATTGACCCAACCCAACAGCTGGTTGGGTTGAACTGGCACATGCCTTTTAAACATTAAAGTTTGTCACCTAATGGAAATAGTAAATAAGCTAGCTAGTAGCGCGAAAATATTAATAAAAATTGATACATGGGAACGAGGGACGACCTTATCGTTCATCAAAAAAAAAGAGGGACGACCTTATCATTCTCTAGTTTAATTACAGCTTGCACATGGATTTTTGATCTCTTCTTTCTTGTCTATTATCAATGTATGTGCAAGTATTTTTTCTACTTTTTTTGAGTCTTGTGTAAGTCAACGTATGTCAGTATTTGTAACAGTGTAAGTCATTTTTTTAGGAGAAATAGTTTGTGTGAGAGTGAGTTGGTTTTTAGGGGTAGCGAATAATGGTGTGCCTAGGTACGTTCCTAATTGAGTTCTGACTAAAATCTCTACAAGAGCTGAGATAGAAGACTGAAGATGGGGAGGAGTATTGGGAGAGAAGAACAATTTAGATTTAGAGAAAGTCACACCAAAAAATTTAATAAAAAATTTCACACCTATTGATGTGACAAATTATTAGGGGTAAGAAAATATGTGATATTAATTGTAAGTCTAAATATGCAGAGTTCGCTCAATATATGAGAGGCCTATGGTGAAAAACTTTAATAGGCTTTTTTCACGCTCAATATTATTAATTACTATTTATTTGATATATACATCTCTTTCACAAGTTATTTGGAAAATTTTGTCAATAATTATTCAGCACACTCCCAATAATATTTTTGGTAAAATACTTTATAGTTTCAATTTTGAATATTTATTTGCTCAATATTTTGGGTTCTCTTGTTGGTGGGGGGAAAAACAAAATTTACCTTTTTTTCTTACCAAAAAAATATATATATATCATTTTACAATATTATGACATTTTTGTACAATTTTGAAGACCTTTTGCTTATGCAATTGGAGGTCTTAAGACCTTTAAAAAAAAATTACAAGTGGGGCCTTAGAGCTAGGCCTTAAGCCAATTCTACAAATAAAAAACAACAAAAACTTGCCAATTCAACTAATGTAAAAAAATGTAGCTAATTTTTTTCTGTACTTATTGCATTAGTGTTCAGATTGAGTAACATGAGCAAAAAGGAACGTGTATTATCCGCAAACAAAACTTTTTTTTATTATTTTTGAGATACATCCGCAAATAAAACATATATGGTTGAACAATGTCGCCTAATGAAAATACGCGGGTACAATGATTTTTGTCAATGAGCTAATAGGCCGAAAATATTAATAAAAATTGAAACTTGGTAGCGAGGGGGACCTTATCATTCTTTAGTTTGATTAGTGATTACAGCTTGCGCATGAATTTTCTCTTCTTTCTTGTCTATTATCAAAGTAAGTCTTTTTTTAGGAGAAATAGTTTGCGTGAAAGTGAGTCGGCTTTTAGGAGTTGTGAATAGTGATGTGCGTACGTTCCAAATTGAGTTGTGACTGGAATCTCTACAAGAGCCGAGATGGATTACTGAAGATGGGGAAGGGTTTGGGGAGAGAAGAACAATTTAGATTTAGAGAAAGTTACACCAAAATTTTAGCAAAATCTTCACACCTATTGATGTGAAAAATTGTTATGGGTAAGTAAAAATATGATATTAATCGTGAGTCCAAATGAGTAGGGTCGGCTCAATGTAATATAAACTATAAAGCCTAAGGTAAAAATTTTTAGTGGGTTTTTTCCATACTCAATATCTTTAATTGCTTTTTATTTGACATATATTTTTTTTAATCAAAATTTTCAATGTTTTTTGAGATGTAAAATAACTAATTAAGTTTTTGTATTTAAATTTTATTTACATTTCTTTCACAAGTTATTTAGAAAATTTTGTTAGGTAAAATAGTTTATAGTTTTAAACTTTTAATTGAGTTGAATTTTTATTAGCTCAGTATTTTGGGGGTTCTCTTGTCAGCAGGCAAAAAATGCAAAATTAAACTTTTTTTTTCTTACCAAAATAAAAAAATATATATATATATATATATATAAAACAAAAATCATTTTACAATATCTTGGCATTTTTATGCGATTTTGAAGACCTTTTACTTGTGTAAGTGGGGGCCTTAAGACCTTTAAAAATAATTTACAAATAGGGTAGTAGACCTAGGTCTTAAGCCGGTCGTACAACTTACCAATTCAGCTAACGTAAAAAATGCTATTAAATTTTATGTAGGTAGCATTAGTCTTCAATTGGATATAGTTAAAAATTAGAAACTAAAAACATTATAATAAAATAATTTTTAAATGTGTTAATAGCATCGTGAGACTTATTTTTAATAAAATAAATAAATAAAAAGTATATAAATAGTAATTTTGTCCCCTCAAACTGAGACACATGCAGCAAAAAAAAAAAAAAACGCAGAAAATGTAAAAAACGCGTAAATCCAAACGCGTACTGAGGGTCCGTTTGGATAGAGCTTATTTTTGCTGAACTGAAAACTGAAACTGAAAACACTGTAGCAAAATAATTTTTTAATGTGTGAATAGTACTGCGGGATCCATTTTTAATAAAAAATTGCTTAAAAAAGTACATAAACAGTGCGCGCACAGTGTCGCACAGTGCGCGCACAGTGCCGCACTCTGACTTTGTCCCGCGGCAGAACCGAAAAAAAAAAAAAAAAAAAAAAAGGCTGAAAACGTAAAACGCAAACATATAAATTGCCCGTTTGGATACGGCTTTTCTTTTATATGTTTGCGTTTTACGTTTTCAGCCTTTTTTTTTTTTTTTTTTTTTTCGGTTCTGCCGCGGGGACAAAGTCAGAGTGCGGCACTGTGCGCACACTGTGCGACACTGTGTGACACTGTATGTGCATTGTTTATGTACTTTTTTTAGCAATTTTTTATTAAAAATGGGTCTCGCAGTACTATTCACACATTAAAAAATTATTTTACTACACTGTTTTCAGTTTCAGTTTTCAATTCAGTAAAAATAAGCTCTATCCAAATGGACAAAAAAAAAAGCCGTATCCGTATCCAAACGGGCAACGAGTAACACGAGCAAAAAGAAACGCATCATCCGCAAACCAGACAAGGTTGAACAATGTCGCCTATTGAAAATGAGAGATGCTACGTCCACAACATTTTTACAACATTTTTACAACAAATCAGAGGTGGTTAGATGTTATTGGTTTAAATTTGAACTTATTGCTGAAATTACTTTTCTACCCCACCATTAATAACCCGTAACAACTTGCCACATAGGATTTGTTGTAAAAATGTTGTGAAAATGTTGTGGACATAGCATTTTCCATTGAAAATAGGTGAGTACAATGATTTTTGCAAATGAGCTTGTCGGCCGAAAATATTAATAAAAATTGAAACTTGGGAACGAGGGGGGAACATTATCATCCTTTTTCTTTTACTTTTTCTTTCTTGTCTATTATCAATGTAAGTGTAAGTCTTTTTTTATTTTTTATTTAGAGTCTTGCTAAGTCTATGTGTAAAAGTGTAAGTCTTTTATTATTATTTATTATCAATATGTGTGCAAGCAAAAAGGCAAGAAAAATGAGTACGATGATTTTTTCCAGTGGGCTCGTGGCTCGATGACACCTATTCACATCTGTTTTGCTCATTTGACCCGCCTCCCCCTTGGCCCCTTTCCTTTACCTCCTCAGTAAACACCGAAATTAAAATATTTTTTATTATTATATAATCTTATCAACTGCATGCGCAGTGTGAATGGAATATATATGGCGAAGACCACGTTATACGTAGAAATAAACAACTAAAAAAAAGAAAAAAAAATCGGTTTATAAGCATACTTAAAACCTTTTGAATTAGATTTGAACTCAAGCTCTATTACCTAACTAAGCCTTTTTTTTTCACCCAACTAGACAATACAGAATGAATCCTGAAGTGTTCCGAGATGCTTCCTCCAGTGATTCAAGTTTCTTTGAGAAATTGACAGATCCCAATAGTAGTACCCTTATCGAAGTCACAATCGAGAAGAACACTGTTCTTCATGTTGCATTGCAATTCAAAAAATTTGAGGCAGCGAAAAACATAGTTAATTTACGTCCAAGTCTTGTGTATGAAACAAACTCCAAAGACAATACTCCGCTACATGTTGCTGCGAGGGTAGGAACTTCTTCAATAGTAAAGCTACTAATAGACCAGGCCAAAGAAATGGATGTTGAAACAGGTGGCCAACAGCAGCTTCTGAGCATGGAAAATCAGGATGGGGAAACTGCCTTGCACATTGCTGTGCGATATGGTAACTTTGAGGTTGTGGAAGAACTAATTAAAGAGGAGGATCCAGCAGAACTCGCTAAGCAGGTAAACAACGCTGGGGAATCCGCACTGTTCCTCGCTGTGGATAGACAAGACTATGGCATGGCATCTCATATCCTAAGTGCTGCTCCAGACTGCTCCTATGCTGGAAGGCACGGCATGAATGTCTTGCATGCACTTGTCATTCACACAAATAGTTGTAAGTTCTGCTCCAGGATATGCTCTTAAATATTTTTGCACTTTTCTTTAACGTTCTTTGGTCTTTTATGATAAATCTAGTTTAGATCCCCTTGTTAAATAATGAGAGGCATTATCAATTAATTACCAATTTATCTTAATTACATGATCCACAAGATTAAAATTATTTAGGCTAAAGGCAAACTATACCTCCAAACTATTATTTAGGCTAAAGGCAAACTATACCTCTAAAGTTTGGAGATCATTAAATTTTATACTTTTATGTTATATTCTACTAGCATGCAACTTCTTGCAAACGTATAAATACATTTAAAATTAAACAAAATTTCTATTATGAAAATATAAATAATTAGTCAAATTATTATTATTATTTTTTTAAAGCTTGTAATACTTGCATTCATGTATACATATAGATAAACAACAGTAATAGTGAAAGCCATGAAATTTCCTTTTCAATCACTTTCAAGCTCATGACTAGAAACTTCATCACCACTGAGAGTAACAACTATAGCTTTTCTCCTAGATCTCAAGTAAGTTGGACATTCTAACCTAAGGTGACCATATTTCTGACAACTAAAACACTATTGACCTAAAGAATTGTTAGAGGATTGAACAACCTGATCTTTTGATTTTTCAGAATTATTGCTTTTGGTTGTTCCATTCTTCTTCACATTCTTAGTGTCAGCATTGTTTTGATTTCTTGCCCTCCTATTATTGTTCCTCAAAATATTTTTAAAGTTCTTAGCGAGATAAGCAATTTATGTAAAAGAGATTTCGTCATTGAATCCGCAATCATCTACATCATCAACAGATTTCAAAGCCATAGATTTGAATTTTCTGGTTTTGGGTAAGTCAAACTCATAGGATTGAAGTGATCCTACAAGTTCACCAACAAGTATAGTGTCCACATCCTTACTTTTAGTTATAGCAATGACTTTGGGTCTAAAATCCTCAGTTAATGATCTTCCTAACAACTTTATGTTGATCATAAACTTCACCCAAATGAAAAGCAGAGTTCACTATGTCATTCAATTTGGCATAGAACTCATCAAAAGTCTCATCATCAGACGTTCTAATGTTTTTAAACCTAAAAGTCAATTGTTGTAGTTTATTTATCGTTACTGCCTTAGTGCCTTCATGCACTATTTGCAAAATATTCCAGGCAGTATAAGTAACCTCTACTCTAAAAATTCTTTTATAGAAACGACATTGAATATAGCATTTATAGCCTTGCTATTAAAGCTTACTGCATTTCAACCATTTGTGAAGTGGTCCATTCACTTACAGCAATGGTAGATCTCTCCCAACCATTTTCCAAAGAGAGCCATACTCTCTCATTCAGAGATTTCAAAAAGTCTTTCATCCTAACCTTCTAATAGGAAAAGGTATTCCCATCAAAGTGGGGAAGGATCACAAGAGAGTGACCGTGTTCCATGGCAACTGTGGTTAAGGATTAACTTAAGGTAAACTACCCAATTTAGAGCTAATCCGCTCTGATACCACTTGTTTATTTATTTAGACCCATTAAAACAGATTGCTTAATCTAATTTAATAGCCAAGTGATTAATTAGGTTAATTATGAGATCTAAGTTAAACAGAGAAAGATCATATCATGCATAATAGCCGAAAAGTAAAGAACACATCAATATGATTACCTAGTAAAACCAATGAAACGAACTGTTTCAAGGTAAAAACCTGGAGATGATTTGACGTAGTTATCCTCAAGGTAAAACAAAAAATTTAACCCTAAATCTATTGCTATCTCCAGTAATAACTTACTAGCACGACCACGTGCAAACTCCAAATCTAATGACTCCTTCTCTCTTAGATTTGCAGAACACAAACTTTCACGTTTGTGATTTTGAGATCCCGCTCAAAGGTTTCAAATCACACTTGTTTATCTTGCAGAAACTAGATTCTACCAGCACTTGATTGTAAATCTTGTTCCGGTAAACACTTGTAGAGTTAAAAGGTATAAAACCTTTCAGATCTCACAGGATTAACTCATAAGTCTTCAAAGAGTCTACAAAATGTAGTTAAGGTTTTCCTTTTATACGTAGAAGTGTTGAACTGAAATTCTAAACATTTTTGCGGGCTTGGGCCTAATTTAAAATTCTGCAAAAATTATTTTTCTACGATTTTTGATTGGTTGAGCCTGATCTTTCGATCTATCAAGCTTCACAGAAAATGACTTCTTTTTCCTGTAGCTTGAATATTCTTGAGAATTGACTTGTAACACTTTGAGCAATGTCTAACACCCATTTTAGACGTGTTTTTGTTCTCGGTTTGCCAATATATACAAATTGAAACTCTAAACATTTAATCCTAAATCTTTAGAATCTAACACATTTTTATTATTTATTGAAAAATAAATGTTGGAGGAACAGTTGGTTTTTCAACGCCAAATTTCAGAGCACATAGAAGAACGCAAATCAACAAACTAAGAAATACCAAAAAGACAGACAAAATAACATGCATGGAAATTACAGAAAAAGAAAATTCTGGAAAAGAAATATTTTATTGCAATAGAAACGTTACCTCTTCACTGTATGAATGACCTCTTGACGTTCTTTTGATCGGCCCTCAATTATTTACAACCATGACTTGACTTTTTTGGATTGAAAGTAGCAATAGACTTCAAAGGGCTATTAAAAAAAAACTAAAAAAGAAAAAAAAGGTGGATTTGTAATCTCAAAAAATCTGGTTTGGAACATAATATGGAATGATCTTCTAGAGGCGAGTTTTGTTTAGGAAAAAGAAACTCTTTTCTAAGAGAACTTATTTTGCTGAGAAATAACGTGGAAAATCAAATTTTCTTTCCTTAATAATTAACTCCCCTCTAAAAGATGATTTTTCCTAAGGGCCCTTGAAGTTGGTGGGATTTGGTAGACTTTGATCCTGGCCATAAGAAAATGGCTAGAATCCTGCATGGTTATGAGAAAAACTATTTTGAAAAATTAGGGTTTCTACCAAGAGCAGTGGTGGCTCTAGGAATTTTTTTCCAGAGTCGTCAATTATACAAAATCTAATAAAAAATTAATTTAGTTGGGCCTAATATATTGTTAAGAGAACCAAATTTTAAGGACAAAGTTTGGTTACAAACTTAGTTGTAGCATAGGGCTACAACTCTCATTAAACAAATCAACATGGCTACATATTTTGAAAATTTAACTGTTAAATTGCTTGTTATTTATTATTCAATCCATAAACTTATTTTTTAGATATAATTTTGGACTATAAAAACTCAAAATTTAAACATATGATTGATGACATAGCTATTGATTTTTGATCTTATTAAAATTTTGTAAGTATGAAGAATATAAGAAAAAAAAATGTAATCTAATAGTGGATTTTTCAAAATTCATATCCAATAAAAAAATATTAAACAAAATTGTAGCCTTAGTCTACAACCAAATTTTTTGCCAAGATTTGTCCAAAACTTAATTATGTTGGGACTAAAAAAAATAAAGGGTGGTCACAAATTTTTTTAAATATAAAAAAAAAAAAAAAAAAAAAAAATCATAGTATCATAAAATTTATATATAATTTTTTTTTTCCAGGTCAGGTTGGTCTTGTGACCACCCTAGCTTCAATGTGGAGCTGCCCTACCAAGGAGAAGCCAATAACATACATTGTCCTATGCTGGTGTATGCCGGCATGGAAAGTGGTATATGCCACTGCAAAGCAAGAATCCTTAAGAGTTCGTTTGGTTGGAAGAGTGAAAAAGTGAGAGAATGAAAAATGGCGAGAGGATAGAAAGTGGGAGAATATAAGAGATTTAGTTTTCTCCCATTGTGTTTAGTTGGGAGGATGGAAAAGAAGAGAGATAGAAAACTTATTTGTTTAGTTAAGAAGAAAAATGGAAGGATGGAAAATGAAGTTGGTATAAATTTAAAATTATGTCCCCATTAAATAAAACAAAAAAAAAAACTTTTTTTTTTTAAAAAAGAAATTGTGTATGGAAGCTCAAAAAAAAAAAAAAAAAAAAAAAAAACAAATAGCACAAGCCAAAGAAAGATGAGCACAAAAAAAAAAAAAAAAAAAAACACACACACACACACACACTAACACAACAGAGAAGTACCAAAAAAGCCAAAAAAAAAAAAAAAAAAAGTAGAAAAAAATGAATAAAGGAACAAAAAAAAAAAAAAAAAAACAGAAAAAGGGAAATGCAACTAGGCGAAACATTAAAGGTCAATTAGTGTATAAAACACCAATGAACGTTTAGACCCCAATTTCAAAATTTCCAACACAAGCTTATAATTAAACAATATATGTGCGGAAAATGAAATATAAGTTATAACCAAATTGGTAACACACTCTAAACCATATTTAATTACAAACACAGCAGTAATTAAAAGGTAAAGAGAAAGGGAAGAAAGATGCAAATACAAAGATAACATGCCGATATGTTATCAAAGAGGAAACCGAAATACTCGGCGAAAAACCTCTTTGTCGCCCTCCAAGCGGTCAATAATTCACTAAAGAATGAAGTTGGGATACATGAATAGCAGAAGACCCTCCAAGCCTAATCTACCCAGTGCACCTAAACCCTCTAAACTTCTTGCTCCAATAAGATTACGCCGAATCTTGTCTTCTCTAACTTACCGGATCCCGCAATAAGCCCATTGCATTAACCGGATGGATTGGTCCCTTCTGAATTGCTTCCCAAACACCAAAACACCTCCTTACTGATATGGGTATGATGAGATAATGATTTGGCTAAATGTACCTCTCAAGGATATAACAATGGAGAGGGTAAGAGTAGAGAAATTTGAAGAATCAAAGTATGAAGATTGTGGATGAGTCAATCTTATTTTTCTCTAGGGTTTCTCTCTCAAAATTATCTCTGGAAGCTCTCTGCATTACGTGAGTATAAGAGTATTTATAGTAGGATGTACGAGGAATGTGAAACGTCAGATTTATCCAAACAGGGCATTCTGGTGACTCGACCTTGCAACTAGAAACGAGTTGTGAGCTAATTGGCTGCCCAGACTGGAAATTTTGTCTTGTAGTGCTCCAGCTGTCATGACCTTTCAGCTCCCCTGCATGCTCCACACGTGTGCCACCTTTGGCGACTCGCTAGTCGCGAGGCTCTTCTTGAGTGCACACATTTGAGGTTTTCTTCACACTTTCTCATATACTACCCTTACATAATTCCCACCTAAATACAAGGTATCTAATTGCTAAAATACAAGTAAATTTGACACGGAATAAAGCCAACACATTATTGAATAAATTCAACCTTACAAAACAAAATTCAAAAGAAAAAAAACTACAAATGGATGAAACCAAAACACATTTTGGTGGGCCCAGGGAGAAAATACCCAGGCCCCATCACATTTTTTTTCCTCTCTCCCTCCCAACCAAACACCCCCTAAAAATAATATCTCTCCACTTTTCTCTACTCAATTTCCATCTTCCATAAATTCCCTCCAAAAAAACTGCTGTGAAATTTTGAAGTATTCACAAGTGCACGAACCAGACCGAAATATAGTTTAACAAGAACGAGGTCAAACCCAATGAGACTTGTATGAATGAAGGAAAATTAATCAAACTATAATCAAATTCCTAATCTAGTTTAATAAAAATTGGTTGTTTTGAAATTAAATAGACTAAGCAAATAATTAAACTAAACAAAGATATTATTAAAGCAATAAAATGATGTAAACAATCAAGAGAAAGGATTTAAGGTTTTGGAATCCACCATGTAAATCATATCAGCATATATTTATGATTACCAATTTTTCACATACTACTGCATAATAGTCTAGAAATTAATCTTGCAATTATGGAAAATATTTTCATTAAAATATTTATTTTAAAAATCAAAAGCATGCTCTTCTTCACTTCGTAACTATAAAATCCAATTATTAATTGTATCAGTTAACAAACAAATCACAAAAAAATCCAATTTTATAATTAAGCACTAATAAACCAAACATTCAATTAATTAAGACAAATCTTAAGTCATGAGAGAAAAACATGATTGAACTTGATAGGGTGTGATAAAATACAACTCCTAATTTGTCGATGGGGATCGTCCCGGACGAGCAAGGTGCTTAAGACGAGGTAAGCTGCCTTGACTTTCTCAAGACGAGGTAAGCTGCCTTGACTTGCTCAAGACGAAGTAATCTGCCTTGACGTGCTCAAGACGAGGTAAGCTGTCTTGGTATGCTCAAGACGAGGTAAGCTGCCTCAAAGACCTCAGGACGATGAATTATAGACGACACGTGGGCACTTGGAAAATTTATGAAGGTGTAAAATGTCTCTGTATTATACGAGTAACCCCCAAGTGACCGTTGCGCACAAAAAGGGTAACTCTTAAACAGTTGGAAGTTATATTCAAATACAAACCTCCTCAAACTAAGGGGAGGTTATAAATCCAATAACCGCTCTTAAGACACTATATAAACGTTGGTTTAGACCAAGAAAAGGTACGTGAAATCATTTCCTAAAAAATTGGAACTTGAAAATATTCGAGAGAAAAACTGACTTTGTCATCGGAGGGTTATTGGCTGGCAACCCCGGTCACCTTTGATCACTTCTCTTTCTTTTTCAGGCTACCAAGGCATTCGTGAGCCCTCTCTAATCTGAAACATTCAGCCTACTGATTTTCTTCACATCATCAAAACTCATATCTAGAACCTTATCTTAGTCAATTGTGATAAAACAAGAATAATTTAAATCATTAAAGAACAGCTACTATGAGAAAAATCAAATCATATAAATAATATTGACAATCCTTAACAAAGTTTCATTCTTAACTTTAATTATAAATTTAGCTTTTCATAGTAATTGAAATAAAACACAAAAATAAAATACTAAACATTCAACTAGACAAATGAAGTAGAAAAAGAAATAGTCACAATGCTAGAGAAAAAAGCCATAAAGGAAACATACCCTAAATATTGGTAAAAAAATGTTTTATTCTTTTTATTGGTTATTTGTTTGATTATTTCTACTTTTTTTTTTTTTGGGTGGTTACGTAGTCGTGCCCAAGCTCGTCCCCTCGCTGTATTTGCCGTGGCCATGTACTCCAGATATTGGTATGTTTAAATTTCTATATTTGGATTACTATTTCAACTTATTTTGTTCTTTCTCGCAAAAAAATAATTATTTTTGTTATTGAATATGTTTATTGATTATTTGTTTATTTCTTCTAATTGACACTAGCCATGAAATTGTAAATAAAAGTTCTATTTCAATTACAGTTTGTATGACAATTAAATTTTTGTTTCATTTGTTATTTACTTTATTACTTCCATTAATTAACTTTTTTAAGATGAATTTTGATTAAATAAAATTAGGGACACAAAAAAATTTAAATCAATGTCACAACATTTTTAAAATGGTCTACGCACCTCACATATGAACCTGCCACAAATTTAATTTAATTTTTTTTTTTAATTTTAATGACCCATGTGTAAGGTAACATGCTAACTTGAAAATATTATGAAATTGTAATAAATTTTGTTTTCAATTGTCTTGTAAATTTGACTCTGTACGGCTGTACCCATCATGTTTGAAAGCTAAAGGTCTTAAAACTAATTTCAAGCAATTCTGTATATACCAAGAGTCTTGACTCAGTGGCAATATTTAATATATACTAATTAGAACAATATGGTGCGAACCTCTGTGTTGTGTAAGGGGGGAGAATGGTTCTTAATATATACTAACCAGAACAATATGGTGCGAAGCTCCTTCCCTCGTGTTGTACTGTTTGTGTAAGAAAGAAATATGCTCTTAATATGTACTAATAAGTAATGTCAGCGATACGGTTTTCCTTAATTCTCGTAGATTTTGTGAAAGAAGTGATGAAAAAATGTTCATCTACAATTGATCAAGAGGACGACTTAGGATGGACTCCTCTACACATTGCCGCACAACTGGGTAACGAGAAATATGTCAAGCTGCTTTTAGAAAATGGCAATTCCCCTGCATATAAAAAGAACAATGAAGGTTTATCTGCTCTTCACATTGCTGCCAAAAAAGGCCATGTTAATGTAATGAAAGAACTCATCACAACATGCCCAGATATCTATGAGTTTTTGGACCCCGAGGGTCAGACGGCTCTTCATGTTGCTGCAAAAAGTGGAAAGAAGCAAGCAGTCGAGTTTTTTCTAAAGAGACCAGAGTTTGAGAGTCTCATCAACAAGCAGGATAAAGAAGGAAACACGCCTATGCATCTGGCAGCTAACAATGGTCATATCGAGATTGCATGCCTGCTAAGACGAGGTACAGGTGTTGACTTAAATGCTACGAACAAGGGGGGCTTCACTGCAATGGACAATGTTATGTTACGAATGAAGTTAAAACACTCCCACCCAACGGTATGCCCTCTCTTCCTTACTCTACTGAATGCAGTATTAATATCTTAGTCTTGATGTTAAAAATCAATCCATCAAGAGCAAAAGTCATAACATGAAATTAACTCTCTCTCTCTCTCTCTCTATATATATATATATAATTTGTTAAGTTTTTATGGTGGTTCCATACATAAGTATTGGAATCCAATCACAAGATCAAGATGACATGGAAGCAAGTTGTGAAATAGGGTGTAGATTTAGGTGTGGTCATAGGCGCTTTGAAGAATTAAAGGGCTCGTTTGGTATCATAACTTAAACCATTGTTTTCAGTTTTTGAACAATATTACATGTATTTTCACACACTTTTTCACCCACATATATTTTTAAAAAAACAAAAACTGTTATTTAAGTGCATGTACCAAACACCATCTTCATCTCTAACTGATTCTATTCCAAAAATTTGTTTTAGAACAAAGCAAATTAATTTGTGTGTATTAATTTTCCTCAAACTCTAGCTAGAATGTATCACATATGTATAATGCATCCACGTGTTTGTTTTTGAATATTCAAAAAAAAAAAAAATCATCCATTTATAAATGAGAAATGCCACATCAATAACATTGTCACAACAAATTATAGATGGTAGGTTGTTATTGATTTTAATTTAAATCTACAATTTAAATTACTTTTTTTTTCACACATAACAACCAAATATAATTTACTACTTAAAATTTGTTATGAAAATATTATGATCATGTCACTTCTCTTTAAAAATGGGATAAAATATTGTTTTCCACTTTTTCCTCTCCAAAATTTATAAGACTTTTAGTCCTTGTCCCAAAAATTTATAAAATTGGCATTTTATATCCCTAAACTTTTGCATCTGCTCTGCTCAACGTTCTTTAGTCCATGTTATTTAGTTTTTATCCAATGTTAGTTTTTGAATTTTCCATACAAAAATCATCTATTTATAAATTTTACATGATGAAAACAAGATCCAATTGTGGAAGGAAGGCGCTCGACCAAGTCTAAGGGGAGCGCGCTCTCAAATGGGCATCCAGAAATTGGAAACCGAAGAAGGGTCAGAAGACAACAAAATGTCCACCTCCGAATTAAATTATAAAAATCAAAGAAAGCAGACCGATTTGTTGGTAGCCACACTCATCGCAACTGTGACCTTCACGGCTGGTTTCACGGTGCCTGGTGGATTCAAAAGCGGAGGTGTGGATGAGGGCATGGCAGCATTAAGCAAAAGAACTGCTTTCCGTGTATTTCTGATAGCTAATACTATTGCTTTTGGTATGTCCATTAACTCCGTACTCATGCACTTTTATTTAGCAATGTCTAGTCGTCGCAGAAAAGGGTTCGGAGTGACCCCTAGTATCACATTCTATTCTACTGTAGCATTTTTGGTAGCATTTATCTCAGGCACCTACGCAGTGGTGCCACAATCTATGGGGCTTGCTACAGTCGTCATTAGTTGTTGGTGCTTGACCTGCTGGCTAAATGACCCCTGTATTCGTTACGCATATAGACTAGGATGCTATCAGGGAAACCGGTGGCTTATTAATCAGTATGGTCCTTTTGTGGAAGATTAAGGAAAGAAATAATGAAGAATTGTTTTTTTTTTTTAATTGCTAAGGCCAACCTGGTCTGGGATGATTTGAAAGGAAAAAACTTTGAAGCTATGTTTGGATTCTTTGGAATAAGAGGAATGCCAGCTGTCAGTCTGAGGACAGCATTGTCAACATCATTATATGGGAGGCTTGTTGCAAAGCCTTTGTACAGTGTGCTTGTGTTCTTGTAATGTTTTTGTTTTTGTTTTTGGGTGCTGTTGGTTTGATTATATTATCTTTATTTTTGAATAAAATGCTTATTCATCGTTAAAAAAAAAAAAAAGAAAAGAAAAGAAATTATGCATGTTATTTTTGGTATACCAAATCAAAGTACGTAGCATTCTCGCAATGACTAAGAGGGCGTTTGGATCATCAGTTTTCATAACTCATAACTCTGTTTCTATAACTCATAACTCAAAAATGGTGGGATCTATAGCAGAAACTTTGTTTGGGAGCAAGATAACTCAATTTCCATAACTCTGTTTCCATCACTCAATTCTTTGATTTTTGAGTTATGAGTTATGGAAACTGAAAACACATTTTGACTGTTTTCAGTTTCCATAATTCATAACTTAATGGTATTTTTGTAATTAAACACACATTGGGAGACCCATAACCGCAACTTTTGACCAGCTGACTTTTTTTTTTTTTTTTTTTTTTGGGTTCGGTCTTAACTTTTTTTTTTTTTGGGTTCAGTCTTAACGTTTTTTTTTTCTTTTTTTCTTTTATGGGTTCGGTCTTAACGTTGGTTTTATTTTTTTTTTTTTCTGGGTTCGGTCTTAATGGTTTTTTTTTTTTTTTTTTTTTTTTTTTTTTTTTTCTGGGTTTGGTCTTCACGTTAACAGAATTTTTTTTTTCCTTCACTCGGTTTGGGTGATCTGCTACTGAAAGAGAAAAAAAAAAAAAGATCCAAACAGTGTGAAAAAGCTGCATAGATTTTCATAAATGGGACCAACAAATAGTGTGAAAAATATGAGTGATGAAAACTGAGTGATGGTGCCAAACGGGTATAGTATTTTTAAGTGATGGAAATTGAGTGAGCAAAATTTTTGATCCAAACAGGACCTAAGGTTTCAACTTCCAACTAGATAAAGTGGATAAATCTATGGTAACGACCAGAAATATGTCCACTTCAAACTTGTTGCAGTTTGAGACGCTTCCTTTTGTTTTGCCTAACGGCCCTCTTTTAAGGGAAAAATGACTAATTACCTTTTATTTTTAAACTATTTAGCCAAACAGTTTTTTTTTTTTTGGAAGTATCTAGTGAAATATCTCTGATTTTGGAACTCAATATTACTGATGTCAAGTTTCATTTGGAATTCAACATTAGTAATGTCGAGTTCTATGCATATTTTGCCGTTTAATTTTTTTTTTTTTTTTAATTTTGCATAAAATTTGGCATTACTAATGTCAAGTTCTGCTTAAAAAAAAATACATAAAAAGTCGAATAATTTCGAGTTCTAAGCAGAATTTCAAAACATCAATAATATCGAATTCCAAATCATGGGTATTTTTCTAGATACTTTGAAAATATAGCTATTTGCTATGAACTTAAAAAATAAATGGTATTTAGCAATTTTTACCCTCTCAGATTGAGCTCCCCCGTTCCTTTTATTAGAGATAGGTTGGTCCTTAGGCCCCCATCTTTTTCTCTTTTTTTTTTTTTTTCTTTTTTTTTAAGAAACAATCGAAAGAGAAAGAATTGACAAGGTTCTAATACAAAGATACATAGTACACTTGTTATGTATACTTTTTAAAAATCTCATTTATTTTAGGTATGATTTTAATTCAATAAAATAATCTCATAAGACCAAACATGAAGTGGTTTGAAATTTTTAATAATTGTAGTTATGTAGAAATTTTAAATTGATTAAGGATTACACCTACAATTATGGATAAAATATGTGCTATAAAATTACAATTCCAAATTAAATTGCGATTTGAAGATTTGATTTCAAAAGTTTTATCAAAATTTCAAAAGATTTGTTTTAATAATGATACTGTTTAATGATTTGATATTAAAGTAAAAACTTCAACCCTAATCACCTTATTGGTGTCCATTGTCGAAGATTTTGATGTGCCCACATTTAAAATATTAAATACACATTTGTGGGTTAATGTTGCGATGTTTTAATCATATGGATAACGTTTAATCAATAGCAATCCTGTGGGTTCCAGTTAGCTCAATTGGTAAAGTCTCTGATGGTTATATAAGAGACTTGGAGTTCAATCTCCGCCTACATAAAAAATTGATTGGTGTCTTGGTCTGATGATAAGGAGCTATTATCAGGAGCAGACGCCATAGGTTGAAACTCTCTCAAAATAGCAATCTTGAACACTATCATGAGGCTATTAGACAAAAGACGTACGCTTAAAAAAAAAAAAATTCTACGTGCAATATCATGATTATTCTCTACTGTTGAAGAGTTTCTAAATGGGGTTCAACGTCGACCACCAATCTGAATATTATCATGATCCAGAAAGGGAAGCGAATTTTGTACTTTTTATTCAAAAAAAGAATTCTTACAAGTTACAACTACTGAACTACTAGTCACCTTCTCTCTGTCCAAAAAGCATTTTTTTGATAACTAATCACATCAAACTCCTCTTTTTTTTTTTTTTTTTTTTTTCTATCTAAAATTAACGGTCACAAGAAAGATAGGGAAGAATGGAAGATAAGCCATATCATCAAATAAGAATGAGATATTAAAAAAAACTTGAATACAAAATTTAGTTAGTAATTTTGCAAACGAAAAAAAAAAAAAAATGAAAGTAATGACTGTAAAAAATTACACCATAGAAATTTAAATAAAATATTATTTAATTTATATCTAAATGTAAGAAAATACTATACTAAGATTGTCTCCTTATGCCTCAAATCTTATTGAGTTGACCCTGACTTCTTGTGACTTAGTACAATATGCATATTTAACTAGAAAAATGTTCTTAGACTTGTTGATATATACACCTTACATATAATGTCTATAATTTCATACGTGATCATCTTATTGTTGTAGGCCAAATTTTTTTGCCAATCCTATGACTGACAACATTTCTGCTGCTATTTGCACCTCTCTACGATTGACAAAGCTGGCAGTACAAAATCGTGCATGTATGTATTTTGTGTGCAATAGCGTGTATGAAATAAACACCACTCTTATTTAATAACTCACCTTAACCAGTTGCCTCATTTGGAAAATGATAGAGCTAATAAGTATGGCGAGGTGTAACCCCACCCATGCTTAGTGATATTATGCAACATTTTACTTTATTGATCAATCAAATTTCTACCATGTACTTGAGGAAGAAAAAAATTGCAGATAATTTTTGTATATAAAAAAGGTAGGGAACGGGTGGAGAGGGAGGAAATGGAGCACAGACATTTACTGGACTATAACCTCAGCCTGTTTTCAACCTTATAAGGTTTTCTAATTAATGGCATTATTGTAATTTTTCCCTTCTTCATCGGTCTAAATGATGCTCTGCTTACAAATTTATGTTGTTTTTACTCACAGAACTCAGTCTCACCTCCCAACAGCCAAATTGTTCCTCAATGATCTAATTCTTCAATGACCATGCTATATTTTTCTTATATATTTACATGGTCTACACCTGTCAATTTTATACATGCATTAGAATTTTTTTAGAGATAATTTCAACATATGGCATTTATTTCTAATATTTGTTCTTTATTATCCAAGTATTCAACTAAAACACCAATTGATTTTTTGTGCAAATAAGGATTGAATCCCAGATCTTTTATGCAATTACAAAATATTTTACCAGTTGAGCTAATACATGTTTAAAATAGTTGTTGCTTGGTAACCGGTTGAATAACCGACTTTTGTTGAAATATATACATTTTGTGAGATGCCATGCAGATGCAGCGGACATCCACACTTGTTTTGCTACTCAGGTAAATAGATCTTTATAGCGACTAATCTTAACTTCACGTTTTACAACAAAAAAACAAGGTAAGCTCCACATATTTGTTAAATCGTAAAGTACTGCCCCAATATAGCCTGAGGGACCAAGATTATATGAATCTAATTTTGCAACTTTAAATCTCTGATGGTTGACAACTCATTTAATTAATCCAAAACATAAACAACCCTCTTTAACCCCATTACAGACTCACCTCCTGTGATGCATGGGTGGGTTGGTTATAGTTGATCCTAAAGAAATTTGACAATCTCTTCCCTAGATATTTGGCTTATGCGTGGTACTTTGCTATACTACATAAACATATGCGGCTTGAGGGGTAACATTGATTGGGCAATCAGGAACTTGATTTCATGCTAGAATCCAGCACAAGGTTTGCACCAAAGAAGAAAGCCAAACATGGGAGAGATACAATACCCAATTGTGATCTTGACCAGCTTGCAGGTTGAGCATTGCCATTAACACAATCTTTTACACTTGTTGAAGTGTCAAGCTGTGAATGACCCTATTCCTGATATCATTTTTATTATACACCAATTACAATATGCTACCTTATTAGTTGCAAACATTTTGTCACTGATATTATTGATGTTTATATCGGCTTTGAATAACCAGAGTAGACTTTAGATAGTACTCTTAAATACAACTCTATTTGATGCTTAATACAAAATCACAAGACTAATTTCAGTTGAGTAACACTCAATCACATGCATTTAACCTATTACTAACTTGCAGGCATCTAACCTTAAAGAGGCTTCTAAAATTAATTTATGTTGCATATTGAATGATTAGAAATAAACAGAACCAGAGGAATCACTGGTCAGCTGCCAATACAATACAATAATTTACCTGAAATCATTTACAGCATTAGCCATTTGCTTTGGTTTATAATTTCAAACCATGCTTCTAAGCCAAAGGCCTTGTAACTGAATTAGCTCCATATAAAAAATGTCTGGGGGTCTAAAGGGAAAAGGGTTCGAGCTGCAGGTTAGTAGCATGTAGTAATAATTTTTCAAAAAAACCATGCTTCCAATGGACTTCAAGTGCTAAGCTCGATGAGATGCTCAGTTTTCAGAAATCTACTTTAGATCGAATAGGTTTAGGGTATGATTTTTCTTCCTCAAATATTACTTCTTCTAGTACTACTGTTTTTGTTCCTCCTAGCAATAATGTTAAAATTGAGAACACTAATGTTAAAATTGAATTAGTTAGTGAGAACTTAGACAAGAGTAAATCTATCTTAGGAGCACCCCTTAAGCAGGATAAGAAGGAAGTTAAAAACCCCAGGGCTAAGAAGGCTAACTCTCAAAGGCCTAAGCAAAAGAAGCAGCATCTCGATCGAGAATTAGACTCAACTGATCAAAAGTTGTGCAGATTATTTTTCTGCAGAATTTTCCAACTTAGTCCAAGCCCGTTTTACGTGTAGGGTTTTATGTTTTGCCCTAGGTATAAAAGGGAAAACCCTAGCCACGTTTTTGATGTTTTTGTTGCTGTGCGTGTGAATATTCTGTGAGATCTAGAGATGTTTGCCTTCACACATACTTAGAGTTATCAAGATCAAGATTATGTCAAGAACTTGATGATTGTTTCAGTTGCAGATTCAAAAGCTTAAAGATATACAAGCGGGAGTGCTTGTGCTTGCTAGAAATCCAAGAAAAAAGTAGTCCGTGGACTTGGAGCTGTCACGTGGTCGTAGTAGTAAGTTTCCTATTCGAGGTAGCAATAGGATGTCAGTGGTCTAAGTCGCTATTGTGTAAATGTAAGAGACCACGCCCTCGACCAGTTTTATTATGTGTGTTAGGTCAAACCCATGTGAATGGGTGGAGTCGTGTTATTGCCTCTCAAAATGGAGGTTCGACTAGTTATATTTTCCCATTTAGATTAAGGGTTTTACAATAGAGTTGCCACTTATTTAATTGTTGGAATAAATAAGAAAACCAAAATTGAAAAACTCCTCTTTTTATTAATTTTCAATTGAATTTACATTGATCATAGGATAATTACATGACTTTGGTCCTAGGTACAATCTAAGATAAAGTACATAGTTTTGTTTCCTAGTTACAATCTAGAAATTGAACAATAACATGGATAAGCATTGCATCTACTAACCCTTGATCTAAACTCAGATGCTATGTTATAAGATGGGAAGGTATTAGGCACCCACCTTGCTTGGTGAAACCAATCTTCTAAACTATGGTGGCCAACATTCATATCATATCATCCAATATGTCAATTAATTTGCATGTTGAATTTAAGGTGTGTGCATGTGATGAACTCTAATTCAATTTATTAGGCATTGCATTTGGATTGAAAAATGAATTCTAGTGAATGTGTGTGAATGGTGATATCCTAGATTCAAAGATTTGAAAGAATTATGAAACAAACATGTTTTTCATATTTTTAATGTGAATTTAAGATTAAAACTAGTGTTATACATGAACATGTGATGAACAACCAAGAACATGTGTGAACACATAAGAACATTTAAAAATATAAAAACATGTTCAAGGGAATTTAAATAGTTACTATCATGCTTTAATTCTAAATTTTCATCATGACAACACAAAAAACAAGTTAAGGAAAGGGATTATACCTTCATGCAAGATCCATATGGTGGATGAGGAGACTCTTGAGGGAGGTCCTAGTGTGGAGGAAAAGAAAAGTTATGACTTATGAGAGGAAGAGTGAGTCTCACTCAATACCTTGAGTCTCAAGAAGACCAAGATATGAAAGGACTACTCAACTTCCTAAAACCCAAGAGAGGAGAAGAGATGGAGTTTTTCTGTGTGTCTTGGAATGAAGCAGAGGGGAGGTTTATATAGTAGTGACGGAGGAAATATGAACGAAAGGCCATTAATGAGGGTTGACAAAGAATCATGAACCTAGACCTCATTTTAGCCTCGGAGGAAATTTGGAGTATTAAATGTAGAGATTGGTGGGAGTGACGAGCAAGCAAAAATTCGGTTTTTCCGTAGTTGCTGTAACAGCTTGTAGAGCCAACTTCGAAAAATCATATCTGATTCAATTCTGATTGGAATTGTCTCGTTTTTATGTTCAAATTGAAGCCCCAGATGTCTAGTTTCTGGGAAAATTAACCTCATTCACAGATTCAAAATATTATGAGAGATATTAATAAAATAGTGAGCATAGGTCATTTGTTAGAAAAATAGTTTCAGCACAATTAACATTAATAGGTCCCAAATTAGTTTTCAATTAACATTAAAAGGCTCCAATCACTCCCATTTCAGACCTAATTAGTTGCAAATTTACCTAATTAAAAGATAATTGCACAAATTACTCATTGAATAATTAATGTTTAATTATCTAGTTAATTATGTGGATGCAGCCTTACCATAAAATGTAGTCCTAACAAATCACATTTTGACACATTATTAATCTCAAATTGATTATAATTATAACCAATTAGAATCAATTGTTCAAAATCACATATAGTTGGACTCAATTTGTGATAGTGCATCTCGACCATTAAAACTTGATTTGATGATAATGTTCAATCTGATGGTCCGATTAGGGCTTATGACCAGTTGATTTGATCGTTACAACATTAAGATCGTTTTGGTGAAATGAGATAAAGGATCTAATGACCAAAATCAAGAGACATATTCCCAAGGTGAAATTACCCTTTTACCCTCTATGTGATGTTAAATGCGGGTTGCAAAATGGGGTGTCAACAGTAAACTTCAATTCTTTTATAGTGGATTCAATTTTATCTTGAGAATAGTTAGGTTAAATCATCCATAGGTTTTTTACTAGTTTGATTTTCCTAGGTCATCATATCATTGTGTTCTTTATATTTCCGCTGCTTTGCATGATATGATATATTTGTGTCAACCTAGATTTGCATAATTTACCTAAGTTTATATTTTGGCTAAATAACTAGGTTAAATTGATTGTTTTAAGGGGTCTAAAAATGTACAAAAGGAAATATCTAAAGTAGTAAAAACCTTAACTTTAACTAAATTAACAATGGGCATCAATTTATTTCAATCTTTGGGGGTTGAACTGGATTATGATTAATATCCAGTGAAAACATTATGCCGAGTTGGTAGTCTTGGGATTCAATTTTTACACATATGGACATGCTTGCACATGGTTGCTTTTAAGTAAACATAGCACTAAATTCCACCATGATAGTTGTCATTTTTCTTTATCTAGTGCAATTCCAAAAGTGCAGAAAACAAAGCTTACATTAATAATACACAAAAATAAAGCTAACAGATGGAAATATGCCCTGTAAACATATTAGAGTACAAATACGAACAAATACAGAAAATCCTTATTTCCAATGTCAAATAAACCCTCTAATCAAGAGCTCTAATCTATCTATGAACAAGGGTCACATAATGATTTAATTTCTCCGGGTCGAGATGGAGAGTATTATTCTATATTAGAACTACAATGTGGCAGCTCCTCTAAGAAGTATACTAGAGCAACTATGAAACCTTATAAACATTCATATCTACCTAAAAAAGTTGAGAAACAAAGGGTGACACCCATAAATTATAAAGGACATGAACATGTAATGCAATCTACTCTTTGTCCAAGCTTACCTTGTGCCAGATCTCTTATAACCTAAAAATTTCACACAATACTCTTATTACTAGTAATAAAATGACAAAACAAAACATGTTGTAATAGAAATTTAAACCTAAAATCGATGGAATACACAAAATGCTTCCCTTCGGTGGAGAACACAATCAAAGAAACCTTGATTATGAAGGCAGAGTGTTGAATAAATGGCATTTGCCACATTTTGAAGTTGGTGACTTCCAAGCATACACATTTTCACATCTAAATAACTCAATGAATTGTATCATTAAAATAATTATAAATTATCCAAAACTTCCAAATGACCAATACATAACACTTGAATAATAATAATAATAATAATAATTATTATTATTATTTTATGAATCAATAAAGATATATATTTTTTTGGATAATACAGTAAAGAATTTTATTCATAGTGTGATAAGTATACAATAGGAGCCCCAAAGACTCTAAACCATCAGCTGACATAGTAGAACTCTGCATTACATGCCACAACAACAACACAAACACACCATCCAAAGTAGGCAAATTCAACCCTCCTAGGGGAAAAGATGACATCACAAAATGCTTAATCATGCATGACAAAAGTTTCAAATGGTCAAGATTTTTGTATTCTTAAACATAAATTATGTTAATTTTGTTTTAATTTTACTTATTAATTTAGAAGACTTTGGGGGACATCCTGTTTTGGCTGATATAATTTTCGTGGATCTTTGCCCCCAAATCATCACAGATAACTAGCAATCATATAACCCAAAATACCTAAAAAAATTAATCCAAAATCAGGAAGAAAAAGAAAACAATTCTTACACAAGATCTATCTTCTCAATATTAAAAACCCTAAATCAAATCTAACCTAAAAGTAATAACCAAATCATATATATATATATATATATATATATATATATAAACAGCTTCTCCCACAAAAATTCTCACTGGTGGCAGTAGAGGACGATCTCAACTTGACGGATGGTGCGCAGTGGCTGCAACGGTGGTGGTGGTGGTGGTGGAGGTAGCGGTGGCAGTGACACAGACCTTGCCAAGTCACTCTTGTTCGGCCTCTTTCGTTCTCTGTATCTTTTTGTTTTGGTTTTCTTTTTTCATTTTATACCCTACCTATTCTACCGGTAACAAGTTTACCTAATAATTTAAATAAACGTTCAAGATTGAAAATTTTAAAATGTATAGCTAAGATTTGAGTGGGTACGGTACCCACTGAAAAAAGAGGTGGGTATTGTAGAATGACCCCAATTTGTAACCATGCATTATATAATAAAATTTGTAATATTTTCAGCATTTATATAAGAATAAATCATAGTTTTCACATGATCTTGCATTAAAATTATTTATTACAGCAAAATGGGACGCGGAAACCCACTTGAGGCTTGGGCATAACGATTAACGAAAACATAATCTAACAATAAGAATATTGTTTTTGTTGCTTTAGTTATGTTTCCTTTATTATATATACTTGACTTGGATTTGTTGATATGATATATTCTTTGCTTGTACTTATGTGTTACTCAAATTGTTGTCTTTACTACACAATGTTTGATTCTGCTACTATCTTCCTAGATCACAAATTTTGAAGAGTAGCCAACGAAATAGAGCATCCACGCCACACACGTTAACACACCTTGTTTCACTTTTGAGGGAACATGTAGCTCCCACAGTTTCCTCAATATTCTTTTATCTCTCCATTTCGAAGAGCTTTCGTCTTGCATAGCCGATTTTACATGTTTTTTCCTCTCTCGATAATGAAGATGGAAGAACTGTTTGATAGCTAGGCCCAAGCTGGTCTGGGATGATTTAATTGATTGGTATCTACTGCAAGTTGGTATCTTTAAAGCTATCTTTTGCAAGTTGGTATGGGGCCTATGGGCACAACTGGAGTAAGAGGAACGTAGTTAGTCTGAGCAGGAAAGCTGCTTGTATTGAGCCTTGTTGCTTTGCCTTTGCTAGGCGTGCTTGTTTGCTTTTTTTTTTTTTTTTTTTGGATGCTGTCGATCGATTCATTAAAAAAAGACATCATAATATGCCTTTTAACTCTTTTGATTGAATAAGTTCAAAGACAAAATTATAGAGAAATTTTATATCCACAATCAATTTTAGGTGGTAAATAAGTTGTTATTGGTGGACAAGAAATTAATATATTTTCAGTGGTGGGTACAGATTAGACCAATAACATCCTGCCATGTAAAATTTTTGTAAAAATATTATGAATATAACATTCCTCTTAATAAATAAATAAGTTAGAAAGTATAAGTCCTTGGCGTATAAGAGTAGTTAAATTAAAGGAAATTCTACATTTTTTACGATGGGGCCACATTTTATTTTGATCAAGTGTCTGATTTTCTATCAAACCTGACGATGATGGCCTAAATGAATCTTATTAACTTCTTCTTCTTCTTCTTTTTATATATATATATATATATATATATATATATATATAAACTAAATACGTTTACTTTTGTTTGACTGTATAAAGTTTTTCCTTATAAATTTTTGAAATATCACAATTTTACAAATAATTATTCTAATATATAATTAAAATTAAAATTTATTCTATATTTAAATTTTTTTATAGGATTCTATTCATTAAAATCATAGCAGTATAGCACATTATATTTTCTTTAATTTATAAATATATAGCTTTATATATAAACATAATTATAATAAATACTTAATACTATAATATATAATTCTCTATAAAAACATAAGCTGAATAATTCATATTAATAATTATCAAATTTCATATTTAGAAAAAAAAAAAGAAAAAAAGAAAAAATCATATGATGTGTAACTTTTGTGTGCATTCCACAGGTTGCAAATTAGTTAAGAATAAATATAATGTTACACATACTACAATTTTTATCTCCTAGAGGCTAGAAGGCCAGAATTCACAAACTGATTTCTTACCAATCATGAATCATCAAAACACATTTAAAACATTTATTTATTAAGTGGTTAAAGTCCACTGATCATAACATCTTAATTTTTAGCTATACATTATATAATAAAACTTGTAATATTTCTAGTATTTTGGGAAGAAAAAATCATAGTTCCACATGACCTTGCGTTAAAATTAATTACTTATTGCCGCAAAATGGGACACGGAAACCCATTTAAGGCTTAGGCATAACGATTAACGAAAACATATTCTAACAATAAGAATCTTTCTTCTTCTTATTCTTATTCTTCTTTTTTTTTTTTTTTTTTTTTTGCTTTAGTTATGTTTCCCTTATCATATATACTTGACTTGGATTCATTGATGTAATATATTCTATGCTTGTACTTACCTGTTACTCCAATTGTTGTCTATAAAGTTGAACGGCTTGTCTTATTAAAATCTACAGATAATCAAACGGAAAGTTGGGATACCAACTGGGCAAGTTAGTGCGACTGGGCAGTTGATCTATTCAGGTATGAGCTTTTTGTAATAGCTTTTCCAATTCTCAATAAATATTTATTTCAGGAGAAAATAAAAGGAGAGAGATAAGGGAGCCCTCTATTAATTTTTTCATGGAGATATACAATATTAGAACCCTTTATTGGATTTAAATAGTATACTTTAACTAAGGGACCAGGGCATGGTCCTTATAAATTACGGTTTAATATTCAAATTAATTTCTTTACTATTATTTCAATTGTCAGAATAGTTTTTAAAGCTTTTATTTTTCAATTATGTCCCTTGCTAAAAAATGAGTAGATTTGGTCATTTCAAAACTGTTAACAAATGACGTCTTTTAAAGTTTTTATTTTCTAGATAATACTTATTAAATAACAAGATCTAATGAACGACGTATCTCACCCCAAGAAGGGGTGGCCCAGTTGGTAGAGATCCCGCAAGTAAGCACAAAGTCCCTCGTTCGAGTCGTGGCGGGTACCATGTGGGGGGTGGGCTCTTAGCTTGCTTTGCGCCTCCTCTGCTGGCTCTCTTGGGGTGCTAGGGTGAGGTCTGTAGCATCTTGGTTACAGTAGTTATGACTCAATCCAACATTCCCTAAGGGGGGGTGCTCCTATCAAGTCACGCCTCGAGGGTAAGTCACATATAGTCGCTCTCGCCCCCCTTTCTATTCATAAAAAAAAATAAAAAAAAATAAAAAAAAGAACAACGTATCTCATGCTCATGCATATTTCAATTAAATTTTTAATTGGCATCATTTGATAAAAGATTTGGACAGAAGGATATTAAACGATAGACGCTAATTTGTAGTTTTGCCTATATTAATTTTTGAATAGTGAGGTATTAAATTTTAAAGACAAATTTAACAATTAATTAAAAATTAATGAGCTAAATTGAATTTTAGCCCATATTAATTTTTGTTATATAAAAAATCTCTCTATTTACTAAGAATATTTAGTTTTATTACCTTTTTTTTTTTTTTTTAGAATACTAAATATTTTTAACACACATACATGAGAAGAGGAGAGAAGATTTTAAAGAAGCTGACAGTAGTTTATTACCTAAGACTTCATTTGCCTTAGTTTTTAGATGAAAAGTTGAAATTCAATTTTTTAAATGTACTTTTTAGTTCACACTCTCACCTAGGGATGGCAATTTTTCCCTTCCCTGCTTCGCCTCACGTGAGTTTTCCTCGCCCCGCAAAGGTGGTAGGGTGGGGATGGGACAAGATTTTAGCCCCGTACCACAGGGCGGAGCGGGGATGGGTTTAGACTTTTTAGACCCATCCTTGCCCCACCCCTCGTTGCTAAGAGTTATAATTATAAATTATTCATATCTTAAAACTCTACTATTTAAACAACCATATCAATATTAGCTTATTTTATTCTATCCAATATGGTCATTTACCTTTATTTTGTTATGTGTTATACTATGAGATTTTTTTTAAAATGATTTTCTTGTTAAACACTTGGATATATTATTCAATTTTTTCTAAAAATTGATTAGATTTGATAGGATAAATTTAGTTATAATTTCAAGTGCATTTTTAATAATAAAATAGGTTTCGTTAAAAAAATTGTACTAGTTGTAGGGCAAATTAACAAAAAGTAAAGTTTTACGAAGTGGGGTAGGGCTTCGCAGGGCCCCAAGGGGCAGGAATGGGGTGTGAAAATTTTCATTGTCATGCAGGGCGGGGTAAAGATGGGGCAAAACAAAACCATACGAGGTGGGAATGAAGAACCCATCCTTTGATCCCGCCCGGTTTCATTGCTATCCCTACTGTCACCTCATTCTTCACCTAGATTATTTATATAAACATTTTTAATTTTTTTTCTTGTTGAGATATGCGTGCATTTTCATATTAATTGCGAATATATGTGTAAAATAATGTAAGTAAAGTATAAAATGATATTTTTTTTTCTTTTTTTAATCATTTTTTTTTTCAACACAATAATCAAGGCAAACAGATAAAAATAAGGTTTTTTTTTTTTTTTTTAAATTTCTCTAAAGAAAAAATAGTGTTGATTTATTTATTGATTTTTCTTTTCACAACACTAGGCAGAGTGATAACCGGCTATGGAAGAAGGAAGGCAAAACAAAATGAATCCTCAAGTGTTCCGAGATGCTTCCTCCATTGATTCAAGTTTCTTTGAGAAGTTGGCAGATTCCAATAGTTGGACCCTTCTCGAAGTGACAGTCGGGAATAACACTGTTCTTCATGTTGCATTGCAATCCAAAAATTTTAAGGCTGCAAAGAACATAGTTAATTTAAGCCCAAGGCTTGTGTATGAAACAAACTCCGAAGGCAATACTCCGCTACATGTTGCTGCAAGGGTAGGAGATTTTTCAATGGTAAAGCTTCTAATAGACCAGGCCAAAAAACTAGATGTTGAAACAGGGGGCCGACAGCAGCTTTTGAGCATGGTGAATCAAGATGGGGATACTGCCTTGCACGTCGCTGTGCGATATGGTAACTTTGAGGTTGTGAAAGAACTAATTAATGAGAATGATCCTGCAAAACTGGCTATGCAGGTAAACAACGCTGGGGAATCCGCACTGTTCCTCGCTGTAGATATACAAGACTACGACATGGCTTCTCATATCCTAGATAATGCTACAGACTGCTCCTATGCTGGAAGGCACGGCATGAATGTCTTGCATGCACTTGTCATTCATACAAGTAGTTGTAAGTTTTGCTCCATTCTGCTCCTTAAATATTCTGCACTTTTCTTTTAGGATGTGGTCTTTTCGAGGCGCTAATGTCATGGCTATATCCCATGCGTGATGCATGTTAGCAAATCAATTTTAATTGAGGTTGAATGACACTTTAAAGTCAAGACTCGTTTTTTAACATGCATTTTCATGTTTTAAAACGTGAACATTTTGAATCACTGATTGTTGAGATAGTATGTCTAGTGATGGTTCATACACAAATAATGTTATTCCAACCAAAATTTATCGCTTTAATAAATTGTTTCCCTAAATTCATCATCACAAATTTTATTATAAATAATAACAAATTGATGTAGCATGAGAATAATACCACCACATTACCATTTTAATAAGATAATTTTTTTAATAAGAAAAGTTAACAAATTGATGAACCATTTTTAGAAATCATTTATTAAAATAAAAAAGGAAAAAAATAACTTTTATTTTTTATTTTTTATACAGGTTTATTTTATTTTATTTTTTTTTTTTTTTTTGTATTTTGAAGTGATATTAAAACTTTTTTAAAATTGTTGGTTAATAAATTCTCTAAGAGCACCCACTAACTAGACCATTATGACAAATTAATGTATAAAGCTTATAATAGAGTTGGTAATATCCCTAACGGTTCTCTTTACAAATTGCATGGGTGGCATCCCCATTCCCCTCTTCGGTATAGAGCCAACATGCTAGTAATACATGACCTCACTAAAGCCCAATTGATCTTGGGCTGCTAGAGAATTCTGAAAACGGGCCAAAGCAATGTTCAACCCAAGTTCAAAACTTGAAAAGAGCGAAGAGAAGGCTACTTTATTGATTTTGAAGTTGAACAAACATATGTACCAGCTCATGGATAGTCTTCTAAAATATAAAAAGTGTTCAATTTTATACATTCTAATCCAAAAACCCTCCACATCAGACTAAATATACACAATGATCTTGCAAATGAACAGTAACCGTGTATATATACACGATTTTTTTATTCTTTTTTTCTCTCCCCTCACTCTTTTTTTTCTTATTTCCTTTGTCACCTCACTCTCACGGTTACTGTTCATAATGTTAAAGAAATGAATATTTTATTTGAATAAATGTGTATAATAGACAAACTGATGTGGATGTTTTGTAAAAATAGGTGTGTAAAATAAAAAAAAATAGGTTTTACATGTACAAAATAGAAAAAATTTTGTACCTACTTACATGGATGCTCTTAAAGAGATTGGAGCCAAGCTTATATGGAAATAGCTTGAGTCCAATGTTTCTCTTAACTTTTTGGAATGCCATTTGTCCACATTTTAATATGTTTAATGCATACAAATACTAGATCCAAGCCTTGCCCAACTTATATATTCTAGAGACTAGACAGATTTTGTCAAACATCAATCAACGAAAGTACAAAGAAAAGCAAACATTAAAATAAGTATGTTGACATAAATTTATTTTTAGAAATATACTATTAATCCTTAAAGTTTACTTGTGAAGTATTTTTTTTATTTCTAATGTTTCAATTGAGCATTTTTATTTCCTAAAATTTCAAAATGAGCTCTATATGTTTTCAAATTTACTTGCATTTTTTTTTTAATTTAAAAAGCTACAAATATATTGATATACGAACCTAGACCCGAATCCATTTCTATGCCACAATTCAAACCGAATGCATCGAACCCATCTCCATACTCTGTCCCTTTGCATTTCAACCTTTGGCAACCCCAAACTCTCATCTTTATCAACATTTCACTATCTCTAGTCCAGCCTACCTAAAATCGGATATATACTTTGCAAGAACCAAGTTACAAAATCATCAGGTAAACCCAATTACTAGCAAGAACACCAAGAGTCCTGTTCACAAACATCATGAACAACTTCCTTACATGGTTTACAACTTCCAAGTTTAGTGTTTTATTAGGCAGTTAAAGTCCTTTAATTATATTTATTATCACATTAATCCATAAAGATTATGAAGTAATATTTATAGTATCCTTATCCTTTGTAACAACATAAATTCTTCATGATTCACTACAACAAATCTGACTTTTTTCAAGTGTCAAAACCCTTGAAAAAAGTATTAAAAAACCTTGAAAAAATTTATTTTAAGAGTCCAATTGACCCTTGATAACCTTTGAAACATACACCGTCGAAAAAGAAATTTTGAGGGCCTCAAAACAAGTGCTCTAATCTTATTTTGAGGGTCAAGAGACCCTTAAATAACCTTTTACCAAGGTTTAAAATATTTATATTTACAACCCTTGATATATAAGGTTATTTAAGGGGTCTCTTGACCCTCAAAATAAGATTTCATTTTATTTAAAAAAAAAAAAACCCCAATCATGCTCAATATATACATTCATGTTGAAAGCTTTATCATGGATGTACAATCCAAGTGGATGAGAAAAACTTACCAGGTCTTCATAATTCATCACCAAAACTATGTTTAAGTTTTGCATGTTAAAAAGCATTATTAAATATTAATATATAATTAATCAAAGATCATTTTGTAATGAAGCTTTGCTCAATTTTGGTTCACAACTAGTGATTTTCAAGAGAAAAATGTAGTATGTCACAGAAGAACAGATTATTTTGCATGTAATTAAATTAACGTTGCAAATGCTAATAAGTGTGCAACATGCAGATGTCAGATTAGAAGTATGAGTAAGTATGATTCAAGACAAAAATCAATTAAATTCTTCAACTGCTGTCACAAAAGTAAGAAGAACTTAAGTTCTTGATTATCAAAAATATGTTCAAAAAGAACAAAGGAAGGATCTTAGATTCAATTTGAGAACAATTATAAACAAAGACATTTTAAAGTTAGCTACCCGGGGCCCAACAAGAAAGATCCAATTACTCTGAACCAAAATCATACATAAGCAATCAGCAGCCAATTGTTAAAAAGCAGTCCCCCCTTGTGATTCCTTTTTTAGCTCTATTTACTTTATTCCCAAAAGATCACTCCAGTCTCCAACCAATCATGAATCTTATGATTACTAACACACAACAATAGACCCATTTCAGCATTTCTCTACAATAAAATGTGGTTACTAACACATCTTTTCCTACAATAATTAACACGAACACCCAATCAGGTAACTGAAGAACTAATTTGGAACATAAACTAAGTTGGCATACCACTTGTAGCAGATTCAGCAGCTGGGTCTTTTTGGCTTCCATTGCATGTCTTCGCAATGTGGACTCCATTTCAAGTTCAAATCCTCCATCCACATCAGGAACCGTTGATGACATCCATCTTTCAGCAAAGCAATTTGAAGAGAATGGCATATTTGAACAAGCACCATTCCCGCCATTTGAATAACTCATATGGTCTAGATTTTCTAGTGAATGGTTTGCAATTTGAACCAGTATTTCCTAAATTACAAGAAGATATCTTGATCCTAATATTACTTGTGAGAATTGAGTTGGTTTGTAAGAACCACAACTAACAGAAAGCTTAAAACAAGAAATCAAATGACTGCACAAGAACCCAAATACGCAAAGTAGATTTTGCACAGTAGATTTTGCACAAGAAATTAAATGACTGCACAGTAGATTTTGCATATCATCCATGATATCAACTAAAATTTGTCCAAAACCTTTATGTCTAGTAGCAAACAAATTTATTGTTTTCTTCCCCTTCCCTTCTTGGTTGGCTGTGCATCTATTTGTTCCTTCCCAGTAATTTCTGCTACATCCGCTGCACAATGAGAAAGCAAAACAAGTTTTAGTTAGTACAACTTGTGATCACAAACCATAATCAAAATAAATGATATACTGGATTAACCATAATAACACGTTCAAAATGTCGTCCATACAAGCACTAATTTGCCGTATTAAAATAACAGATGATGCTTCAACTGTTTGCACTGTTCCATAATATTATGGAACTTTACAAGCATGTGCATTGACATCTCATGGGGGAAAATTGCATATGTAAACAGCTCAACAAGTCATTCCAAATTTATCCAATAATACTAAAACAGTCACTAGCTTGAGTTAATCTTCATACCTTAGTGATCACTACTAGATTGGGCTGATTGCAAGGTGATATAACTGAACATTTGCATCATCATGTTGCCATAATGTGCTCTTTGTTCAGCCATTTGACTAGCTTGTTGTTCCTCAAAATGTCTTCTTTGTTCTCACCGAAATTCTCCAAAAGATTCAGTAATCGCAATTGTTTCAATTCCACCTTTTCAAATTTTACACACAAATCAATTATAGATAAATTCTTACACACAAAAACAATAATTCAGAGAATGAACATCTCAGAGCAAAGAATTACCACCTAAGAGTTCATCTAAGCCTTGACTTCCAGTTGTAATGCGGACCACTGCCTTTCTCTAAAAGAAAAAATGAGAATCAGATTTTAGACTCACTGTCAAATATAATTAAGAGAACTGCTTAGATCTTATGGATCTAATTTCAATTCAAAAAAATTATAAATAAATTCAAACTTACTTTGAGAAGAGCATCGCTTCCAGTAATATAACCATAATTCTGAATAAAGAAACAAAGGAGAAATCAAAGCCACTGAATCCAAAGCTAAAACTGATGAAAAATCAAAGCAAGTACAGAGACTACGGATGATCTAAACGCTAACCACAATCTTTTTAGCAGCTTCACAGATTTTGTCAACTTTGGCCTCAGATAAGCCTTTGATTCCAGTCAGGTGCGGCAAATTGGAGACGGATAGATCATAGAAACCAAACAGCACCAAAACCGTCATTGTCAAAAAGATTTTTACATAAAATTATACCTTCTTTGTATGCATCATTAAGCCATTGCAGGTGTAGATCCCTGCATCTTGAAGCTTCTTCACATCTCCTGAATTGATTCCCTGTGCAATCACTACAAAGAATGCACAGGTTTTGAATGGAAACTAATAAGGAGTGACTTAAACCAATAGGAACTCAATGTTCTCGTCAATTAGGCTAAATTCGCTCATCTGATACAATAACAGAAGCAAAGAAACACAAACAAATTAATAAGTAAATCCAGTGGAAACTTCAAATTCCTGAACAAGCTTGTAGGTGATTGAAGTGAAGCTACTCAAAATCAAAATTTAGTCCAAACAGAGAGAAGGCAACTTCATATGCACTAGAAATTCAAGTTCTACCATCATAAACAAAACGATACACAGTGAATCAAACTTAACCAATAGAAACAATTTATTGGGGCCTAATAAACAACAAGAAAAAATATAGATCTTTTATTTTTGCTAAGTAAAAAAGAAATGAGGATTAGCAAGACAAAACTCACTCAATTAACTACTTGGATAGGAACCAGATCCAGCACTCTTTGAGATTTGCGTCCAAATAGCCTATCAAACAGAAATATTTAAAATTCTATTGGAGCCCATCCTTTTCAAACATAAAATATGAACCAAAGCACTGGAAAAAAAAAATAAACAAGAAATAAAACTAAATTTGCCTCAACCATTTTGTTATCTAAACAAAAACCCGTGTCCATTCCAAATTACCATCAAAAGAAAAACCGATAGCATTTCAATAAAGCCATCATCCCAAACACAATGTTTAAAATAGTAAATTACGAATTAAGGTCCTCTGAGTCTCCAAAGTTTTAGGGTAACTCCCCTCTGGAATTGTTAAAATACTACTAATATTCCTCTACTACTAAACACAAGTTCCCTATAGCTAATAATGATACCCAGTAGATCCGTACAGTTCAAAGTCAACACTCACCCACCAAAGCCAACTAGTTGGATGATGCAGATTGAAATAAACACACACACACACACACACACACGGAGAGAAAGAAAACTAAATTTGAATACACAAACACACACAACCAATACTAGTTATTGAATGTGCAAATTATATTAGGAAATAAATCAAGGCTTACAGAGTGTCTAAAAGCACATTTCCCACACAACCAATACTAGCAATCCCTTGGATTGAGCCTTGCAATCTCATTGTGCCTGTACTTACAATCAAAAAATAAAAATTCAATCAATATTTGTATGAAAACTATAAAGGAAACAAAGATTATGATTTGAAATCGAATAATGAGATCGCAAAAGTCGAACAATTAGAAATCAAAATAGGGAAATCGATGATGATCTCAGTTTTCTGAGAAATGTGAAACAAAAATCATGGGGAAATCAATGAAAAAGTGTGGGTAACCAAAAAAAAAAAAAATTCAAAGACAAAATTAGGGTTTGTGATTCGTACCTAAACGAAGCTGAGAAACACAATGCCAAGAGAGATGAAGAGTAACAAAACTGAGATCAACTCTTACCTAATCGGAGCTATGCGATTACGTACCTAATCGGTGATCGTCGAGCTCTATAAAATCTCCATGATCGTCGAGCTCTATGAAATCTCCATGATCGTCGTGCACTATGAGCTCTATGCAAGAGAGAGAAATAAAACTTCACTCTCAGTTTCTCAGTGCGAAAGTGATATTTCCTCAGTTTGTTGGTTATGTTCTGGGCTTTATTTTTAAATATTGTTGTGGGCTTTTTTTCAAGGGATGAAAATTTGGTTGTGGGCTTTTTTCAAGGGCTAAAAAATTTGTCATTTTTATTAAGGGTTGTGGGCTGAAAAATGTAAAAGTTTTGGTACAAAACTGGCGGGTTTTTTTTTTTCACAATTATTTTAAGGGTGTTTTAACTTGTTTTGAGGGACCAAATGACCTTTGAAATAAAGTTTAGCAATATAACCACTTGCATTTGCATTTATAGATTGTATCGACGGATTTTAGTAAACCCTCGATAAAAGAGGGTTGAAATAACTAAAGTTTGTTGTAGTGATTGAGTTTTTAAAAACCTTGAGAACTTGTGGGTAATTATGATTGACTGTGCCAACACCAACATTTAGGCCAACAATGTTTCTCCACAAGGACATCGGTAGTAGGGAAACGAAGGGACCGTGTTCTCCTTTTTATATTAGTTGGTGGAAATTGACTTATTGAGGATGATTTGAGATTTTTTAGGTGGGTTATGAGTTGGCACTTTTTATCGAATCACATAATTTTTCATAGTTTGAAGACGTGTAATTCTAATCGGTGAATCATCACTATTACATGGATCCATTGACAGAGTTAGGGGAAGAGGGGGAAATTGCCCCTTGACTTCCCCAAAAATTCCGAAGTAATATTAAACTTTAATATATAACAAAGCATTTTGTCCCTTGTTCACACATAACCATCTCCAGACACAAGATAAAAGCACCACTTAACCCATAATCACTAGTTTACTTTATTTTCACTAGAGATATTGAGAGGATGTTTGGATTGATGAAAACTAGTTATATAACTCAAATTTCGTCATCCAAGACTCAAAAAAATGTTGGACCCACTGAAACTCATGTTGTTTGGAAAAAATCTTGAGTTAGGCTTCCATAACTTAAAACTCAAAAATTTAAGTTTGAGCTATGAAAACTAAAAACAGGTTTTGGGCGTTTTCAAGTTACAAGATTTAGGTTTTAATGGCATTCTTGTAATATCTCGGCCTTGGTGGGATTCACGGCCATGTGTGGTCACATCAACTTAAGAGTGACCGTTGGACACCATTATTTTACTCTTCTTTATTTATTTATTTTATTTTATTTATTGCCTTTTCAAACATACACATCAACTTCTCTTTCTCCTATTTGGGTCCTATCATTTTATGCAAAATTTAAGTTATAGAGACCAAGATATAAAACCAAACAAGTTTTAGTTTGAGTAAGGGAAAAAATAGAGTTAAAGAAATGAGTTATGAGAATTGGGTTTGAGAAATGAGCCATTAATAATGCTCAATCTAAACAGCCCAGAATTTATCCTTCCTGAATGTTCCACCAGGTGCCTAACATATATATATATATATATAAATATATATATATATATATATATATATATATATATATATCTGTGTGTGTGCGCGGTTGGCACTAAACTATATCTATGTACATCTATAGATTAGAATGTACATCCATCTATATTATAATCAGTATATGCACTAGACTCATAGTGGCGAATGACTTATTCAGTAATTGAATAAAAAAAAATGGGCCCCTTTAACTCAGTGGTAGAGTAACGCCATGGTAAGGAAATGGAGCAAGAGTAAGTGGTTGGTCCACTTAAAACTCATATATTTTATTAAGTAATATTACATACATAGATATATTCAAAGTTTCTTTAAAAAAGGATTTTTACGATAGTAAAATTAACAAGTTTTTATTAGTTCTTATTTAAACCTATGATAGACATTATTGTTTAATGACTTGCCACATTGAGAATTGTGAAATTAATTGCGAAATGTTTTAAGGCCCTCTAAATTTATTATGTTGGCTTTTAAACCTTAAATAATAATAATAATAATAATAATAATAATAATAATAATAATAATAATAATAATAATAATAATAATAATAATTGTGGGGACAGAAACGTCAAGATGCCCATGTGGGCCTTGGGCCTAGTCCGAGGACACCGGTTCGCCTGAGGTGCCACGAGGAGGTATGAGACCACCAAAGCGTGGGGGCCCAGAGGCCCGCCAGTCGGGTCATGGCCCATTTGGGAGAGTCCGAGGGGAACATGACCTCGGACAACGGAAGCAAGGGCCGAGAGACGCGACACAATGCCAACGGAGGAGCTTTTGAAGCCCAGTAAGTCATACGGGGCTTCAGTGGGACGCCGAGGAGGGGGACAAGCAGGACATGTTCTGCACAAAACTGCTGCCTCCGCATTAAAGACTTCTCACCTACCCACCTGGCCGCATTAATGGGGAGGTGACTTCTGAAGGGACGACGGTCAGCTTTATAGCCTTGGGGAGCATTTTCAGGGATAGGACGGATGGTAGCCAGGGATGGGGAGTATAAATAGAACAGCAGATGCCACAAGAGGGGGACTCGGATTCTCTCGAAGGAAAAAGAATAAGACTCTCTCTCTCTCTCTCTCTCTCTCTCTCTCTCTCTCTCTCTCTCTCGTCCCTGATATCAGAAGGGAAATCAGGGGATAAGCACCTCGACCCACGTCCGAGGAGAGGATGGGCTGCCCCATTAGCTCTCTGCATGCCAGAAATGAACTTAGCCCTTACTCCATAGCTTTCTAGAACCCCAAGAAGTCTAGGCTTTCAGCCCACTCTCTACAAATTCTATTGTGTAGGCCACTTGGGCCGGCCCGGTCACGTATTTAGGCTTGAGCCTTATTTTGTGTCCTTACCATTGGCGCCGTCTGTGGGGAGCCTTGACCAAAGGGACTGGAAGAATCATGGAAGGTTCCGGTTCACATCATGTGGAGTCCAGGGGGTCCCAGCGCGAGGACCAATAATTGCGGTTAGAGCGGGAAAGAGAGCGCGAAGCCAGCATGCGCATAGAACATACGCGCAGGAGGAGCCATGCACAGGATGGAAGTAGAGCCTCCCGCGAAAAAAGCGATGAGACCCTGCAAAGGGAGATTGACCATCTGAGAAAGAAGCTGCGCCGGGAGAAACGAAGGCGCACGCCCTCCCCTTCAGAGCAATCCTCAGTGGCTACTAGCGGAGGCCTCGACAGCTCCAGGTCGAGGACCCCCCCTAGCGAGTCCTCTTCCCAGGAAGACGAACACCATCGCGGACGTAAGGATAAAAGGACCTCCTCTAGGGGCTTGGCCAACAACACCTTGAGTAAGGCGCTCCTCCAGATTTCTGAGTCACCCTTCACTTGGAGGATTGAGAAGGGAAAGCTCCCGAAGTGATTCACGCAACCGACTTTCACCATTTACAACGGGAGAACGGACCCAGTAGAGCACGTGAGCCACTTCAGCCAGAGGATGGCAGTGTACTCAAAGAACGAGACCCTGATGTGCAAGGTCTTTCCCTCCAGCCTGGGACCCGTCGCAATGAGATGGTTCAATGGCCTAAAAGCGGGCTCTGTTGATTCCTTCATGGAGCTCACCAGGGCATTCGCTCACGGTTCATCACATGCAGCAGGGTACCCCGGCCCCTAGATTCACTGTTGTCCATGGCCATGAGAGAAGGGGAAACCTTCAGGGCATATACTGACAGATATTGGGAGATGTACAACGAGATCGATGGGGCCTTCGACGAGGTTGGCATAAGCACCTTCAAGGTCGGCCTTCCAAACAAGCATGACCTGAGGAAGTCACTGACCAGGAGGCCTGTTAAGAGCGTGTGCCGGCTCATGGATCGCATCAACGAGTACACGTGGGTGGAGGAGGATCAATTACAAGTGAAGGCTAGGGAGAAGGTTATCCTTCGGGAGAGGAGGGATTTCAGGTCGGACAGGTACGGCAACAGTAGGCCGAGGAGAGAGTTTATTGGGAAACCTCGTCAGATGACAACGCAGGTGGTCGGTGTTGTGTTCCGCGAACCCATACAGCGGGTGTTCGAGAAAATCCATCACGAGCCCTACTTCAGGTGGCCCAATAAAATGATAGGTGATCCCGCAAAGCGTAACCAGAACCTCCACTGCCAGTACCATCAAGAGAACGGCCACATGACTAAGAACTGCAAGAGCTTACGGTACTACCTAGAACAGCTGACGAATGAGGGAAAGTTGAGACAGTTTGTGCACCCATGTGAAGGGCAGAGGGAACAACCGAGGTTGGCGAGCCCGAACCATCATGCCCCGAGGCCTCCTCTAGGAACCATCAATGCCATCCTCGCCGCTCTTGGGAGGACCAGTTCGCGCCCTCCTAGGGTAATGTCCGTGGCCCGAGCCCACATTGAGGGCTCTCACTCCGAGCCGAAGAGGATTAAGGGCAATGAGCCGCCCACTATGGCCTTCTCGGACGCGGACAAGGAAGGGACCATCCAACCCCACGATGACGCCTTAGTCATAATGTTGAGAATCGGAGGCTACGATGTAAAGAGGGTGATGGTGGACCAAGGAAGTGGCGCAGACATCATGTACCCCGACCTGTTCAAGGGTTTGAACTTAAGAGAAGAGGACCTGTAGGCCTATGACTCGCCGCTAATAAGCTTCGAGGGGAAGGCGGTCATTCCGAGGGGACAAATTAGGCTACTTGTGTAATCAGGGCCAACGGTGGTTGAGGTGGACTTCATTGTGGTTGACGCTTACTCTCCCTACACGGCCATTCTGGGAAGGCCTTGGCTACACGCCTTGGGGGCCATATCCTCCACTCTCCATGTCAAGGTGAAGTTCCCTTTCGGCGACCAGGTCAAAGAAATCCTTGGGAGTCAGTGTGCGGCGAGACAGTGCCTGACAGCCGCAATCCTACGCAGGCCGAACCCCGAACCCTCGGCTCCAGCTGCCCCGGCCCCATAGCAATTAGCCTCTTCTGCCACAACTGGAGGGACAGTGGCAGAAGAGCCCGCGTGCGAAGGGTTAGACAAGGTTCTTGTGAACAACGACCTGGAGAGGTTCTTCCAGATTGGGGCTCAACTTCCAACCGAAGAAAAGGATGAGCTGGTCGCGTTCTTGAGGGATAACCTTGACGTGTTTGCATGGGACGAGCATAAGATGCTTGGGATTGACCCAAACTTCATATGCCACCACTTGAATATCAGCCCGGTAGCGATACCGAAGAAGCAACCCCCTCAGCGCTTGTCTACGGAGCACTTCGAGGCCATTAAGGAGGAGGTCATCAAGCTTAAGAGAGCTGGGGCTATCAAGGAAGTATTCTATCCCGAATGGTTGGCGCACACAGTCGTGGTGAAGAAGAAAAGTGGAAAGTGGAGGGTATACGTAGACTTCACGGACCTGAAAAAAGCATGTCCCAAGGACCCTTTCCTGATGCCTCGTATAGATCAACTGGTAGATGCGACGGTCGGCCATCCTCGCATGAGTTTCCTGGACGCCTTTCAGGGGTACCACCAGATACCCTTGGCTTTAGAGGATCAGGAGAAAACCGCTTTCGTTACCCCCACCGGCAACTACCATTATAAGGTGATGCCCTTCGGCCTGAAAAACGCAAGGGCTACCTGTCAGAGGATGATGACCCAGATGTTCGAGGCGCAATTAGGGAAGACCGTCGAGGTATACGTAGATGACATGGTTGTGAAGAGCAGGGCTGTATTGGAGCATGTGGCCGACCTGGACAGCACATTCCAGACTTTGCGGGAGCACAAGTTACGTTTGAATGCCTCCAAGTGCTCATTCGGAGTAGGGTCTGGTAAATTCCTGGGATATATGTTCACCTACAGAGGAATTGAGGCCAACCTCAAGCAGATCTCTGTAATTTGTAACTTGCAACCTCCTCGGAACCCGAAAGAGGTCCAGTGGGTTACCGGGATGACGACTACCCTTTGTAGGTTTATTTCCCGATCCACGGACAGGTGCCGACTGTTCTTCCAGCTGCTAAACAAATGGAAAGGATTCGAATGGACTGAGGAGTGCTCCTTGGCGTTCTAGCAGCTGAAGGAATACCTCTCTCGGCCACCCATTATGTCCCGCCCTGATCCAGACGAGGTGCTGTTTGCATACCTAGCTGTGGCTGCCCATGCCGTTAGCCTGGTTCTGATACGGGACGACAGCGGTATACAACGACCGGTGTACTACGTTAGCAAGTCTCTGCAGGAGGCTGAGATCTGGTATTTACCGTTGGAAAAGGCGGTCCTGACCATAGTATACGGTCGTCGTGCTAACCCAACTCCTACTCAAGTCTATGCTGCAGAGTGCTGACTACTCTAGTAGAATTGCAAAATGGGGAACCTTCTTGGGAGCCTTCGACATTAAGTACCTACCTCGTACATCTGTGAAGGGGCAAGTCCTGGCCGACCTGGTGGCGAAGTTCACTGAGCCTTCCCTAGAGGAAAACCTGGGGGGATGGGGCACAGGTGGAAAGCCGGTTGGCGCAGTCTCGTGTGAAACACCTCCAGTGTGGAAGCTCTACGTGGATGGGGCAGCGAACCAGAGGGGTTTAGGCATGGGGATAGTGTTGACGTCCCCTGAAGAAATCATCGTGGAAAAGTCCTTGAGACTAGCATTCTCGGCTACCAATAACGAAGCCGAGTACGAGGCTTTGCTGGTAGGAATGGACATGGCTCGAAAGATGGGGGCAAGAACGGTGCTAGTGTTCTCGGACTCACAGCTAGTGGTCGGCCAGATGGAAGGAAAGTTGGAGGCTAGGGAACCGAGAATGCGGGAGTATTTAGCCCGCGCAAAACACTTGCAAGCCAAATTCGAATCCTTCGAACTATCGCATGTCTCCAGGAGCGGAAACACCCACGCCGACTCGCTGGCCATACTCGCAACCTCCTCGGCCTAGGGCCTCCCTCGGATCATTCTCATTGAGGACATGCTTAGGCCAACCGGGCTTAATTGTCACGCCATTCGGGTCCAACAAATAAGAGCAGGGCATAGTTGGATGGATCCCATAGTGTCTTTCCTTAAGCACGACACTCTGCCGGAGGACAAGTCTGAGGCCGACAAGATCCATAAGAAGGCTCCGTGGTTTTGGCTCTCTGAGGACGAGAAGCTCTATAAACGCTCCTTTTCGATGCCTTACCTATTGTGTGTGCACCCAGAAGGGATGGAGCAGCTCTTAGAAGAATTGCATGAAGGGATATGCAGCAGCCACACGGGCGGAAGGTCACTAGCCCACAGGGCCCTCACCCAGGGGTACTAGTGGCCAAACATGCAGCGAGAGGCGCAAGAGTACGCGAGGAAGTGTGATCAATGTCAGAGATTCGCCCCCAACATTCACCAACCTGGTGGTATTCTTAATCCCTTGGTCAGCCCTTGGCCATTTGCGTAGTGGGGCTTGGACATAGTGGGACCGTTTTCGAGGGCGGCGGGCAAAAAGCGGTGGCTGCTTGTCGGGACAGACTATTTTACTAAGTGCGTAAAGGCCGAGCCACTCTCGAATATCCGGGATGTAGATGCAAAGAGATTCATCTGGAAGAACATCATCATCAGATTTGGGATCCCGCGTACTCTCATCTCGGACAATGGACTACAGTTCGACAGCAAAGCCTTCAGGGAGTATTGTGGAGACTTCGGCATCACAAACAGGTACTCCACCCCGGCCTACCCACAGGGGAACGGCCAAGCTAAAGCAATCAACAAGTCAATAGTCAATGGGCTCAAGAAGAGGCTTGATGATGCGAAGGGCAAATGGGTGGACGAGGTACCACACGTGTTGTGGACTTACCGAACCACGCCGCGAAGGTCCACAGGGGAGACTCCCTTCGCAATGGCGTATGGCGCCGAGGCTGTGATTCCTGTAGAAATGGGATTCCCAACGATGAGGGCGCAGTCTTTCGCCCTAGACGCTAATGATGACATGCTGCTGAAGGGGCTGGACCTGGTGGAAGAAAGGCAGGAAAATGCTATGGTCCGGCTAGCCTGCTACCAGCAGAAGCTCAAGCAGGGGTACGACTCTCGTGTACGATCCAGGCCCTTCGCTCCGGGAGACCTAGTCCTAAAAAAGGTTGTCGGAACTGCTAGGGACCCCTCATGGGGAAAATTGGGACCAAATTGGGAGGGACCCTACCACATAATCTCAGCCGCCGGCGTAGGGGCATATTACCTGGCCGACTTGAAAAACAAACTTGTAAAACGACCCTGGAATGTAAACAACCTCCAAAGGTACTACTATTAATAAAAGGCGTGCACGCCAAACTTACGAACATCATTATATCGTGTTGATTGCTAATGCGTAACTTTCCTTCGCTAGATTAAATTGAATGTTAATGTCAACTTTGACTAAGCCAGATCTCCGGACCTTTTGCCTTCGAAAAATTTAACATACAATTTCGTTTTTTATTAAGTGTTAATGTCAACCTTGGTGATGCCAGGTCCTCGGACCTTCAGCCTTGGGAAAATTTAACACACAATCTGTTTAAATTGAATGTTAATGTCAATTTTGGCTAAGCCAGGTCCCCGAACCTTCTGCCTTCGGAAAATTTAACATACAATTTCTTTTTTTTTTATTATTAAGTGTTAATGTCAACCTTGGTGATGCCAGGTCCTCGGACTTTCAGCATTGGAAAAATTTAACACACAATCTGTTTAAATTGAATGTTAATGTCAACTTTGGCTAAGCCAGGTCCCCGGACCTTCTGCCTTCGGAAAATTTAACATACAATTTCGTTTTTTAATTAAGTGTTAATGTCAACCTTGGTGATGCCAGGTCCTCGGACTTTCAGCCTTGGGAAAATTTAACACACAATCTGTTTAAATTGAATGTTAATGTCAACTTTGGCTAAGCTAGGTCCTCGGACCTTCTGCCTTCGGAAAATTTAACATACAATTTCGTTTTTTAATTAAGTGTTAATGTCAACCTTGGTGATGCCAGGTCCTTGGACTTTCAGCCTTGGGAAAATTTAACACACAATCTATTTAAATTGAATGTTAATGTCAACTTTGGCTAAGCCAAGTCCCCAGACCTTCTGCCTTCGGAAAATTTAACATACAATTTTGTTTTTTAATTAAGTGTTAATGTCAACCTTGGTGATGCCAGGTCCTCGGACTTTCAACCTTGGGAAAATTTAACACACAATCTGTTTAAATTGAATGTTAATGTCAACTTTGGCTAAGCCAGGTCCCCGGACCTTCTGCCTTCGGAAAATTTAACATACAATTTCGTTTTTTTATTAAGTGTTAATGTCAACCTTGGTGATGCCCGGTCCTCGGACCTTTAGCCTTGGGAAAATTTAACACACAATCTGTTTAAATTGAATGTTAATGTCAACTTTGGTTAAGCCAGTTCCTCGGACCTTCTGCATTAGGAAAATTTAACATACAATTTCGTTTTTTATTAAGTGTTAATGTCAACCTTGGTGATGCCAGGTCCTCGGACCTTCAGCCTTGGGAAAATTTAACACACAATCTGTTTAAATTGAATGTTAATGTCAACTTTGGCTAAGCCAGGTCCTCGGACCTTTTGCCTTCGGAAAATTTAACATACAATTTCGTTTTTTATTAAGTGTTAATGTCAACATTGGTGATGCCAGGTCCTCGGACCTTCAGCCTTGGGAAAATTTAACACACAATCTGTTTAAATTGAATGTTAATGTCAACTTTGGCTAAGCCAGGTCTCCGGACCTTCTACCTTCGAAAAATTTAACATACAATTTCATTTTTTATTAAGTGTTAATGTCAACCTTGGACGTGTCAAGTCCTCGGACCTTCAGCCTTAGGAAAATTTAACACGCAATTTCGCTCAAGTTGAATGTTAATGACAACCTTGGTCATGCTAGGTCCTCAGACCTTTTGCCTTAGCAAAATTTTACATACAGTTTATTCTCTTTGAGAATTAACGCCAACCTGGGCTACGCCGAGTCCTCGGGTTTTCCGCCCTGGGAAAGTTTAACACCCAATGTGTTGCCTATCTTTCATTAGATAAAGTTGATGCACAATTTGTCTTCCTTGGCATGCAAGTCTTTAGTTCGTTCTTATTTTATTTAAGTGCTAACGAAAGCCAAAGTCTCGGACCTCCTGCTTTGGAAAGACTGACGTACCAATACCATTTTTAACTAAGTTCTAAGCGCTTGGGCCAAGTCTTTTGCATGTTATGAAACAAGAGAAAAACTAGCGCAATTCTCACATACAAAATAACTATTGACAAAGGAACCATAAATCAAAGTAGTTCACGTTCATAATAAAATGATCACAACTGAAATACTAAAGTCTCTACATTAAATTCAAAGTAAGAATGTACTTCAGGACTTGGCAAAAACAAAGGAAAAGCAAAAACAAAGGAAAACAAAAACAAGAACAAAGGGGAAGGGTCTGGCAGCTCAAGCTTTGGCCGTTGGTGGGGGGTCCTCCTTGGGCACCTCGACGTCCTGGCCGACCTTGTCCTCTGCTCCTTTCGCCTCTGATTCGGAGGGGGGGGGGTGCCACCACCTTAAGGGTCAGGCCGCCTTCAATGGGCCCTGCCTCTAGAAGGTCTAGGGGCTGCTTGTCTTCATCCTTGATGGCTTGCCCTTCTGGAGGAACGACCTCGCCGGGATCCGAAAAGGCTAAAGGAAGAACGGGGGCCACAAAGGAAGCAGGGGTGGCCGTAGTAGGGGGAGTATCGAACTCGCGGATATCCGGGGGATACCACACGTTCTCGACCCTCCTCCATTTTGATGAAGAGGGGGCACCCGCCACGTCGAGGGATTCCGACCAGACCTGTCGGCAGTATTCCCTGTACAGATCCGCCAGCCCCTCAACTAGGCGGGTCTTCGTCTCCTCGACCTCCCTTTGGAAGGAAGTAGCCTCCGCAGCGTCCGCAGCCTCCTTAGCAGTGCGGGCCTCTTCCTTCGCCCTCCCCAGTTCTTCCTTCAGAATGGCGTTGTCTTCCTTCGCCTTCGCGAGGTCCTCTTTGAAGCCCTGGAGCTCCTTCCGCTGGGCCTCGGCCTGAGTTGTGACGTTCTTGAGGCCGGCCTCGGCGCTCCTCTTCGCCTGCTCCTCTACCGTCAACTTCTTAGTGAGCTTCACATTCTCGGCCTCGGCAAGGCCCAGGGCCTTCTCCGTCTCTACTCGGACACTGAGCTCAGCGGAGGTCTTTTTTCGGGCGTCTTCTACCCATTTCTCAGCCATAAAGACCTCCTGGATAGCCTGCATACACATAAAAAGCGTGAGAAGGATAGTGCACATAAAATGCGCAAGAATAAGCGTAAGTAATGAAGGTTGGTCGATACGCACCAGGCCCAGGTCCCTCTTCAAGGAGAGGAATAGTTGCTGCTGCTGTGTCTGCTCAAGGGCCTCCATGTCCTTGGGGAGAAGTAGGGGCTTTTCCAAGGCCTCGGCAAGGTATAGGGAGTGCCCCTTCTGATACTCCCTTATGCTAGAGCGTTTAGGGATGGGGGTCCCGTCCAGCTCCAAATTTCGGAGACCAGAGAGCTTGGGCTCGGCGCACGTCGGCTACTCCCAGGCTCTCCCCACTCTCCACCGAGTGGGCACGCCCCCTACCTCGGGTGGCTTTCTGTTGCTGCTGCTGTTGTAGTTGATACTGCTGCTGCTGCTTGAGCTTCTTTTGACGAGCCTCCTCGGCTTCATCGCCCTCCTTTTTCCTCTTCTTCTTAGGGTCAGGAGCATGAACCGTAGGGTCGGCAAGAGGGGGAGGGGGTGGAGGATGTTGAGGGGGAAGGTTAGACCCCGTGGCGCCCTTTTTGGCCACCTGCGCACCTCGCGCGCCCATGAAAGACCGAAGGCTATTCATTTCTTCCTTCTCGGTGCTACTGTCCACCTTGGAGATTATCAGGCCTTTTATCCCCGAGCACTGGGTGGCCTCGTCGTCCGAGACTTCGACGATGTCGTCCCCTTTGGATCCCTCGGCAAGGACAAGTTGGATGGTCTCACCCTCGGCAACAGAGGTTAGAGGCCGGACCGAGATCGGGACTGCACTGACCGATGGGGAGTACAGTATCACCGAAGGGTCGTCTGGCAGGTTGCGCGGAGCTAGGAAATTAGGCTTCGTCACGTCTATCCGCCTGCGCCTCTTGTCGCAGGCGAGGATCGCGTCCTCAACCTCTCCAAAGATAGTGGACAGGGGTTCGTACCCCAAGATCAGGTGGGCAGCCCTCACTTGTAGATCCTCGTGCACAAACACCTCAGACCTCAGCACCCTGTTCAGATCTCGAACGTTAACATCTCCGAGGCGAGGAGATACGTGCTGCTTATCTGCGAAAAAGACATTCAAAGGATTGATCACGATTAGATATGGGAAGAAAATTGGGCAGCAAGGACATTAAGCTACAGATACCCAGAGACGAAAGTAATGGAACTAAAGCGTAAACCAGAAGCCTTAAACCCTAGGTAGCCCCACCTGGTTTCCCTTCTCGGACGGGGCAATGGATTCCGCCGTACCATCTCCCGGAGGCGACGACGTAGTCGTCCTTCATCCTTTTATTGGATTTGGGAAGACACGATATGAGCCTAACGACACTAGACCGGGACTTAAGATAGTACCCTATAGTCTTGAACGGGTGGCATTCGTACATAAAGACCACGTCATGCCACATGAGGTTCAGACCCATCTGCTCGTTTAGAGCGTCTACACTCCCCAGAATCCTAAACATATTGGGCGTACATTGGTCGGGGCACAACCGGTGGTTGCGAAAGTACTCACTGGTGACACGACCCATAGGAAGGGTCATGCCACCCTCCAGGAAGGTGATAATGGGAATAACCACCTGCCCCTCCCCCTTGGAGTTTGCCACCGCCTCAGGCGGGCAATATTTTAGTTCCACTTCCAGGGGAATGCGGAACTTGGCTCGGAATCCCTCCATACTGGATTCGGAGTCCACCAGACACTTAAACCTACCCATGTGACCCAGATTAAGGAATAGACCTAGAGAGGAAAGGAAAAATCAACAGCCGAGGAGAAAGAGGCTAAGGGAACGAGAACTTATAAGGAAAGAGGGACACGACTCTGAGAACGCTTCTGGAGAGGAAATGAAAGTGTACGTTTCCAGGGGCATAATTGCTTTTTGGGAGTGAAGGATTGTTTGCTCGACTTCCCAAGCGTTTAGAGATTTTGAGAAGCAAAAATTTATGAGACCTGTCCCGCGCGAACTTTCAGGGAGAATCAGAGCCGCACGATCCGCATCTCACCGTAGAACGTGGGTGACAAGGAGTTGCGCAAAGCATTTAATGCTGGCGTTGTACGTTACGAAGTGTCACAGGCTGTCCAAAAAGTGCACGGGGGGAACTCCGCACGTGCCAAATGCTTGAGGCTTCACGTGAAAGCAACACTCTCGAGTCAAAAACTCATTCCCTCTCTCGGATTAAGGTCGAATGAATTTTTGAGGGGCTATTGTGGGGACAGAAACGTCAAGATGCCTATGTGGGCCTTGGGCCTGGTCCGAGGACACCGGCTTGCCCGAGGTGCCACGAGGAGGTATGAGACCACCAAAGCGTGGGGGCCCAAAGGTCCGCCAGTCGGGTCATGGCCCATTTGGGAGAGTCCGAGGGGAACATGACCTCGGACAACGGAAGCAAGGGCTGAGAGACGCGACACAATGCCAACGGAGGAGCTTTTGAAGCCCAGTAAGTTATACGGGGCTTCAATGGGACTCCGAGGAAGGGGACAAGCAGGACATGTTCTGCACAAAGCTGCTACCTCTGCATTAAAGGCTTCTCACCTATCTGCCTGGCTGCATTAATGGGGAGGTGACTTCTGAAGGGACGGCGGTTAGCTTTATAGCCTTGGGGAGCGTTTTCAGGGACATGACGGATGGTAGCCAGGGATGGGGAGTATAAATAGAACAGCAGATGCCACAAGAGGGGGATCCGGATTCTCTAGAAGGAAAAAGAAGAAGACTCTCTCTCTCTCTCTCTCTCTCTCTCTCTCTCTCTCTCGTCCTTGATATCAGAAGGGAAATCAGGGGATAAGCACCTCGGCCCACGTCCGAGGAAAGGATGGACTGCCCCGTTAGCTCTCTGCATGCCAGAAATGAACTTAGCCCTTACTCCATAGTTTTCTAAAAACCTAAAAAGTCTAGGCTTTCAGCCCACTCTCTACAAATTCTATTGTGTAGGCCACTTGGGCCGGCCCGGTCACATATTTGGGCTTGAGGCTTATTTTATGTCCTTACAATTATTATTATTATTATTATTATTATTATTATTATTATTATTATTATTATTATTATTATTATTATTATTATTATTATTATTATTTACTACTACTTTTATATCTACTTTCATATTTAACACTAAAAGTCTAAAACCTTAGATCTTCCAATATTTTTTTCCTCTTCCTTTTTTGATTTCCATTGGTAAAGTCTTTAATGGTTAAATAAGAGATTTATGATTCAATTTTCACCTACACCAAAAACCAAATGATGTCTTGATTTAATGATAAAGAGCTATCATCAGGAGTGGATGTCATAGGTTAAAATTTACTTAAAAAAAAAAAAAAAAAGTTTAGAACTTTGAGTTTTTGCTATGAATAACAATTTTTGCCACATACTTAAAAGAATATAGAAACTAGAGTTGATTTTCTACATAACAATCACAAGTCAATGAGGCACCAATGCAACTTTGCATCTATATTGCTATATTTTTAAATCTTCTTTTGTTTTTACATTGATTTCTTTTTATCTTAGTTTAATTATTATTAGTGAAATTATGGATAAAACTTATTAAAATAATTAGATTGGGTCAAATAATACCTCTAATCTTGTATGTCAATCTTGACCCTCCTAATCAAAATCCTGGCTCTGCCACTTCATGGACTCATTACTTTTTCTTCACTACTTAAAAATTGCACATATCAGGGTTGTGAAATTTTTTTTTCTTTTACAAATGTTGTATCTAGGGGTGTTCGCAGTGCGGTGCAACTTTAGGCCATTTTTAGTACCGCACTTTGCGGTGTGGTTTAGCCAAAACCATAACTGCACTGCATCTCATTTTTGCTGTCACATGTGCAGTGTTGTTTAGAGTTTAACCAAAATCATAACCACACCGCACCACATGTTTGTTGTCATATATGCAGTGCGATGTATAAGATGTGGTTTGAATGGTTTGAAGCCAATATATTTTTAAAATTTTAGGATTTTCCTGCCCAGCCCAAAGCTAATTTTTCCCTTTATTTTGGGCCAAGTTTTTCGTGTATATATATATATATATATATATATATATATATATATCATTGTAGCAATAAAACCCTAAGCCAGCCCTTCTCATTCCATTTTCACCCGACCACCTCTCACTCCATTTTCACGCCTTAGCCCTTCACGCCCTCCCTTAGCCCTTCACACCCCTCATGCCCTCACGCCTCATCACGTAGCCATGCCTCAGGCCTTTAGCCACACCTCATCATGCAGCCATGCCTCAAGCCTTCAGCCACGCCTCATCACGCCCTCATGCCTCAATGCCTCAGCACGCAGCCACGCCTTAGCCATGCCTCATCACGCCCTCACGCCTCAGTGTTCTAGTGTATTTTTTGAGGATGTCGAATCATTTTGGTTGTACTTAATTGTGATTTGATTTTCAATAGGCTTGGCTCTGTTTGGTTACGGAGAAAGTGTGAGAAAAAAGAGGAATCGGTAGAGTTTTAAAAGATTGCATTTTCAGCATTAACTCTGAGATTAGTTCTTTAGCTCTGTTTGATTTTTTGATTTTTGGAATAGTTTGATTGAGTAAAATTTCCTTGAGTTTGGAGTTAATTATTCGTTGCTTTGATTCAATTCTCATGTATTTTTTTGGTTTTTAATTTGATTTTGAGGTTTTTGAATAATTTTAGTTACTAAACTGTGATTAGATTTTCGTTAGGGCTCAGTTTAGGCTTCAATTCTTTTTATTTACTTATTTATTTTTAGTTGGGCCACCATTTGGATTGCTAATTAGGCTCAAATCTAGTTGGCCTAAATGGGGCCCGCCGGGGCGGATTTGGGCCACGGAAAAAAAAAATCCGTTTAATAAATGGGTCAGGTTCGGGTTGAGGGTTTAGACCCGCAGGTCAGGTATGGGTATGCAAAAACCCAACCCGAACTCGACCCGTTGTCGTTTTTAGGTCCAATAGGAAAGGAAGACAAAAATGGCATGGACTACAATGAGTCTAAATTAGCGGACAAGTTAGAATTTGACTTTAGATCTAGCAAAGCTTATAAGCATAGTTTTCAAAATGTGAATAATATCATGAATCATTTTTTTTTTTTTTTTGATCATGAAATATATTGTATTGTATATCTAAAAATACACAAACACCTAATAAAATATATAGATACACATATATAAAAAGGTATATTTATGAAAAATTCAACACATTCAAAATAGGACTAATTTAATCATCACTCAGATAAAAATATTTAACAAATCTAACTAAATAACTCAAATTAACACATATTTATAACAAGCGCATTCAAATGAATTAAACTCAAAAGTGATAATATATAACATATGTGCCAAAATAATACTTTGTTTTCATCATATTCATCTTCTTGCTCAATCAACTCCATCTAAGTTAATATTATCACCATGTTCATCATCTTGCAAAATTATTTTTTCATTGACATTTCTTCTTCAGCATCAACATTTACCATTTTTTTTTTGTTCTTTTTATTTTAATAATATTATATTATATATTTCTTTATCGCATTCTAGCTTCTTATAGACTTATAAGTTATAACATTAATATCTTTAAAAAAAAGGTTAAAATTCAAAATTAATCTCTAAGTTTCAACTTTTGTCATTTCAGTCGTCTAAGTTTCATTTTTGTCATTTTAGTCTTTTAAGTGTCAGATTTTATCAATTCAATAATCTGTTACCCTTCTATTAGTTATTGCCATTTACTACTCAAAACGATGTCGTTTTGGGCTCTTTTTTTAATTTCGTAATTAAAAAAAACTGTTATTACAAAAAGAAAAAGAAAAAAAGAAAAAGAAATAAGGGGTGACATTTAAAACAAAGCACAAAACCGAACCCACCCCACCAATACCCTGCCTCACCGATTTCTGAGAAAACAATTAAGGGGTTGAGGGACTGACTGAGGGAAGGAGAAAGAGTGATTGTGAGAGAGATCGGGATAAGGAGAGGGATAAATTGGGACAGGGGCGATGCAGAGGCGATACAATCGATTTTTGAAGCGATTTTGAAAAGGAAATTGGCCAGTAAGTATGAGGAGGCTGACAAGGAGTTGATGGAAGAAATCTTTGGGAAGACACATGAGTCTTCGATTGATATTGATGACTACGAGGAGTCTAATGAGGAGTTTGAGTCTGATTTGGATGAATTAAGGGAAATTGATGAATATATTGATGAACTGCACAATGCAAAGGAGATTGCCATGAAGGGAATGGCGAGGGATGAGTAATGCGAACACTCCACGGTTTTGTTGATTGTTAATCCCAAGCATTCTTGATGCTTGTATCATGATAGAGAATTCAATGCGTGCAAGTAGAATTATTAATTGCACTTGTTTGTCTGAACATTCTATTTCTTTCTATATTTCCTATTTTCGAGTTTCAAAACTGTTATATCTGAGAGAAAATGAAGCTTACTAGATTGTGTAACAATGGCGGAATCAACAGGAAAGGGATAAAGAAAAAATGAAAAGAGAGAAAGAAACAATGGAAAAGAGGATTCTGAAAGCAATGCTTCTCTGTTTTTCTATTGTAAAAATAGCTTAATGATTCATTCAACTACAACTTCTATATATAGCATAATTACTTTACACTAGAGACTTCTGGAGTCAAAAACGGTTACAACTAACTAAGTCCAACGACCCAAATTATGCTCCGAGAAATAAGCAATGACAGTTGTAAAACGGTTGTAGCTCAACGGATCATTGAGAAGCCATAACTGGAGGAACAGGTGTTGATGAGAACAGAGCCATCGTGGAGAGATGCCTGAGAAGATGGCTTAGAGTATTTACGCCAAAACGACTGCGTTTCTCATTAAATCCAGCGACATCATTTTGGCTTTCATTAAACCTAGCGACACCGTTTTACTAAGAACATAGCCGTTAACTAGCCGTTGCCTTCTTTCTCTTCTATTGGCAAATCCTTTTTAGTACTCTGTGTAGTGCTTGCTTTAACATCCCCCCTCAAAACCATGGGGTCAATGGACACCATGATTTTGGATCGGAGAAAAGCAAATCGAGAAGTGGCTAAGCATTTAGTGAACACATCAGCAGGTTGATCACCGATGGAAATATACTTAACCTGAAGATCTCTGAGAAGAACTCTTTCACGGACAAAGTGATAATCAACCTCCACATGCTTGGTATGAGCATGAAAAAGGGGATTGGAGGCAATAGCAAGGGCAGAAACATTATCACACCAAAGCTTGGGAGGAAATTGAAGAAAAAGACCAAGATCCTTTAAAACTTGGCGAAGCCAAGAGAGTTCAGCAGCAGTGGTGGCTAAGGCTTTGTATTTAGCCTCAATGGAAGATCTGGAGACAGTGTCCTGTTTCTTAGCACACCAAGTGATAGGATAAGAACCTAAGTAGACAATGTAGCCAGTAATTAAACGTTTGTCAAAGGGGTCTCCAGCCCAATCTGAAGCTGAAAAGGCAGATAAGGACAAAGATCCAGGTTGAAGAAATATGCATTGATTTAATGTCCCATTAACATATCTGAGAATCCGTTTTGCAGCAGCTAAATGAACATCAGTTGGAGCAGACATAAATTGACAGACTTGCTGAACGTCAAAGCTCAAATCAGGTCTAGTAAAGGTCAAGTAATGAAGAGATCCTACCAAACTTCTATAATCATGAGGATTAGATAGGAGAGAGCCTTCAATAGGAATCAACTGGGAATGAGGAGCACAAGGAGTGCGAGCTGGTTTGGAAGAAACCATGTTAACCTTAAGTAACAAATCTTGAGCATACTTGGCTTGAGACAAAAATAACCCTCTGGAGGTTCTGCTAATTTGAATGCCAAGAAAATAAGATAGAGAGCCTAAGTCCTTAAGCTCAAAGGCAGTGCTTAGTTGAGCAATCAATGAAGACAAGAAATAAGGATCATTGCCAGTCATGACAATATCATCAACATAGACAAGCAGAAAAGCCACATGATGCCCTTGGCGAAGAACAAATAAGGAGGAATCAGCAAGAGAGGCTTAAAACCCCATATGAAGCAGTTAAGTGGAAAACCTCTTAAACCAAGCTCTAGGGGCTTGTTTGAGACCATAAAGAGATTTGAGAAGTCTGCAAACATGATGAGGATAGGCTGGATCCACATAACCAGGGGGTTGAGCCATGTAAACTTCCTCTCTGAGATAGCCATGTAGAAAGGCATTGCTCACATCAAGTTGCTTGAGAGGCCAGTTGAATTGAATAGCCAAAGAAAGGATGATTCTAACAGTGGGAGGTTTGATAACTGGACTAAAGGTTTCCTCAAAATCAACCCCATATTGTTGATGAAACCCTTTGGCAACTAGTCTGGCTTTGTATCTGTTAATTGAACCATCACTATTGTGCTTGAGCTTAAACACCCACTTGTAACCTACCAAGTTTTGAGTTGGAGAATGAGGGACTAAAACCCAAGTACCTTGCCTCTGAAGAGCAGCAAACTCATCATCCATGGCTGAGCACCACTAAGGAAATTGGGCTGCAACTCTATAGGAAGGAGGCTCAGTAAGAGTATAGTCAGGTTTAGGAATGGAGCTAATCTTTGAAGACTTAGCAATCCTCTCTGTGAAGTTGGCAATGCAGCAAAAGCTTTGGGTTTGAAAACACCAGCTTTGGATCTAGTGACCATAGGGTGGTCATTCACAGTAAGAGGAGCCTGCAATGGAGCTGCTGTGGGAATGGTAGGAGCAGTAGGTGTGGGGATATAGGATGAAACAGTAGGTGTAGACTGGGATGGAGACTGAACAGAAAAAGGAAGAGGGCTAGGAACAGGAGTGTGCTGATCAGAGGAAGATAAAGCAGATAAATGTGGAGATAAAGTGGGTAATGAAGCATTAGTAGGAAGAATTGATGTGGGTAATGGGACATCAGTAGGAAGAATTGATGTCTCTAGAGGCACAGGTATAGGCCCAACAAAATTTGGACTAGTGGGAGTAGAGACAACAGTAGGTCCAGAGGGTAAAGGTAGAGGATAAAAGAATTCAGTCTCATTAAAATGCACATGTCTGGAGATATAGATCCGAGAGGTGAGAGGGTCCAGACAGATATAGCCTTTGGTATAGGCAGGGTAACCAAGAAAAATGCAGGAGGTAGTGTGTGGCAGGAGTTTATGTGCATTGTAAGGTTTCAATAAAGGGAAGCAGATGCAACCAAATGTTCTTAAATGGGTAATATCTGGTTTAGACTTGAATAGGACTTCCCAAGGAGTGGAATTGTTCAGATTTGGGGTGGGAAGTCTATTAATGATGTGGACAGCTGTGGAAACAGCATAAGACCAATAAGAAGGAGGTAGTTAAGAGTGAGATAGCATAGTGAGTGTATACTCAACTATATGTCTATGTTTCCTCTCAGCTACTCCATTCTGCTGTGGAGTGTGAGGACATGTGAAATGATGGACAATGACATTTGTGGAACAGAATTGCTTGAAGGAATTGGAAGTGTATTCACCACCATTGTTAGTCCTTAGAAATTCAATGGAGGAGTTTAATTGATTTTCTACAGTGGCTTTGAAAAACTTGAAAATATCAAGAACATCAGATTTTTGTTTAACAAGGTAAAGCCAAGAAAATTTGGAAAATTCATCAACAAACACAATGTAATATCTAAAATCATTAGAAGATGTAACAGGGACTGGACCCCAAACATCTGAATGAACCAAAGCAAGGGGTTTTGAAGCCTGAAAATCAGATATAGGAAAAGAGAATTGGTGCATTTTTCCACTCAAACAATGTTTACAATGAGATAATGCTTTATTTGCATTAGGTGTACAAGAAACACCAACAGAGGATAAAGCTTTATTCAAAACAGCATCACTTGGATGTCCTAACCTATGGTGCCATACCAACCAATTATTTGACTTATGTACATGAAAACTGGACAGAAAAGATGAAGCATTTGGAGAATGGTTTATTGTTGAAGATGAATCGGACTTGAAATGAGATTGAGATGATTGGTTGGACTGAGATTACTTGTTGAATTGCTGGGAGTAGATAGGATAGACTCCATTCTCACTCCAGCCCTTGTAAAGGAGTTTCCCCGTAGGAATATCCTGGATTTTGATTTGATTAGCATCAAAATAGCAGGAACAATTATTATGAAAGCAGAATTTGTGCACAGACAGTAAGTTTAGGGCAATACGAGGGACATGAAGGACATTTTTAAGAGTAAAGTTATGATATTTTGTGTGTAAGGTTGCATTACCTATGTGGTTAATTGGTAGAGATTGACCATTCCCAACAGTGACTTGTTCTGGCCCCTTGTACTGTGATTGGATTGAGAGATTATTGAGGTTGCCTGTGAGATGATCAAATGTACCAGAATCTGCAAGCCAAGGATCTTGATTGTTGGTAATAGCTGCATTAGAAGCACTGGCCATAGCAGCAAGTTTCATTGGAGGATTTTTGCCTTGATAAGCAAAATTCATCCTGTGATAGCAATCCAAGGCTTGATGTCCAGACTTTCCATAGATCTGACATGATGGTCTTTCATGCTTAAGGCCTTGAGAAGAATTTTGTGGTGAGAAGTTTTGAGAGGGAAAATGCTGTCGGGGAGAGAAATTAGGAGAGAAATTGTGAGAGGCCTGTGGTGAAAAGTGTTGTTGAGCTCCACCATGATTAGATCTGCCTCCACCTCTCCCTTTATTCGAATTGTTCCTCTTCCCCTGCCTAGACTATAATTCTGTGATTGATTTGATGTACTGCCATTTGCTCTTCCATTGGAAGCAAACATAGCAAGATTGTGGGAGACTGAATCCATGTGATCAGTCATAGCCTGTTCTTCACTTTGCAACATGATAGATAGTTGCTCATAGGTGATTGGATCACTCCTAGTACGAATTGCAGAGCAAAAATGTGCAAATTCTCTAGGAAGTCCTCTTAGCACAATACATATCAGCTTTTCATTATCAACTATCACTCCAACAGCAAGGAGTTTATCCCGAGCAATTATAATTTTCTGGAGGAATGAATTCACAGATTCATTACCTTTCTTGATACTTTGCAATTCAAGTTTGAGATTCAAGATGTTAGCTCTTGATGTGGAAGTGAACCTTTGCTCTAAAGTGTTCCATACGTCCCTTGAGTTGGTGATACCAACAACCAGTGAGAAAACTTGTGGAGTAAGAGTAGAATTGATCAGGGAAAGAAGTGCCTTATCCTTGATCTTCCAGGCTTGAAATTCAGGATTAGTAACTGAAGTTACATTTCCAGTAGTATCAACAACAAAAGAAGATGGCTTAGAGACTGTGCCATCAATATGTTCAATCAGTGAGTAGGCCTCTAGGATGGTAAGTAACTGATGCCTCCATGGAATGTAGTTAGTGTAGTCAAGTTTAATTTACATCAGGTTGGACATATTGGAGAGAAACAATAATGGTGATTGCATTGAAGGTGTGGAAGTTGAAGGTGAAGTTGTTGGTTGATTTGGAGATGTGTGTATGGATTGTGTTGAATCCATGGATCTAAGCTCTGATACCATGAGAGAAAATGAAGCTTACTAGATTGTGTAACAATGGCGGAATCAACAGGAAAGGGATAAAGAAAAAATGAAAAGAGAGAAAGAAACAATGGAAAAGAGGATTTTGAAAGCAATGCTTCTCTGTTTTTCTATTGTAAAAATAGCTTAATGATTCATTCAACTACAACTTCTATATATAGCATAATTACTCTACACTAGAGACTTCTGGAGTCAAAAACGGTTACAACTAACTAAGTCCAACGACCCAAATTATGCTCCGAGAAATAAGCAATGACAGTTGTAAAACAGTTGTAGCTCAACGGATCATTGAGAAGCCATAACTGGAGGAACAGGTGTTGATGAGAACAGAGCCATCGTGGAGAGATGCCTGAGAAGATGGCTTAGAGTATTTACACCAAAACGACTGCGTTTCTCATTAAATCCAGCAACACCGTTTTGGCTTTCATTAAACCCAGCGACACTGTTTTACTAAGAACATAGCCGTTAACTAGCCGTTGCCTTCTTTCTCTTCTATTGGCAAATCCTTTTTAGTACTTTGTGTAGTGCTTGCTTTAACAATATCGACCGGACTCAAAAAGCTGTATTAGTGAAAACAGAGCACAACAACTAAAACTTTTTTTTTTTGGGATAGAAACACCAACTAACAACTTGAACCAACAGCTACAACCCAGACTCTAGGTATTCAACTGAGCAAACCAATCTAACAATTTAAACTAGCTGCTACAACCTTGGTCAAGATACAAGAATACTACACTAAGCTGAAACAAAGTCAAAATCAAAACTAATTACAGAATTGCATTTATTCTCAACCTTCAAGAACCCCCAGTTAGTACACAAATCTTTGTGGAGGGTAGTGTTTCCTGACAGGGCAACCGTTTCCGGCCTCGCTTTGACTTACCAACCATTACTCTTCACAATTTGCTCCTCTGTGAAACTTCCCCTTCTCAGAAATCGGTGAGGCAAGGTATCGGTGGGGTGGGGTTGGGTTTTGTGTTTTGTTTTTACCTGTTAGAAGTTAATCTTAAGAAAAATGTCATCTCATTATTTGTTTAGACATATAGCTAGACAAAAAAGAAATTAATGGAAGTGAACTTTGAGGGACCAACAAGGAAATAACAACAATTTTTTAAACTTTAAGAAGTAATAGATTTCATTCGAAACTTTGTGGACTGAAAGTGCTTAGCAAGTAAATTTTAGGATCCAAGTTATACTTTTTAAAACATCACTTTCACATAAAACTTTTTTACTTTTGCCGTGTACATAATCCTACGATTAGCCTCATTTTAATTAGCACCAATTATAATATATCACTTCAAATTCTTATGTCAATAGCATTAATCAAACTAAAAAGCTTTGTCCATTGGTCACGCATGACCTTGCTTGGAGCACTCCACAGTGCCCGTAAAGGAAGAAGAAATTGCACTTATTTTCCTAATCTACAGTTCTTAAGGTTTAAATTTTGTATTTTCTAGAGACAATTTAATTTTGAATAAAGTTTAGTTATAAAATTAGTTGTAGGACTACAACCTTACTCAATATATTTTTATTTGAGGTGAATTTTGACAAATCCACCACTAGATTACATTTTCTTCTTATATTTATTATGCTTGTAAAATTTCTAGAAAATTAAATATTAATAGTTATGTCAATAATGTTATTAATAAATTGTTTAAATTACATTTGTTTGCAATTTAAAATTATGCATAAAATATAATTATAGATCATATAGTAAATTATATCCAATTGACATACAATTTGATATGTGTGTTAAGGGCGTAAAGAACATACAATCCAATGGTTAGATTTTTAAAATATGTAGTAATATTAATAATATTGAATAGGATTGTAACCTTAAGTCACAACTAATTTTGTAGCTAAATTTTTTCATTTAATTTTAAATTTTAATATTTTTGGAGACAATTGGTATAATTGTTTTTAAAGTTACTGCTTTTGATTTATCCAATGCAGACAGTAACAACAGAGATTTTCTCCCTAAAGTCCTAAAATTTTGGGAGCAACATAGAACAAAAGGAGGACGTGTCCTTACAGCTGTCGTATGGGTCTTCCATATGCTATTTCTCGAACCTCTTCTGAAATACCTCACAAGTCGTCAGGATATTAGTGATCGCATAGACTGTTTAGTACTTTTACACATATTAGAAGAAAACTTTCCAAAAGGTGAAAAATCTACCTCAACTCAAGAACCCTTTTATTTATTTTTTGGTAAAATATAATTTTATTTTAGATTTTAACGGGCAAGGAAAGCTCAACCATGCACAATATATAAATCCAAGATACATAAAGCAAACATCTGATGAGGGGTTTAACACACCCACACAACATACAAGCTACATGGTTGCCCTAAGAAGGGTGACACAGTGGTGTGAGATCCTGCGTGCATGCATAAGGTCCCTCGTTCGAGTCGGGGCGGGTACCATGTGGAGTCTAGGTTCCTAGCATGCATTGCGTCTCTTCTGCTAGCTCTCTTAGGGTGCTAGGGTGAGGTCTGTGGCACCTCAATTATAGTAGTTATGACTCAATCCAACATTCCCTAGCAAGGGATGCTCCTATTAGGTCACGCCTTAGGGGGTAAACCACATATGGTCGCCCCCGCCTCCTCTTTTATTCAGCAAAAAATAAAAAAAAAATAAAAAAAAATAAGCTACATGGTTTTACAAGGTTTGTTTTGAAACTTTGATACCATTATAATGACTAAAAAAACTATTATAGTAATATACCTTAAAAGGATTAGTCTAGTTGCTGTTGGAGTTCTTCGTAATCACTTAACTCATGATTCATCTAATAAACACTCGATGTAAGTTTTAGTACACACCCATATAGCACACATTCAGAAAAAATCTAATCTAATCAAATTAGCACAATTTGAGTTATCATATTAGCTATTACATTACATAGCAAAACAAAATCTTTTTGTAAACTGTAATGGTTACTCAATTCGTCCCAATACATTCTCTCTCTCTCTCTCTCTCTCTCTCTCTCTCTCTCTCTCTCTCTCTCTCTCTCTCTCTCTCATTATAGGACAACTCAATACAAGTCAATCCAATTTGCCCAAAATAAATAAATAAATAAAGTTTACACAACCAATGAAGAATAAATCAATCTAGGCGCATAGTAGAATTTTTGTTCCCTTCCCTTCGGAAGTTAGTGTCGTCTAGTGATGGAGCTAGAAATTTTTCTCAAGATGGGCCTAACTAAACGTATCATTGTATTCCAGTATCCTTAATTTTTTTTTCAACATAAATGCGCATGACTTTATTTTTTCGAAAACAAAAAAAAACCTTTTGCTAAAAAGATTTACTTATATATTTTTAGGAAATGCTAACGGGTGCCCTTAGGGTAATGGTTAACAATCCATTTAAAGAAAGTTTTTATGGGAAAAAAACAATTAATATTTTGATAGCTGTTTCCATTTCCCATAAAAGTTGTGTCAAAGTTTCCTAAAATGAATTGTTAACCATTGCCCTAAGAGTCTCTGTTAGCATGACCCTATATTTTTATAAACCTATGCTTTAAATATTGCTAAAATTAATGACTTAAATATGACAAAAAGTCAATATTAAAGAGAAAATAAAGGGAACAATAATAAAATAGTAAAGAGTATTTATACTTTTTTTACATTAAAATACATCCAAGGGGCCTCCCCCTGGCGGTGTTGTACCCTCTTTTAACTTGCATCTTTTTTCATGGGCTTATGTGAAATAGGCTAGAGAGCGTGACGGAGGATTTGACAAAGGATTGGAGTCGTTTCTCCTTGTTAGAGAAGTAAGATAATGACTTAAATATGACAAAAAGTCAATATTAAAGAGAAAATAAAGGAAACAATAATAAAATAGTAAAGAGTATTTATACTTATTTTTACATTAAAATACATCCAAGGGGCCTCCCCCTGGCGGTGTTGTACCCTCTTTTAACTTGCATCTTTTTTCATGGGCTTATGTGAAATAGGCTAGAGAGCGTGACGGAGGATTTGACACAGGATTGGAGTCGTTTCTCCTTGTTAGAGAAGTAAGATAAGAGTTTTGACTTAGGAACACAAAAATGACGTGGCTAGAGAGAGTATATACGATAGACGAAGTTTTTGAACAAGCGAATGCCAAATATAGTGGCCCGTACGTACAGACCATTGTAGAGAGCTCAAAAGAGGATTTTAAATAGATGCTTGACGTGGGGCTCAATATATGCCCACACTATACATACTAAAAACAAAAAATCCAATCTACTCAACTTTACACAATTTGGGTATGACATAATATCTAATCTATTAAAGATAAGATATACATGGTATACATCATGCTACCATAACACTAGCATGCTCAAGTTGTACGTACCACCACCCTTCAGTTCTCTCTTATTTTATGCTAAAATCAAACTTGTTTTTATTTTTTTCTTCATTCACTTTAAAATCTTTATATATAAGTAGCATCTTCTCAACACAATGAAATTAACACAGTGCATCCCCACTATGTTACTTTCTTATTCTCATCTATCGAAAGAATTTCATTACATTTTAGGAAGCACACACCCATAAGTTCTTCAACTAAATTACTTACTAAAATCACTATTTAAGAAAGGTACATTTTACTTTATGTACAATAAAAATATTTGAGGATAAACAATCCAAGATTTCCTTATTTTTTTTGACTCATTTAATGTTTACTTAGTGAATTCACTGTAATATTTAATTCACTAAAAGGTACTTTAAGACAAAATGTTGGGCTTCAATTATATCCCATCTTCCATGTGATGAATGCAAATCTGATTCCCTATCTTTCCATGTGTTGTGTATGGGGGGATTAACGCTCTTAATATGTACTAACCTGAGCAATACGGTATTTCTATATCTTAGCTTTTGTAAATAAAGGGGGGGGGGGGGGTTTGGATAACGCTGAACGCGTTTAGCGTTCAGCGTTTCCACGTTTTCACCCCCTTTTTTTTTTTTTTTCTTTTCTTCTGCTATTCCATGCTCAGGGGGGAACAAAATCTACTATTCATGTTACTATTCATGAACAGTAGCCGATTTTGTTGACTTTTTTGGTTTTTTATCACATATGTGGGTCCCGTTTACTGTTCACGGGACCCACAAATTTCACTTTTCAACTTATTTTTTATTAAAAATGGGTTTCGCAGTACTATTTATATATTTAAAAATTATTTTGCTACAGTGTTTTCAGTTTTTAATTTTCAGCAAAACGCTCTATCCAAACGGACCCAAAGTGGTGGAAAAGTGGTCTTCTGCAATTAAAGAAGGCGATGACTCAGGATGGACTTCTCTACACATTGCCGCCCATTTGGGTAATGAGAAATTTGTCAAACTGCTTTTAGAAAAGGACAATTCCCCTGCATATGTAAGAAACAAAGAAGGTTTATCTGCTCTTCACGTTGCCGCCAAGGAAGACAATTATTGTGTTATGTGTGAACTCATGAAAGCATGTCCAGATATGTACGAGTTGTTGGACTTCAAGGGTCGGAATGCTCTTCATGCTGCTGCAGAAAGTGGAGGGTTTCCTGCATTTGACATTTTTAAGGGGAGACCAGAGTTTGAGGGCCTCATCAACCAGAAGGACGAAGATGGAAACACGCCTACAAATATGGCTGATAGCAATGGGCATATCTATTTAATATTCCTATTTGGAGAAGGTAGACGTGTTGCCTTAAATGCAACGAACAAGGATGGGTTCACCACAATGGACAATATTTTGTTAAGAGAGAAGTTAGGCTCCTGGCGAACGGTAAGAAAGGATTGCTTTGGTGGGGAAAATCTTTAATTTTTTCATTACCGTTTTATAAAATGGTTAATACTTTTATAGTACATAACTACAGAACAAGGACAGCATTCTTCTTGGGTGTCTAAAAAAGCTAATTATTCCCCATAGATATTTATTAAAAATTACTAATTCAATCAAACAGGTGTATCAAACTCTTTCTGGAAAATTAAAACTTACTGACCCCTATAAACATTAAGTGGGAGAATACAATGGTGAACGAGTTTTATTAATTTGATTTGATTGAAACTTGAGAGTATTGTATATATTTTTCTCAAAGCTAGAATGTATCGTATACACGTCTTACATGTATAATGTTTGTGTGCATGTGTTTGTTTTTATTGGGTAGTTAGCTCATGTATATATAAATTTGACATGATGAAATCAAGACCAAAGTGTGGAGTGAAGGCGATCGACCAAGTCTGAGGGGAGGACTCTTAAAAATGGGCATTCGGCAATTGGACCCTAGAAAGAAATCAGAAATGGCAGGCGATGGCAATGTCAAGGACAATGGCAAAGAAATGTACCAATCAGATTGACGGGACTGACGATATTAGTACCGACGACAAAACATCACAGACGAATAACTTCAGCAGACGACAAAGCTCATGAGGACGAGGATACCATACACGAAGGCAGGCGAAACAGCTGGAGCATTAAGTGTTACCCATAAATACCCCAGGCTGGATAAAACAACTGTACCTCCCGTTGGAGGAGAATTAAAGCCTTACTATTAAGTGAAAGGCGTTACTTGAAGCAGTATTAAAACCACCATAAATGCTACAACGGCTAGAAGGCCAAGGGGAAATATATAAACCCTCCAAAGAGGCACCAGAAAAAGGTACGAAAAATATAACAGCACATCCGTTCTTTCTTGTTCTAAGTATAATTTCCAAAAAAACTGACTTAAGCATCGGAGTTGTGTTGGCAGGCACCACACCAGTGACCACGTTCACAGGTTTGCCCGTCATCCCCACGTCAAGGACAAGGTTCAGGCTTTTTCCTTCCAATCTCACTGCTTCTTGACTGACGAAGTCGCGCTTCATCAGTTTGGCGCCGTCTGTGGGAACTCAGCATTTCCGTATCCATCTTTGGAAAGGCAGTTCCCACCTATCCTTGCAGTCAGATGGAATCTAGCCAAGATCCTACTTCCTTGACATAACAAATTCAGGCCCTGGCAGCCACCGTCGAAGAACTCACCAGACAGAATCAAGAAATGAAAATGCAACTTCGGCAAATTCAACAGGAAGAAAGTCAATCCAGGGGCGGCCCTGAAGATGAAGAGAATAGTCACAGAAGGGCTAGTTCCCTCAGGCCAACCACCCCGGATGAGCAAAACTCAGACGTCATAAAGGAAATGAGGAGAGAAATGGACGAGCTACGGAATGCCATCAAAGAGAAAACAGAACGGAGTGTGGATAGAATGATTAGGGCCACGGACTCGCCCTTCACTCCAGCGGTCCTCGGGCACTCGGTACCTCCCAAATTTCGCTTACCTCAGCTGGAGCAGTTTGACGGGTTAAAGGACCCTCAAGATCACCTTAACACATTCAAAACAACCCTAGGCCTCCAACAACCCCCTGACGAGATATTATGTCGGTCCTTCCCCACCACTCTCAAAGGAGCGGCCAGGGAGTGGTTTACCAAGTTACCATCATCATCAATAGACAACTTTGAACAGCTGAGCGGTGCCTTCTTGAGGCACTTTATTGGAGGACAACGTCCGAAGAGGCCAGCGGACTATTTACTCACTGTCAGACAAGGAGAGAAGGAAACCTTAAGGTCATATGTAAAGCGTTTTACACGAGAAACCTTGGAAGTGGACGAAGTTGACGACAAAGTGCAGCTGACCGCTTTCAAGGCGAGACTAAGGTCTCGAGACCTCGTAGCATCACTTGCAAAGAATCCTCCAAGGACAATGGCTGAAATGCTCTTGAAGGCGCAAAAATATATGAATGCTGAGGACGCCCTTGCAGCCATAGGGGATACCGCAAGGCCGGGAAGCGGTGGAGCAAGGGAAAATGAGCGAAGGGGGCAGAAGAGAGAGCGCCATGATCGGCAATCCAGGGATGGCAATAGAAAAGATGACAAAGGTCCCCGAACGGTAAGGTTTACCCCCTTGATTATGCCCGTCAATAAAATTTTGTCACAGATCAAAGACGAACACCACTTGAGATGGCCGCGGCTATTGCACTCGTCACCTAATGTTCGTGATAAAAGCAAGTACTGCCGATTCCATAAAGACCATGGCCATTACACGGAGGATTGCCGGGACCTCAAGGAGCAAATTGAGGAGCTCATACGCAAGGGGAAATTACAGAAGTATGTGAAAAAGGGGGAACACACCCGGCCAAGGAACGAAGATAAAGACCGACAAGAATCCTCGTCGAGAAACGAGAATCGCCAAGCCCAGCCAGCGCAGAACGTGATCAGGGAAATAGCGACCATCGCTGGAGGACCGTTTGCATCAGGATCTTTTAAGTCACTCAAGAAGGCGTGCCAGAGACAAGTGAACAGCGTCCACACGATGCCTCTAGTCAAACAGAGACGGACAAACCAGGATATGTCCTTCAACGAAGCAGATGCTAGAGGAGTAAAACAACCACACAATGATCCCCTAGTTATAATGCTAACTCTAGAAGGGTTCAACACCAAGAGGATCCTCGTGGATAACGGCAGCTCGGCAGACATCATCTACCTTCCTGCTTTCCAGCAATTGAAGCTAGACCCAAGAAGGCTGCGCCCTTTTGACTCTCCACTCGTCAGTTTTAGTGGAGATCGAGTGTACCCCAAGGGCATGGTGACGCTAACGGTAACAATCGGGAACCATCCAAAGCAGTTAACTCGTCAGCTGGACTTCTTGGTAGTAGATTGTCCTTCCTCATATAATGCCATTATTGGAAGACCGACACTCAACAAATGGAAGGCAGCAACGTCCACTTATTGTTTAAAAGTGAAGTTCCCAACGGACGAGGGAGTCGGTGAGGTGAAAGGAGATCAAGTTTTAGCTCGGGAATGCTACCAGGCCGTTCTAGCTGCACGAGAAAACCACACATGGACGATAGCAGAGAAAAAAGAAGAGAAAGAGACGGAGAAAGAAGAAGCGCTGGAGGTGGTGGAATTAGCTGCCGGAGAAGCAACCAAGACGACGAAGGTGGGGAAAACATTAAGCCCTGAGATGAAAACCAAACTCATCAAGTTGCTCAGAGAAAACCTAGACATCTTCGCGTGGAACCATGACGACATGCCTGGCATATCTTCAGAAGTCATCCAGCATGAGTTAAGGGTGAACCCAGAAAAGAAACCAGTCCACCAGAGACGAAGAATTTTCGCCCTAGAACGAGACCAGGCAATAACGGACGAGGTCGCCAGACTCCTGGCGGCAGGTTTTATCAGGGAAGTACACTATCCCGAATGGCTCGCCAACGTCGTCTTGGTGAAGAAAGCGAATGGGACATGGAGAATGTGTGTGGACTTCACGGATCTAAACAAGGCATGCCCGAAGGATAGTTTCCCTCTTCCAAGGATAGATCAACTGGTGGATTCAACGGCTGGAAACAAGTTACTGACGTTCATGGACGCCTTCTCAAGATACAACCAGATCAAAATGGCTGAGGAAGACCAAGAAAAAACTGCCTTTGTCACAAGCAAAGGGCTTTACTGCTACAAGGTGATGCCCTTCGGGTTGAAAAATGCTGGGGCCACCTACCAAAGGTTGGTAAACAAGATGTTCAAAAATCAGATCGGCAGGAATATGGAGGTATACGTGGACGACATGCTCGTCAAGAGTAAAGAAGAACTTTCTCATCTTGAAGATTTGAAGGAGACTTTTGCCACCCTCAGACAATTCAAGATGAAGTTGAATCCAAACAAATGCATTTTTGGAGTAACCTCGGGGAAATTTTTGGGATTCCTGGTGTCCCACAGAGGGATAGAGGCTAACCCCGAGAAGGTGCAAGCCATAATCAACATGGAATCGCCAAGAACAACTAAAGAAGTCCAGAAGTTGACAGGAAGAATCGTGGCACTAAATAGGTTCGTCTCTAGGGCAACGGATAAATGTTATCCTTTCTTCCAAACATTGAAAAAGGCGTTTGTCTGGACCGACGAATGTGAGGAGGCTTTCCAGGAACTTAAGCGCTATTTAAGCAATCCACCCCTTCTAAGCCCAGCCAAAGAAGGAGAAGCTTTACAGTTATACCTAGCAGTATCAGTCACAGCCGTGAGCGCGGCCCTAATTCGTGAAGAAGGGAAGAAACAGCTTCCAGTTTATTACGTCAGCCAGGCTTTCCAAGGGGCTGAGTTTAAATATCCGTTGATCGAAAAGATCGTCTTTGCACTAATAATGGCTTTACGCAAACTGAGACAGTATTTCCAGGCGAATCCAATTATCGTCATGACTGACCAACCTATCAAAAAGTCCATGAACAAACCTGAAGCTGCGGGAAGAATGATCTAGTGGGCGATCGAGCTTAGCCAGTTTGATATAGAGTATCATCCTAGAACAGCCGTCAAGGCACAAGTTCTGGCTGACTTCGTTGCCGAGTTCACTTATGCGAATGATGATAGCCAGATGATCAACGGTGAGATGTGGACGATACAGACAGATGGATCGTCAGCTCAGAAGAGGGGCGGAGTGGGAGTCGTAATAACCACCCCTGACGGAGAAAAGCTCAAGTATGGAGTTCAATTGCAGTTCCCAGCTACCAACAACGAGGCCGAATATGAGGGAATATTAACCGGGCTAAGACTCGGGAAAGCCCTTGGAGCCAAGAATCTGCTGATCCAGAGCGACTCAAAACTGGTGACGGAGCAAATAAAAGGAGAATACGAGGCAAAAGAAGATAGAATGCAAAAGTATCTCAAACTAACGAGGCACCTTATCCAGGAGTTTGACGTAGTCAGATTCGAACAGATCCCTCGAAACCAAAACGCGGTGGCAGACGAGATATCAAAAATGTCATCGTCAGGGGAAAGCCCACCGAGAACCGGGCCAACAATTGAAGTCCAGAAACATCCCAGTATCGAAGAAATATCAACATTCCAGATCCAAGGTACAAATAGCTGGATGACCCCTATCATGTCTTTTTTGGCAGGACGGAATCCTCCCCCAAGATGCTGACGAGGCCAAGAAGGTCAGGAAAAAAGCAGCAAGGTTCACAATCCTAAACGGCACCCTATACAAAAGAGGCTTCTCGATGCCTTACCTAAAGTGTGTCGACGAAGAAGAAGCCAAATACATCCTAAGGGAAGTCCATGAAGTAATTTGTGGTGACCACGCCGGACCCAGATCCCTGGTAAGTAAAATCGTCAGAACAGGTTATTTCTGGCCAAACATGCAGGTGGATGCAGTGGAGTTCGTCAGGAAATGTGATAAGTGCCAAAGGTTCGGGAACGTCCAACGACTCCCAGCAGAGCGACTGACGACCATATCCTCTCCTTGGCCATTTGCGCAATAGGGAATTGACATCGTCGGCCCCCTACCGCAAGGCAAAGGACAGGTAAAATTCTTGTTAGTCGCGATCGATTACTTCACCAAGTGGGTAGAGGCAGAAGCAATAGCAACCATCACGGAGTCGCGAATTCGAAGTTTTGTGTGGAGAAACATAGTGTGCAGGTTCGGGATACCACTGGCGATAATTTCAGACAACGGCCGACAGTTCGATAGCCACGGATTTAAAGACTTCTGCTCAGGACTGGGCATCAAGAACAAGTTCTCGTCCCCAGGGCACTCACAATCCAATGGACAAATAGAGGTTACGAACCGGACGCTGCTGAATATCATAAAGACCAAGTTGGATGACGCAAAGGGCGCGTGGCCAGACGAACTACCAAACGTGTTGTGGGCCTACAGAACCACTGCAAGAACCCCGACGGGAGAAACACCTTTCAGACTCACTTATGGCACCGAAGCTGTCATTCCAGTCGAGGTGGGAATCACCAGTTTCAGACGAGAAGCATTCCACGAAGAAGGTAACGACGAGCAACTCAGAGTCAATCTTGACTGTCTCGACGAAGTAAGAGATCAGGCATCCAGCAAAATGACCAAGTACCAGCGGAAGATGGAAGAATACTACAATAAGAAGGTGAAGCTCAGACAACTGGAAATAGGTGACCTCGTCCTACGCAAGGTCAGTACAGCCACAAAAGATTCAGCACGGGGGAAGCTAGGTCCTACATGGGAAGGACCCTACCGAGTCACACATTACTCCAGACAAGGAAGCTATCACCTGGAAACCTTGAACAGGCAAAAACTCCCGAGGCCATGGAATATTGAGCATTTGAAGAAGTACCACCAATGAATGTAATTGATGAATGCATTACAAATTAATGAGAATATTTTTTCTTCCACAGGTTCTCTCAACTCAAAAGTTTAAACAATCTCGACCAAATAACAAGATTCCGCCGTGACGGATGTAAGTTACTGACAATCTAAAGAGACATTGAATCTCAAATTTTTTCTAAGTAACAAGATTCCGCCGTGACGGATGTAAGTTACTGACGATCTAAAGAGACATTGAATCTCAAATTTTTCCTAAGTAACAAGATTCTGCCGTGACGGATGTAAGTTACTGACGATCTAAAGAGACATTGAATCTCAAATTTTTCCTAAGTAACAAGATTCCGCCGTGACGGATGTAAGTTACTGACGATCTAAAGAGACATTGAATCTCAAATTTTTCCTAAGTAACAAGATTCCGCCGTGACGGATGTAAGTTACTGACGATCTAAAGAGACATTGAATCTCAAATTTTTCCTAAGTAACAAGATTCCGCCGTGACGGATGTAAGTTACTGACGATCTAAAGAGACATTGAATCTCAAATTTTTCCTAAGTAACAAGATTCCGCCGTGACGGATGTAAGTTACTGACGATCTAAAGAGACATTGAATCTCAAATTTTTCTATGTAAGAAGATCACTTAGCTCAAAACGAAAGTGCAAAAAGACAACGTCGCTGATGGGATAAGAAAGGAAACGGTAAGAGCAGCTATATTACCAAGGTGCAGAAGAAAAACCAGTGCATGCAGTTAAAGCCCAAAAAACAGAGGGTAAAATCCATTGTCTTAAGACCCATAAATATTGGGCCAAGCCACTTTCCAGCCAATTGTTCACAAAAGGGAAGCAGTTTCAAAAAAAAAAAAAACACAGCGATTACAACCAGAAGAGTTTTAATTCAATTATCGGCGGGCGCGGCATCATCTGGGGCAGGATCATCAGCTAAAGCAGTCTCGGAGGCAGTAGGCTGAGCAGAGGAAGACTGAACAGCTTCATCGGCAGCCAACTCTTGGTCAATCTCCTCGAAGTCAAGGTTCTCCAGATCTACTCCTGAAGGATGCTTGGCCAAGTACCTCCTCAAGAGTTCAAACCCCTTGAAGTACCAGCTGAGTAAGACTGTGTTATACTCTTCAGTAGTCTGGAATGCCTCGACTGACCTAGCCGCGATCGTCTTCAACTTCTCCTTATAAGACGAAAGCTGCTCGTCCTTCTCCAGGGTCAAATGACGCTCAGCCCTAAGATCGTCATTTGCCCTCTTCAGCTTTTCCCTCAGATCATTGGCATTGCCCATAGCTTGGATCAGATCTTTCTTTAATCCAGAGTTCTCTGCCTCCAAAACTCCTACTCTTGACTCCATCGAAGCCGTCTTAGCTTCCTGGGATAAAAACTCTGAAGTAATATGCAAACTTTCCCCCAATACCTGGAACAAGGACCACGGTCGTCAACACGGGAATGTGGAAAAAGAATCCCAGGATCACTGCATGTTGAAATCTTACCTGCACGATCTTCTGGACATGACGACTCGCGACGCTAGAAAAAGGCAGTCCGGAGATAGCCTTCAAATCTTCAGCAGCCACGGCGCCGTGTGCCCTCTCAACCGCCAAGCCCTCGTCGTCCCAGATCGTCGACGATCGAATAGCACCCTTATCCTTCTCCATGGCCAATCGTGGCCTCTTAGAAACAGGAGTAGGGAGCTCCTCGATTGACGTCGAAGGCGAGGCCGTCCTCACCACCTCCCCTCCAAAGGTGACGGGAGTAACTTGAACTGCGGGGGAGGCGGTAGAGTCTTTCACCCGGACTCCTTTCTTTCCCAGATTTGACAGAGGTTCATTTTTCTTCGATTTAATCTTGGCATACAAGTCCTTGTTAAATCTCGTAGTCATCTCTGAAAAAAAAAAAAAAAAAAAAAAAAAAAAAAAAAAAAAAAAAAAAAAAAGGAGATTACATAGACGAAGGCGAAGAGGGACAAAGTTCACTCACGAGCTAAGTACTTAATTTTCTTTTCTTCTATCTCGATGTTACGAAGGACGAAAGAGGAAGGCTCTGGCCCTAAACAGTAGAAGGCAAGGGTTCTGGGGCTCACAAGATCATCCCAATCCTCAATAGTCTGCGCGTATTCAATGGCTTTTCGTACTCTCTCCTTATAACGGCTCTTTAGCTTCGGTCGCTTCGTAACTGCAAAGAGCAAACAAAGAAATCTTCGTCAGTAAATGCAACCAGTATGAAACAAAACAAAATGGACGAAGATGGAGGTTGACGCACCTAAAGTCGGGGTTCCCCACCGACGGCTCAATCTCGGGACATCACCCCAGGGCTCACCCGAAGGGGTCTCAAAATCGTCCCCCGACACAAAGAAAAACCGGGACTTCCAGTACCTGAAAGATGATGGTAATCCCTTGACAATCCTATTTCTCCTCTCCCAGGGCACTAGTTCGTAGTACCCATACTCCCTAGACGACTTCAAACGATACAGATGGACAAGCTCGTCCATTCTGAGCATATCCCCATCCACGGCTGCCATCCAGATACCCATACAGCTCACCACTATCCTCCAGGAATTAGGCATAAGCTGTCCAGGAGCTATGCCAAAGTAATCCAACATCTCCATCAAAAAGGGATGGACGGGAAATCTCAAACCACACAAAAAAGCTGCTTCGTAGAAACAAACCTCCCCCGGAAAAAAGCTACACGCTCGATCATCCACTCCAGGTAAACGGAACCTCACCCGCTCTGGAAACTGAAACCTATCCCTAAACCTCCCTAGGGTTTCAGCGTCAAGACCACACTCTTCACTAAGGGCGTGGAAATCCCTAATTTCTCGGAGACCCGAAATTGCTGTGTCTCCCCCCACTGGGTCGTCGCTGGACGATAGCCCAGTATCTAATTCGCTCGACCTGACATCAGACATAATTTCTGGCGCTCTATCTTTACCCCTGTACCAATCTACGGACCGACGAAGCAAAAGTAACAAATCCTCCAACACTACTCCCAAACAGTTACCTTCACACACAAAACTTCCTAGACGTGGAGGGCTGTCTAAAAAACCCCCCAAACGCGCAAATAAAAAGGAAATTGAAGGACAGACTATCCTAACCTCCGAACTACTAACCATCAAAATTTAGAGACAGAAAAGAAAGAAGAACAAACACAAGCTAAAACCCCCCATATATATATATAAAAAAAAAAAAAAAAAAAGGGGAAAGCAAGGAATCAGAAAAGTAGCAAAAGGAAGGAAAACGAAATGAAGTCGAAAGTCGAGGCAAATACCTTGAAAACAGAGGCTCCACCACACAGATGCCGCCGCACAGTACTCCGATTCGAAAAAGAAAACCCACCGGAAAAAGAATGATGGCAAAGAAAAAAAACACTCAGAGCAAGGAGAGCAGCTTTTGAAAAAATAGCAGAAAACAAAGAAAGAGAAGTTATAAACCCAAATAGCACAGAAACTGAAGAGAAGCAGCAGGAAAAACGAAAAGACAAATGATGGGGCATTAACTTCGCCTATTGAGACACGCCACGTGGCCACGATCAGTACAGCGCCACCACCCCGCATTCAATGCGGCACGAGAATCCAAGAGTCGCCTGCCGACTTTTCATCTTCCATGGTCGTCATGACATGTCATGACGACCAAGTAATCCGGGGGCAACTGACGGGACTGACGATATTAGTACCGACGACAAAACATCACAGACGAATAACTTCAGCAGACGACAAAGCTCATGAGGACGAGGGTACCATACACGAAGGCAGGCGAAACAGCTGGAGCATTAAGTGTTACCCATAAATACCCCAGGCTGGATAAAACAACTGTACCTCCCGTTGGAGGAGAATTAAAGCCTTACTATTAAGTGAAAGGCGTTACTTGAAGCAGTATTAAAACCACCATAAATGCTACAACGGCTAGAAGGCCAAGGGGAAATATATAAACCCTCCAAAGAGGCACCAGAAAAAGGTACGAAAAATATAACAGCACATCCGTTCTTTCTTGTTCTAAGTATTATTTCCAAAAAAACTGACTTAAGCATCGGAGCTGTGTTGGCAGGCACCACACCGGTGACCACATTCACAGGTTTGCCCATCATCCCCACGTCAAGGACAAGGTTCAGGCTTTTTCCTTCCAATCTCACTGCTTCTTGACTGACGAAGTCGCGCTTCATCACAGATCTTCTTGAGAAGGAAGTGAGTGAGACCAATTTGTTGGTAGCCACACTCATCGCAACTGTGACCTTCACGGCAGCTTGCACGGTGCCTGGTGGATTTAATCAAAACAGAAGTGTGGATGAGGGCTTGGCAGTATTAAGCAATAGAACTGCTTTCCGTGTATTTCTGATAGCTAATACTTTAGCTTTTGGTATTTCTATTACCTCACTATTGGTCCACTTTTTGGCTTCAGCAATGATTAAGGAAGTCAATTTTTACAGACAGATGGCAAGACGTGCCCCTATTTTCACAAACTGGTCTGTTGCAGCATTGCTGGTAGCTTTTGTTGCAGGCAACTATACAGTGGTGCCACAATCTTTTGGGATTACTGCAGCCGTAATTCTTTCTTGTTGCTTCCTATCTTTGCCTGTTTTTACCTTTAGCAATTCAGAAGGGAAATGAAAAGTATTTAATAAGAAAAGTTGTGTCCCGGTGGTTCCAAGGGTTTATTCATTTTTTTGGGTATATGTGTTATTCGTAAGTTGACCTGGCTTTGAAAGCTTTTTGATTGCTAAGCCCAAGCTGATCTGGGATGATTTGGTTGATTGGGGGCCGTCAGAATTTGAAAGGAAGAGGCTTTAAAAGCTATGTTTCGTAAGTTGGTATGGGCTCAATTGGAGTATAGAGGAATGCTGTCATTGTGAGGAACGAAGGCATGCATTATCATGACCATTAAATGGGAGGCTTTTTGTGTTTACGCTTGTAGCTTACTAGCTTGTGGACTGCTTGTTTATTTTTTATTTTTGGTGTGTTGTTTTGATATATTGATTTGATTGTATTACGTTTGCTTTTGAATAAATTCTTATTCACTAAATAAATAAGAAAAGGCGTGTTATTTTTCTTGTGATTTTTTTTTTTGGAGGTAAATTTTTCTTGTGATTGGTGCATACCAAAGTAGCATTCTTGCAATAATTAATTAACGAGCCCAAAGTTTCTTATTCAGATTAATGGGTCCTATTGAATTTGGATTGCCAAATTAACGACCCCAATGGCCCTCTCCCGTTTCCCCACTTTCTTTTATAAGAGATGGAATGGTTATTGAGGTGATGGCCTCGCTTTTTAAATCCTTTTTTTTCCCTGTATTTAGCCTCCCCAAAAAATAAATAAATAAACCTGTTAGGCTCAACGTATAAGCTGGCTTATTTAATTCTATCTTTTCTCTCAAAAAGAATAAGCTAGTCTATTTTGTTTTTTCCTGTATAACCTCAATTTTTAAGGTGTAATTTATTTTTATCCACTTTATTTTGATAAAAAAAGTTCAATAAAATCAATCTCAATTAAACAAATTCAAAGATTTAAAAAAAAAAAATTAGTAGTTGTAATTCAATCAAAAAATTTAAAATTGATTAATGATTACAATTATGGATGAAATACGAGCTATAAAAATTGCATCTTCTTAATGCAAATCCAAGCGAAATTGTGATTTGAAGATGTAATTTCATAAATTATTGTATCTTTATAATTTATTTTAATACTGATAGTGTTTTTATAATTTGATATTAAGTTATCAATTTTAACCGGTGTTCATGCCGAAAAATTCGATGAGCCCAAATTAAAAATATTAATTGTTCTTTTTAATTTACTATTCTCTTGTGACATTAATCACGTCTATTACAAGTTTAGTTTGTAAGTATTTTTTTTTTTTATAGTAAAATTGTTAGTAATTATTGAAATTTTATAAAATAAGTTTAGGAACACAACATTTTTCATAACTTAACTTGTAATGGTTGAATAAGAGATTTGGAGTTTAATCCCCACCTACATCAAAAACCGATTAGTTTCTTAATCTGATAATAAAGAGTTATCATTAGAAGCGGATGCTATAGGTTGAAACTCTATCTAAAAAAAATAAAAATTATTGTAATTAGTACATAGCCAAATAAATAAATAGTACATATCAAACGTGGCGTCGATGATAATCTTTATAAAAATTTTTCAGGTAAATACTCTTAATAAGTTAAAGTCATTGTCAATGTTACAAAAAAAGAGTTGTGAAAAATGTGGTATTTGACTTAGGCCAGACTATTTTATTTAAAATTTTGGGGTTATTACACTCCACTTCAAACTTGAAGGGAAAGAACACTTTCCCCCTTTTAACATATGATTGACCAAACTTTATTAAATTAATATTAAAAATGTTGTGTATTAACCTATTCTTTGCTTAAGAGCAAGTTTCCAAAACTATCTTATTTTATAATTAAAATTCATTGTTTTAAATTTTTAATAGTTAAAGTGTATTTTAAATATTAAGTGTCTGTTTGGCATGATTAATTCTGCCAACTTATTTTATTATTCAGCTTATTTTTGTTACTATTCATGAGTCTCACTGCACTTTTTGGTACTATTTATAGGTCTCATTATATTATTTCAGCTAACTTTTACCTTTATTTACAGTACTTTTAGTAAAAAACTTTCAATTTCAGCAGAATAAGTAAATCACAAACAGACTCTAAGTGTAAATTTTATTTAGTATTTATTTCTTTCTTTTTTCAATGGGTTATGGAGAGATTTGCAGTTGCAAGTGTTTTAGTGTTTGATAAATTGTGCATTATTATTCTAAATTTATCGGTTCTTTTTTTACTAACTATTGTTAAATTTTTGTAAAGAAATACTTACAAAAATTTAGAATATTTCATTATTAATATAAACAAAAAGGGGTGGGGGGAGTGTTAATTTCTTCAAACCTCAAGAGAGAAGAGTGTTTTTTCTCTTCAAGTTTGGGGTGGAGTGTCATTCCTCCAAATTTCAAGGGAGACGAGTGTAATTACCCCTAAAATTTTTTGAAGACATGACACAAAGTTATTGGCACACAGAAAAAATATTCCGACAAAATTTACCCTCTAACTTAGGGCAGAACCTAACGTTTTTCCACAGCCACGATAACCCAATGCCCAAACTCCCGCAGTGGCAATCTCAACTAGCGAGCCTAATAGGTGACTCCAAGGTGGTGAACCAACAGTGAAATCTCCACCTTAAACTGGCAAATGGAAACTCCAAACCATTAGGTGGTTAACTCTCCATGGTGCGAAGCTAGTTCATTGGAAGTGGAAGTGGTCTTCATATTGTTTGGGTCTGTCAATCTATCAATTAAGTCTAGGAAAATACTGAATTAGTTCAAATCTAAGTAGTGGCAGTGTAAGTTCTCTAATTTTTATAAATATTCTAATGCTCTATCGATGCTTGTGGAGTAGCAAAAACAAGATTCGACACAACCCCATACCAACCTAGAGTGATGGCATCTCAGTTACTAAGTAACTGAGTTTTTCGAAAAATAAAAAAAATCATGTAAAGTTAAATATGAATTTCCTAAAGCTTCACGCAAACCTTCCATAATGACAAAAAGAGTAAGATCAGCCATGCAAAAATTAGCGTTGCCGATTGTTGGTTTGGGGTGGGAATTTCACAATAGGGGTTGCCGCCTTGAAGTAGCCGATTGGGTTCGCCAATTAAGGCTGCCACTAGCTGTTGGGGTTTCTTGGTTGTGGAATAAGGTTAGGTTCCATCCTAGGTGAGGGGTGATTTCCTCAGTTTTCTTTTACGTGTGCCAATAAATTTGTGCCATGTGTCCAATAATTTTTTAAATAAAATAATTTGGTTCAAATCAGATACCCTTCAACACTTCATTAATCATGTAGCTAGGACACAAACTAACAAAAATAAATGGAAAGACATAAAATAAAATATTTTGCAAAGTTTAGGGACAATTTTTTTTTTTTTTTAAAGCTTAGGGATAAAAAACAAACTTGTATGAAAGTTTAAGGACAAAAATGATATTTGACTAGAGAAATGCTTTACATTTTATTCAATTCCCTAATAAACGTAACTAACCTGGCAAAGGACAATCTGGACACCTGCTCCCAAGAACAACACAAGATTAACGACACCAAGTATAACAGCTCCAATCAAAACAGGTGCACAGAACCCCACAAGGTTGATCCCTGTGGAAACCTACTTAAGGCTTGGGCATAACAATTTCGAAAACATCATCTAACAATAAGAATCTTTTTTTTTTTTTTTTGTTATTTCCTTTTTTGAATTCTTAAGTATGTTTCCTTTATTATATACCTGACTTGGATTCGTCGATATAATATATTCTTAGCTTGTACTTACGTGTTACTCAAATTGTTGTCCATAAAGTTTAACGGCTTGTCTTGATAAATTTACAGATGATCAAACGGAAAGTTGGAACACCAACTGGGCATGCTAGTGCGACTAAATCACATCTATTCAGGTAGGAGCTCTTTCAACACCACCCTTTGTTTTTTTCTTCCTCAAAAGTTTCAAATGAAGATGAACTGCCAAATCTAGTTAGAAAACTGTAGCAGGATTGTTAAGCAAACTCTGATGTTAAAAGTTTTGCTTTGGAGAGACATAGTAGTATAGTGGAGAGTGATGCTAGCTTAGTCCTAGATCCGATCATGTGTAAATTTGTAATGCTACCACCTCAAACAGGTGCATTGCACAAAAATTGTTTTTGGCACTCTTAAGTCTGAAGCTTGAGTTTAAGACCTATAATTAATTTTTCTAGAGCTAATAGGTTGGTTAATTCTGTTGCCCACGAGCTAGCCCTCTTTAACGTTAGAGTTTGCGTTTTTCATATTTTATTCTCTCATATCTCACTTTTCATTTCATATCCACCTATGTGTTAAACTGTATATATTTTCATATCAATTATGAATATGCATGTAAAATAATATATTTTCCATTTTTAGAGTATCACTTTTTTCAACACAATAATCAAGAAAACCTGAAGAAAATAAGGTTTTTTCTTTTATTTCTAAAGAAAATATAGTATTAATTTTTTTTTCCAGAATACTAGGCGGAATGATATCCGACTATGGAAGAAGGAATGCAATATAGAATGGATCGTCAATTGTTCTTAGCTGCTTCAAATGGTGATTTACAATTCTTTGAGAAATTGACAAATCCCATTAGTAGTACCCTTCTCCAAGTGACAACTGAGAAGAACATTATTCTTCATGTTGCGCTGCAATACAAAAAATTTGAGCTTGAAGAAAAGATAAATTTAAGTCCAAGACTTGTGTATGAAAAAACCTCCAAAGGCAATACTCCACCACATGTTGCTATGATGGTTGTAACTTCTTCATTGGTAAGGCTCCTAATAGACCATGCCAAAAAGTTGGATATTGAATTAGGTGGCGGACAGCTTCTGGGTATGTTGAATCTATATGGAGATACAACCTTGCACGTTGCTGTGCGATATGGTAAGTCTGAGATTGTGAAAGTACTGATTAAGGAGGATCCAGAACTGGCTATGTGTGTAAACAACGCTGGGGAATTTGCACTGTTCCTTGCTGTGGATAAACAACGCTACGACATGGCTTCTCATATACTAAGTGCTACTCCAGACTGCTCCTATGCTGGAAGGCATGGCATGAATGTCTTGCATGCTCTCGCGCGTTATTCACACAAGTCCTTGTAAGTGCTGCCTTTGCACCTTAAATATTTTAGAACATTAATTATGTCAAATATTTTGTACATCTTACCCACCACCTCAATGAAATCAACCCAATCCAACAAATTGACTTGGTTTCCGTGGGATGGTGGTTTGAGTTGAGATGAGTTTGATGCTTTTTTCTTTTGTTTTTGTTTTGACAATAATGTTATCTAAAAAAATGGTCATTTTTTAAAAAGTATTTTTTATAAAATTATTTCATTTTTCTATGTTTGGTAGTGACTTTAAATGAGTTGAAAAATAATTTCTTAACTTCTCTTATTTAGCTTGTTGTGGGATAAAATTGTTTTCCAAAAAAGATGAGTGGAAAACAATTTTTAAAAATAAGTCATATTATTTATATTAATAAAAAAAAATTTTCTTTTAACTTATTTTTTTTAATGTTACCAAATACTGAAAAAAAAAAAATATATATATATATATATATATCTTCATATGTACAAGATTTTTCATTGAAACAAATCAAAGGTGAACTTTATTTTGAGTCTCCGGTTTGGGCTTGGGTCACCCACTGTATATTTTAAAATTTTAGTTTGATTAGTTTTGGAATTTTGAGAATTGGTTTCCATGAATTACATGGATGTTATCCACTGTTCAATATTGAGCCGAACGATTGGCGATACATGACCTCACCAAAAGCCCAGCTAATCTTCGGCCGCAAGATATTTCTAAAAAGGGGCCAAACCAAGGTTCGGCCCAAGTACAAATTGAAAAGAGCCCAAAAGATGGCAGATTGATTAATTTTGAAGCTGAACTTAAAGAGAAAGCAGCCAAGCTTATATAGTAAACATAGACTCTGTCAGGCATCAATCAAAACAAAGTACAAAGAATTTTTTTTTTTATTTAAGTGCAAAGAAAAGAAATAGCTAAAATAAGTATGTGGGCACATAATTGTCTCTTCAACTTTATCTTCTTTTTTTTTTTTTTGCTGAATTAAACTTTATCTATTAAGGTTTTTTTTTAGAGACTCTGACTCTGTTAAGTATTTTGAGTTATTGAAGTTTTCATATATGATTGATTTTAATCTTTAAAGTTTCGAGTTATGGACTCCCATATCAACTGTCGTTGGTTTTTTGTTTGTGTTTGATGAAAATATAAAGTGGTATTTTTTTTTAATGACTTGGCAAAATTATTTATTTATTTACACATTCAGAGTTATAGATCCGTTTCTTTGCCCCAATTAAATCCAAATGATATCAAAATCCATTTCTCACACGTTGTGAGGGAAATGTCTTAAGAAACCATCTCTTAAGATAATTTTTCCCTTATCCCTCCACATTTCAAACTTGGCAACCCCTAAACTCTCATCTTTATCAGTCAAATCCACTATCTCTAATGTCTAATACAACCTACCTAAAATCTGTGGTATAATTTGCAAGAACCAAGTTAAACAAAAAACAATCATCAAGCAAACTTAATTCCCTTATGTTTAATATTAGCTTTTATATACCATGCTAAATATGTTTGAATAGGTGCAGAAGAGAGAAGTACAACATAGGAACACAAAAATACGAGAGTTATGTGGTTCAACCTAAAAGCCTATGACCACAGAGGAAAACTTTAAGGGTTACATTTTTAATAATATATGAGTGTAGTACAAATCGTATGTTGCAATGAACTTAACAAAGATATATATAGTAGACTAGATGCTATAGTTAATAGATTTTTAGTATAAGTAGGAGACTTAGTTTGCACATAAATATGATTAGGTTTGAACCTATTACATTGGGTTAATATATCTTTAACATATCTCTTACACCTTCTAATCAATGTCAAAGAATAGCCAAGATCCTTATAGTTTCCAACATAACGGTCTAGGATTTAGATTTATTAACTATCGAATTAAAAAAAAAATCAAAGTAAGAACACAAATAATCCCATTTATAGACATCATTAACAACTTCTTTACACAATGTACATTGTTCAATTCTCTCTCCTTTTTTTTTTTTCTTTTTTCTTTTACAACACTCTCTTCCTCTTCTATGAAAAGTCATAACTTTCATCTTTTTCTGAATTCTACAACATAGATTTCACATTCGGACTCTTGAATTTTAAGTAAAAATTTGATATGACAATCTCTTATTGGATGGTGTAAAACATGAGTTTTACATCTCATTCTTACCAAATTTGGACTCTTTTCTTTTTTATAAATTCTGAACTTAAAAAACTTTGATTAGTAAGAAATTTTTTTTTTCAATGAAGTTTGACATATAAAAAATTAAATGAACAAAAAATAGAAAATAAATATTAAATAAAAAATAAAAATATTAATTATCAAAGAAGGGATAGAAGGGTATTTTTGGTGGCACCGGGGGCAATTGGCCCCTCTCACTGCCCTTGGCTTTGCCATTGGTTTGAACCTATCTCTTGCCCTCATGATATTTGATTAAGAGAGAATGAGAATGAAAAGAGAGAGAGAACCTCATTAAGAGAGAATGATACCTTTTGTTTTAATATCATTCAGTTTGGACTAAGAATAGAATTGGGTTTGGGTCTAGCCTTGCTTATGTGTAATTTTATTATTAAAAAAAAACCTACTACATCATCAAGAAAATGCCACATCATTGTTCCATTAGAAATATGGACAAAATAATCTAATGAAAGTGGAATAGAGGAACAAATAGTGCTCTAGGAACCAAAAGTATATTTTGACTAGATTTTTATATATCACTTTGACCTAAACCTAAAATTTCTTTTTTGTTAAGTACATATACCTACAATTAGCCTCATGTTAATCAACAGCAATCATAATATATCATTTTAACAATTTTTAAAAAGATTGTGAAAATTTTAATGCCTACCATTACTCATACTAAACATTTTATCTAATATTAGTTGAAAATTTATTTTATGAGACATCTCTCACATCACGTGTGAATCTCACATGGTGTGAGAGAGAAATCTCTTGAGATACCTTCTCTTGTTAGTCACGCTAATGCATGCTGCATGCTTAATTATGCACGACCTTGTTTGGACAGTGGGAGTGGGAGACAATGCCACACAAGGATGAATCCAAATGGCTAATATCCCTTGGCATCTTTGAAACTGTGAAGAGGGAATCACATTTATTTTCCTCATCTACAGTTATTTAAAGTTTAATTTTGTTAGACACAATTTAATTTTAGAGTGTATTGTTTCGTACTTTCGCTGGAGTAGTGTTTAAAACTAATTTCTCTGGTTCGCTTATCTCTAATCTATTGCCTTTGATTTATCCAATGCAGACAGTAACAAGGGAAATTTTCTCATCCAAGGAGACAAGGAGAAAAAGAAAAACAGACTAGTATCTAGATTTGGTCGTTTCCTTATAACTTCGTTTGGGTCATCAATATGCTATTTCTCATCCCTCTTCCGACTTTTTTTGAGACTGCTTCTAAAGTTCAAGATAAAATACAAGAATTTATACATTTGCGCACATTTGGAACCATTCCAAAAGGTATGTAATCTACCTCAACTCAAGTACTCTTTTTTATTTTCTGGAAAACTATAATTAGTTCACCTTAGGTTATTACATTACATTGCGAAAACCTTTTTGTATACTGGTCCGAGTAATAGTTACTCAATTGGCCCCAACTTGAGGTATTTTTAATTTTTTTTTTTAAATTTCTTTTAAGATATCTCAATACGAGTCAATCTAATCTATAAAATTTAAAAAGAAAGGTCAATATAAAAAATGTTATTTGCATAACCTTTCTGTTTTTACGCATTATTTTCTTAGAGTTATATGTCTACACTAACACTATACATTTAAATTATGGTGACTTCACTCTTATAGTGCAATAAACTAACCATAATCGGATGTGGCCACGTCTCTTTTATATAACATCTCATGTTATTCCCTTCCCTTACCCGTTGCTAACCATGCTATAAACTTTTTTTATGGTGGATTAAGAAATGCACATTTGGTATAAAAATAAAAAATGCCCTTTTTCTTCCTCTATGCTCATAAAGTCATAAGTCATAAGTGAATTTTATTTATTTATTTTATGAACAAGTCATAAGTGAATATTTAACTAATATGGATTTTATCACTTTCACCAATGATCATTTAAATTTTTGACTATATCGATATCCAATAATTTTACAACATTGCTTTGTAGTGATCTTCATTTGGATTACAAAATCCTAAAAATCTTTGTGTAGTCCATAACTCCATGTACGTATCGTACAATGCATGACATTGCATGCTTTAATTCTACTCGCTCTGGCATACTACAGTACTTGTGCTATAGCTAGCCCTTCCGAATAACTTTATACCTTCACGCCTATTGGAGTTTTCTACCATCTACATAAAAATGTAAAAAAAGAAATAGTGAATTCCTTTAAAATTATGGGGAATAGTTTTAACTTTTAAACATATCAAAATAACTAAACAAATAGTTAGTTACTGGTGCATATGAGCATTCCTATTAAGGATGCTAAAAGTGGTATATACTAAATTTTACCATCAATACACGAAAAAAGCCACTCTATCAAAGATTTTAAATGGAAAAATTTTTGACACACAACTACAGTGAGCTTGTATCAATACAAGCTCACTGTAGCTAGATTGTTAAAAAAAAAAAAAATCATTTTATATTCACCAACGGTTCTTTTTAAAATTTTTGTCTCTCTTTCCTCTCTCTCACTTCTCTCTTCTCTCTTCTCTCTCCTGTGGTTCATCATCTCTGCTCGTTGTTGATCTCTGCCTCTTCGTCATTGGTATTTGCTCGTCATCGTCAATTTCTGCCTCTTCGTCACCGATTTGTCTCCAATTCACTGATCTATGATTATTACTCTCTCACGCCGATCTATGATTTTCTCTCTCTCACACCTTGGGTTCCATTTTGGGCATATTTTGGTAGGTTTGTGATTTGGTTTGGGGTGGTGGGTTTGTGATTTGGTTTTGGATGGGTATGGTTTGTGGTGGGCTGGTGATGGTGGGCATTTATTTGATGGTTTTTTGCAATGGATTGATGGTGGTTGATGGTGGGTGGGTATGAGTTTTATGGTTTGGTTTTGTGTTTGGGTTTGGGTTCGGGTTTGTGATTTGATTTTGGGTTTGTTTTTGTTTGTGATTTTGGTGGTTAGGGGTTGAGGTTATGGGTGGTGGTGTTTGGCTATGGGTGTGGTTTTGGTGATGGGTTTTTGGTCGTAGATGGTAATGGGTCATGGGTTTGGTTGGATTAGGTTGGGTATGGGTGGTGGTGGGTTTTGGTTGGGGTTGAGATCGAGGTGGGTGGGTGGTGTGTTTTATGGTGGCTATTGGTATTAGGGTGAGGCTGGGCTGCGCCGTTGCGGTGGTAGCTGGCAGTGGCTAGCCGTGGGTGTGGGTTATGCCGTGGGTTGAGAAAGATGGAGAGACAGTGGGAGAGAGAGACAGAGGGAGAGTAGGAAATAATAATAATAAAATGAATAAAAATATTAAAGAAAGAATATTTAAATGAAGTTGTAAAAAAAATAGAATGTTTGATGTTTGGTATATTGTAAAATGAGGTGTTAAAATTGTAAAAGTAGTGTTTTGAGATTGTAAATGCTAAAATTTTTACAATTTCTTATGAGAATGCTCTAAGTATCAAATATTCTATTTCCTTCCTTTGTTTAGAGCCTAAATTTGCTCTTAAGGTTTGGAAAGAGTACTCATCGGTATTACAATTTTTTATTTTTTTTATAAAAAGAAACACTCATTTACCAATTTGTTTTGAAAACTTATGCACCGGTAATTATGCTCTAGAAAACTTATGTCCTAAGTAGAAATATTCCTAAAGTAATTATAATTGGACTCTAATTTAGCTAGGAAAATCTTAAAAACACCTAATATCAAGGAATTTAAATCCCAAATACTAAAATTCCGAATATTAAATAAAAGTATAAAAAATTAATAGACATAAAAATTATTGACCATTTTTTTTTTATATACAAGATAGAATTTCTACTCTAGCCTAATTTTTGTGTATATGTGTGTGAAGCTCCCTTCTGGAGATTTAAACTCCGGCCCTTGCCCTCCACACCTCACAAACACTTATATTTGTGGAATGACTACTGCACCTCACAAATTATTGACCATATATTGTCCTATGTATATCACATCCATTAAAAAACCATACACACACTATCAAATCACACATCAATTATCAGGATTCATATCTTCTAAAGTTCATAGGATACTTTACCAAATAGAGTTCTTTTATTCTTGACATCTCATTTAAAATTCAATGGTTTAGATTACACCATACTATTAATCCTTAAACAAAACCTTAGAAATAGATTCTACATCGGCTATTAAAATGAACATGTCACATTTCAAATTTATTTTTAGTTTAAAAAAATTTTAAAAGTCAAAATGAATAGAGAACTTGGTGGTAATTTTCAATGCCAAAAAAACAATTGCATTGGTAGAACCATTTTTAACATACCTCCTTCTCAATTTTTTTTTTTTTTTTTTAAACACACCTCTATGCAAATTATATTTATCCGGTTGTCTCATTTTTCAACTAGTAGACTTGCTCCTTATGCGTAATGGCCTGGGATAGTTTTTGTACCAATTTTTTTTAAGTTAGTTTCTGTACCCAATTGAATTCATTATTAAATCATTTTATTTGGTGAGTGGAGTCCATACATGCAAAATGGAGAGATTACTTTCTCTGTAATAAAAGGTTTGTGCTTCTATTCTATAACCCAGATCTGAAAATGCGGCATTTTCACCTTGCAACTCGAGCTTTAGGCGACCCAGGCCATATAGCCCCTCCACTCACCCCACTCCAAAAAATACCTTCCTAATCACACTAGCAGCCAAGATCTCTATTCATTCCAGCGCAAAGATCTTGTCGGAAAAAGTTTTGTGCCGTTGGTGTTGGCATGGCAGAGAGATTGGGTTCAAATCTAAGTTTTTTTAAAAAATTTAGAACTAAAAATAAATTCAAAATGGGACATGTCCATTTTAATAGCTGATGTGGCATCTAATTTTAAGGTTTTGTTAAATGAGAGGTTAAGAGTCCATTTGGGAACAACTTATTTAGCCGAAATTAAAATTTTTTTGAAAGTATGATAGATAAAGCTAAAAGGTAGCTAAAATAGTAGAGTGAGACTTATGAATAATACCAAAAAATGCAATGAGACCTATGAATAGTAGCAAAAATAAGCTGAATAGCAGCAAAAATAAGCTGAATAGCAGCAAAAATAGGCTAAATAAAAAAAAAAAACTGGTTTTTTAAGCTAATTCCAAACACAACCTAAGATTAAAAAAGCTCTGCTCGGTAAAGTACCCTAAAAAATCTAGAAAATTTGAATCCTAATTTTTATCGTTTTATTCTGTATCAATATATATATTATGGTTTTATTCTTTAATAGCATTTGCCAAGCTTTATTCTTCAATAGCATTTGCCATATTTCATTGCTATTATATTTTCCCTTTGATTCGTTATGTTTTTACTTTTTGCACAAATTTAACGGTCATTTTTTCATCAAATTGACACAGCTCCTATTTACTGGCCTGTGAGATCATTTAGGTCATTCTTTTAAGAATATTCATGACCATTTTTAGAATACCTATATGTCATGTTTTTCTCAATTTTAAAGATTAAGCTTTGCAATTCGTGCAATTTATTTAATATAGAAACATCAGCAATCACTCTCAAAATCAAATTACTTTTGAATCGCAGAATTCGTACCTTTTAAGTTCCTCATGTATCTTTCTTGCAATGCATCTGCCATGCGAAAGAAGCATCATCAGAATGCCAAAGAATCTCTTGCACTGTACGATATGAGTGATCCTATGCGAAAGAAGCACCCTCATAGTGCCTAAGAATCTTTGAATCTACTATGCGAAAGAAGATACAAGAGGAACTATGATTTCTTTCAATGCATAGAATAACTCAATGCATCATATGAAGAGCATTAATTGATGTATGGGATCACTCATGTTTTCTTAGGAACTATTAAAGAAATCATGTTTTAAGTGATAATAGAAATCATTGAGTGGTCCTATGCATTAAAGGATAACATGCTTTTTTTTTTTTTTTTTTGGCAAAAATTATCCTACTGCATTTTTATATATTTTCAAGTCCAGCCCACATTTTGTTTTTAAAGAAAACACCCACCAATGCACCAACAAAAACTTTTACATTTCTACTTCTTTTTCCCACAATTTATATATTAGAAAATAATTACATTTCTCCCATATAGTGTGAAGCATTTGTTGAATTTTTTTAAATAAATAAATAAAAATAAAAACCAAAGCAAACCAAAATAGTACACAACATGGGTGAATTATTGATTATCAAGAAAGAAATTTTTTTCCTTCCAGTTTCTTAATTTTAATTTTTAAATTTCAAAACATTTATTTAGGGATTTTCATTATACATCATTTTTTTTTAATAATTGGGAACGAAAGTTAGGATAAAAAAATGGATTGAGCATTTTATAATTTTTAAAGAAATAAAAACACATAAATATTTTATTTAATTTTTTTATATATTATCTTCTAAATTTACTCTCTAATCAAATTGTCTATCTAAAGTTCTTATATTTGGATTTCTAATTTAAGGGCGTTTTTTATTTGTGTGGGTAAAATACTATTTTAAGTTATTTTGTTATTAAAGGTTGATTGTTATTCTTTATATCTTTTAATTGACACTAGTTATTTTATTATAAATAAATGTTGTATTTTATGTTATAGTTTGTACGATATTATAAACTACAGTTAGACAACTAAAATTTCAGCCAAATCATAGGTAAATAAGTTGTAATTTGCCCTTATATTAATCAATATTTAAAAATCAAAATTTGTTGTGAAAGTTGTCTAATAATCTTGTCTCTCAACCATAATCTTAGTTCCGCCACTACAATTTTGTGATTGAGTTGCATCGAGAGAACATAGGTTCAAACTCTCTTCCCTTGTGTAACAATACTTAGAAATACTGTTTTCCCATATCTTCTTAGATTTAGTGAACGAAGTTGTGACAAAATGGCCATCTACAATCGAACAAGGCGATGACTCAGGATGGACTCCTCTACACATTGTCGTGCATTTGGGTAATAATGAATTTGTCAAGCTGCTTTTAAAAAATGCAACTCTGCTGCATATATAAGAAACAAAGAAGGATTATCTGTTCTTCACATTGCGGTCAAGGAAATGAGTCTTAGGGGGTTTATGGTAATGTTTGAACTCTTGAGAGCATGTCCAGATATGTGCGAATTGTTGGACAACGAGGGTCGAAATGCTCTTCATGCTGCTGTAGAAAGTGGAGGGTGGGCAGCAATTGGATTTTTTAGCAAGAGACCAGAGTTTGAGGGTCTCATCAATGAAAAGGACGAAGAAGGAAACACGCCTATGCATCTGGCGGCTATCAATGGGGATATCTTAATTGCATCACAATTAGTAGAAGTTAGAGGCATTGTCCTAAATGCTACAAACAAGGAGGGCTATACTCCATTGGACAATGTTTTGTTAAGAGAGAAGTTAAACTCCTGGAAAAAGGTATGCCCCTTCTGTCCTACTCTGTTGAATACAATGCTAGTGTGCTGCTGCACAATTTATAGGAATTTTGAATATAGAAACTTTCCCACTTTTGCATCTCTGTTTTTGTGGGTGTAGAGATGTACAAAAAGAGGGTTGGTTTGGTGGAGAAAATCTCAAATTTAAAAAGGACTTTTTTATTAGCTTTCTATAGAATAGTTAATACTTAACTTACTACATAAATACAGAACAAGGGCAGCTTTCCTCTTGATATGTTTTGTACATGAGTCATATTAGAAAATTTTGTCTAAAAAAAAAGGTAATGTTTGAAAACACGGCTATCAGATTCTAAGAAACGCAGCTATCGGTCTACCCATTTTTAAAGAGGAGGTATAGCCGCGTTTTTTAAAACGCAACTATAGGTCCAGCCAAATATTATATTCCTTTTTTAAAAGAATGGCATGTACAGCCGAACAAATTTTCCCTTATAAGGAGGGCCTATAGCCACGTTTTCAAAAACGCGGCTATAGGTCCAGCCAAATAATACATATTTTCCAAAAAGATGACCTGCACAGCTGAATAAATTTTTTTTTTTAAAGAAAGAGGACCTATAGCCGTGTTTTTTAAATTTTTCTTTAAGAAAGAGGGCCTATAGCCGCATTTGTCCAGCCAAAAAACATATATCTTTTTTAAAAAGATGGCCTGTACAGCTACACAATTTTTTATAAAGGAGGGGCTATAGCCGCGTTTTCTTATAAGGAGAGGCTATAGCCGCGTTTTTAAAAATGCGGCTATAGGTACCACCAAAAAAGAAACCACTTTCCCACCTACCCACCTACCCTTACTTTAAAAACGCAGCTATAGGTACCACCCAAAAAAAAAAAAAAAAAAAAAAAACCACTTTCCCACCTACCCACCTACCCCTACTCTTAATCTTTTCTTTCTTTGGTCATTCTTTTTCTACTTTCTTGGGTTTCTTTCTTTCTTCTCTGCGAATCACGCCCCTGCCTCTTCTTTCTTTCTCTCTCTCTCTTTTTTTTTTCACTCTAGCACAACTTTTTTTTTTCTTTGTTTCTTTTCTACTACTTCTTCTTTTCTTTTCTTTTTTTCTTTCTTTTCTTCTTTTTTTCTTTCAACACAATGCACACACTCCTCTCCCTCAGTGTCCTATTGGTACACTCCGCACCACCATATACTTCATTTTTCAAGCAAGGGTTTTCGGAAAACTTCATAAGAAAAGCTAAGGTTGACTCATCTCTACTATTTGAGGTAAAAATTTTCTAATTTTTTATGGGTATTATACTTTTACTAGAGGTTATTTTTGCTATTGTGTTGCTGATATTGTGCTTATGTTTAAATGGGTTTGTGTTCTTGAGCTTGTTCTTGTGTTTCTAAGCTTGTGCTTTTGTGTTCCTTGAATGGATTTAGTGTTAAATTTGAGTTGGTTTTGTTGAATGAGAGGAGATTCATGGGTTTGTATTATTATATTTTGGAACACGTTGTATTTGTATTGTCAGTATGTTGTGTTTGATTTTTCATTTTTTGGGTGTGTTTGTATTGTGAGTATGTTGTATTTGATTTTGAATTTTTTGGGTTTGTATTTTATTTTGAATTTTTTGGGTGTGTTTATATTATGAGTATGTTGTGTTTGATTTTGAATTTTCTGGGTTTGTGTTTAATTTTGAATTTTTTTGGGGAAAAAAAAAAAACCAGAATTTTTTTTTTTTTTTTTTTTTAAAAAAACTATAGCCGCAGTTATAAACGTAGCTCAAAGTGGGTCTATAGTCGTGGTTAAAAAATGTGGCTATAGGTCTGACCTTTAGCCGCGGTTATAAAAATGCGGCTATAGACCCACAGGGGGCTATTGTTGCGCAGTATAGGCTTGGTTTGTAAACACGGTTATAGGAAACACGACTATATCCTATAGCTGCGTTTTTGGGGTCTATAGCTGCGTTTTTGAAACGTGGCTATAGACCCCATTTTTTGTAGTGGCATTAGATATCAATGAAAAATAAATCTACTCATTGCTACTTCGAATTAAGTCAATTTCTCTACAATTCTCATCAATTCTCCTATGTAAGGTTGAATTTAATCAACCACGTGTTGGCTTTATTCTGTGCCAAATTTGCTTATAACTCAGCATGTAGAAACCTTGTATTTAGGTGGGAATTATGTAAGAGTAGTGTGTGAGAGAGTGTGAAGAAATCTCAAGATGTGTGCAATTCAAAGGAGTCTCACGACTAGCTCACGACTAGCAAGTCGCCAAAGTGGCACACGTGTGAAGCATGCAAGGAGCTGAAGGGTCACGACAATTAGAGTACTACAGGACAAAAAGTACAGTCTGACCTAGAAGGTATCTTGCAACTCAAACTCGCGAAATGACTTTTCACATTCCTCACATGCTCTATTATAAATACTTTTATACCCACGAAACGCAAGGGTGGCTATTCAGAGAGAAACACCCTAAGAGAGGTTTCTACAATACACTCACCCTATTAGAGAGAGCCATTCATTCTTAGAGAAAAATCTTTGTAGTCTTTTCTCATTCCCTCTCCCATTGTTATACCCATTGAGAGGAGATTTATATCCAAACATTACCCACACCCATTTAGAGTGTTGAGTGTTTTTGGAGCTTAGGAAGTATTGGAAGATGCCAAGGATAGCGGATGTAATGGGCTTATTGCGGGATCTGGTAAGTTAGAGAAGACAAGGTTCGGAGTAAACTTGTTGGAGCAAGAAGCTTGGAGGGCTTAGGTGAACTGGGTAGATTAGGTTTGGAGGGTCTTCTGCTATTCATGTATCCCAACTTTATTCTCTAGTGGATTATTGACTGCTTGGAAGGCGGGTAGAGGTTTTTCACCGAGTACTTCGGTTTTCTCTTCGACAACACATTGCCGTGTTATCTTTGTGTTTACATCCTTCTTCCCTTTTTCTTTACCTTTTAATTACTGCTATGTTTGTGATTAAATATGGTTTAGAGTTTGTTACAAATTTGTTTATAGCTTATATTTCATTTTCCGCACATATAGTGTTTTATTATAAGCTTGTATTGGTATCTTTAAATTTGAGGGTCTAAACATTCATTAGTGTTTTACACGCTATTTGAACTTTCACCCTATAATTCCTATTTATCCCTATTAGGAACCACCAGGTTCCTAACATAAGTATTTTATCCAGTGTATTTGTGCACCAAACATGATACACTGTGAACACATATTCAAACTTTGATACATGTCTAGTGCACAAATAAATTGGACACAAGCTTCACCCGTTCTACTTAGCCATATGTCTTATCGATTCCACAACTTCTATGCATATCAAACCTTGTCTAATATCTTATTATTAACATTTTTTTTGGGGGTGGGAACCAAAAATGGTTTAGAAGACAAATCAATTGTGCTTTAATTGAATTGGTTATTGGTACTTGCACATGGGTTTTATTTATTATTATTATTATTTTGGGTTAATTCCCACAAATATTATTGAAAGAAACCAAGGACATCAAGGAAAAGGAGATGATAGGCCAAAAATGTATTGACCCCTTGTGATAAATTAATTGATTGATTAATCAAATTAATATGTAATGTACGTGACAGCACAAACAAATCACCAACTAAAAAAAATGCAGTGGAAAATAAAGTTAACCCGGTGATTTGTTTACAAATAGGAAAAACCTCCGAGGTAAAAACTCCACCGAATGATTTTAAGGTCACTACTCCCGAGAATTCATTATTATCACAACAAACGGTTACAACTAAAGGAATCCCAGTACCTTATACCAACCTACAGTTGAACTCTTATCTCAATACACAATTGGACTTGTTCTGTAGTGACAATCTCCCCTTTTAATGTAAGGCTCCAAGTACGTGACTAACCAATCGATGCGTGGATCCCAGTACACGGCTTACTCCTTTGCACGAATCTCACTACGTGACTAACTCCTTTGCACGAATCCCAGTACATGACTCACTCACCAACTTAAGGAAGAAGAATGTTGGTCGCAAAGGTCTTCACTTCACCAACAATGAAGATTAAGAAGCGCTTGGCTATAAAACCCTAAGGCAAAAAAGATGTAGTAGCTTCTTTTAGAGAGAATAAGACATCGGTCACTTTTTGTATGTGCTCTCTTGTATTCTCTTAGGTGACGGCCTTTAAAATAAGTCCAATATATGTTTAGGATTGTGAAAAAGGAAACCCTACACAAATACATAAGCATGGGCCGAAAATCAGATCTGAAAAACTGATTTTCGTACTTCTCGATAAATAAAATCTGTCGAGACTCATTAAACCTCGATAGATAGTTATTTGTCGAGAGCTATTAACCTTTAATGAATTAGCACTTCTTCACTTGTTTATTGAACAAACTTGCATAGCTTTAACACTTGAACTTGAAACATTGTTCCTTAAAGTATTAAACACATCCTAGATCTACCTAATTACAAATAAATTGTGTTTTCTCAAAAGGATTAGCCAATACTATATTGACACATATTCCAAACATGAAACATATATGTCATAAAAATCTCCCCCTTTGGCAATCTATGTCAAAATCACAACAAACAAATGAACATATGAGAGAAGTCATAAAGCACTCAACTCATACTCACTTGTTGAATACAATAAAATCTATCCTAACACAAACTCTTGAAAACTTTGTAAGAAGAGAGTTCATGGCAAGGAAGACTTTGACAATCTGTATTTTTAAAACACTTTAAACAAAACTCATCAAGGCATCTTAGTGTGAGACAGAAATAGAAGATTGCATACAAATAATAAGAAGCATGTGCATAAAGATAAAAAAGAAATAACACATGTAAAGATAGGTGAAAGAATTGTAATAACAACCTCAAATGTGTGTATATATATCATCAATGAGTACAAGGTTTGCTATCACAAAGTGATCACAAGACCAAAGGTACATGAACAATGTATCTAAAATAGAAAGAAAAGAAAAAGATACATAAGTCCTCATTACATCCCTAAAAAAAATGAACACTCCCCCTAACAAAAATCTCCTAAGTATTAACTCTCCTCCTATGTATATGACTACTCTCATATCCAAAACTACTCCCCCTTTTTGTCACTAGTAACAAAGGGTAAGTACATCAAGTAGACATCTTATCATCACTGGGCGAGCTAGCACCATCATCCTCATCAGAATCATCACTACCAAAGCCATCATTACTCTCATCCTTTGTATTATCGATGTCTATAGAGATACGGCCACCCGTGATAAGCTCATTTTCCCTTCCGCTATCACGAGGATTCTGAGTCGTTTTTCCATCCCTTTTCCCTTGTCCGATCCTTACCGCGTCATGTCCGCCATAGACGCCGCTACCGTAAAACGTAGCGAGGCAGAGTTCCGATCGTGACAGACTGACGATGCCACTCCTTCCACCCGTCCGGCCACTTCCAGATCTGCTCGAGCATCTGCTTCTACTTCTTCGAGCGATGTCAGCTTGGGAGACATCATGGCACAGCTACAGCGCATGGATGCTCGCCTAGATACACTCTCCATGGAGTTGTATCAGGTGAACGTTCGTGTTGGTCGCATCGCCAGGCGACAGGCGACCATGGGCGGCTTTGCTGCAGAGGCTTCTCCTCCGCCACCTCATGTGTCGACTGAGACCGAGGCTGATGATGATGGTGATGATGATGATGCTTCCGATGATGATGATGGAGATGCTAGCTCTTCAGATGAGATGTCTACTTGACACTCTACCCTTTGTCACTCGTGACAAAAAGGGGGAGTAGTTGTATGAGAGTAGTCATACTTAGGGGGAGTGTTAGCATAGGACATAGGATATTTTTGTTAGGGGGAGTGTGCATTGAGGGATGTAGTGAGGTGATCATATGTATTTTTTTCTCATCTGTATACATTGATCATGTATTGACATACATTGTAGTTATTCTCTTCTTATATATGATGATGTATGTTTCTCTTTCACCTACCTTTCATGTGTTGTTTCTTCTCTATCTTTATACACATGTTTCTTTACTTGTATGCAATCTATTATTTCTGTTTCACACAAAGATGCCTTGATGTGTTTTGTTTATAAGTGTTTCAGAAATACAGGTTGTCAAAGTCTTCTTGCCATGAACTCTCTTCTTGCAAAAGTTTTTCAAGAGTTTGTGTTAGGATAGATTTTATTGTATGTAACAAGTGAATATGAGTTGAGTGATTTATGACTTCTCTCATATCTTCATTTGTATGTTGTGGTTTTGTCACGGATTGCCAAAGGGGGAGATTGTTAGGACATATGTGGTTCAAGTCTGTGAACATATATCACTATTTTATGTAATTGGCTTATCCTTAGACAAAACGCACTTTACTTGTAATTGGGTAGATTTAGGATGAGTTTAACACTTCAGTTCAAGGTTAAGTGTTGAAGCCGTCAAAGTTTGTCCAAGAAACAAGCTGGGAAGTGCAAGATTTTAAAGCTCGACACATACCTCGACAGATACATCTATCGAGCTTTAAATGAGCTGTTTTGCCCGAGCCTCGACAGCTATCTCGACACCTCTCGACACCTCTATCTGTCGAGAATTAAAGAAAACAGATTTCCAAGTCTGTTTCAAGTCTAATCCGTGAGTGTGTCTTTGGGACTTCTTTTCTCCTAACCCTAGACATATAAAATGATTATTTTAAGGGCCGTCAAAGTAGAGATCACAGAAAAACAAGTTACACATTCTTTGAGAACTTGTTGTTCATGCAATTTGTGATCTGACAGACAAAGTTCGTGCCCTAGTTCATCCTTGATGATTTGAAGAACTTTGCAGCCAACTCTCTCTCTCCATAGTTGGTAATTGAAGTCGCGTACTGGGATCCGCGCATTTGGTTAGTCACGTACTTGGGAGCCGTGCATTGAAAGGAGAAACTGTCACTACAGAACAAGTCCAATTGGGTATTGGGGTAAGAGTTCAACTGTAGGTTGGTGAGGTACTGGGATTCCTTACTTGTAACTGCTTGTTGTGATAATAGTGGAGTTTCGGGAGTGGTGACCTTAAATCACCCGGTGGGGTTTTTGCCGCAAGGGTTTTCCCCATTCGTGAACAAATCACCGTGTTATTTATTTTCCGCTGCATAACTTAGTTTGGTGATTTGTTTGTGCTGCCATGTGATATTGCATGTTAATTTGATTAATTAAAAACTGGGCTAATTAATTAATCTAAGTTATCACAAGGGGTCAACGCGTTTGTGGCCTGTCAGCGTCTATAGCACACATAACTGAGAAGTGATCTGACTCAGGATAGAAGACAAAAAAATGGCGAATAATTTGCATGATAGCTGAAAAAAAAATGAGCTTATCACGAGTCGCCATATCCCTATAAACATCTATGAGAGATAGAATGAAGTGAGAGGGGAAGTCAACAGAGATATGCTCAAAGAGGGATAGTAAAAATCGAGCATAGGGCTCTGTGATAAAGTTATAGTGAGACAGAGGATGCAAAACAAAAGTCATCACCATATTAAGGAATCTTAAACCTTTAGCAAAGGCCGAGCAAGAGGTGTACTGACAATCACCCCAATCAGAAGGTTGCTCACAAAAAGAAGACATGAGCTCGTCTTTAGACACAGTCCTTAGAAGATCACAGTCGGGGTAGTCAAGATGCGATACCTTCGGGACATGGAGCACCTCGGATACAATATTTGAAGTGACCACAATACGCGTACCTCGAAAGTGAGTGACAAAGAGAGGTACTGAATAATCAAATCTGTGCATGTTGGAGTAAAACTCCTAAATGATCACGAAAGCACAAGTGACCGGGATACCACACAGTAACTCTTATCCTCTACTATGAATGATAATGGGAAGGTCAGTATCGAAGAAATCTGATAAAATGACTTGGCGTTCCGAATGAATGCCTCATCTAGAAACGTTCTCTGAAAATTCCTTGAAGGCTTTATCATCACGGAACCGAATGTGGGAGGGGGTAGAATCAGAAGAAGAAGCCCCGAAACGAAGAAGGTTCCGAGACAGAGTAGATTTTCGTTTAGGTGACATAGAGCAACTAACTGTGAGAGAGAGAGAGAGAGAGAGACAGAGACAGAGATAGAGACAAACAGACAGACAGAGATAGAGACACGCAGAAAAGCACCAACACAATCAATATCAATATAAACATAAATTAAGGTATGTATGCATGAAAATGCATGAGCATGTGATATGCAATAGCAAAAACATCATGGGTTCAGCCTAATCCAAACCTACCAGCACACAATTATTGCAACAAAGTAAACACACATCTAAAATGCATAAAACATTGTTATAATGTAAATGTGATGCAATGCATGATGATTTAAAAACATTTAAGCAAGACCCATCCCAAAAATTTCACAAAAACTTCATTAATTTTGAAATACCCCAAAATTTTCAAAAACCCCAAAAGTTAGATCAAAGGCATGAAGAATGAAGGATTTAGGACGCTTACCATTGAAGAAACACTTGATCTTGGCCGAAGAACCTTTGGGAATGAAGTTTAGAGTGAGAGAAAGGTGTTTGGGAAGTTTAGAAGTCAGAAAGGATTGAGAGAGATCGAGAGAAATGAGAAAAATGTCATGCGAACCCTTTAAATAAAAATCTCAGTAGCTCGACAGATCGAGAGGTGTCGATAGCTATCGAGAATAAAAACGCATGAATTAGCTGTCAAAGAGCTATCAAGGATCTATCGAGAGGTGTCCACAGCAAAAGGGGCTCGATGGATCGAGGAGCTATTAAGAATCTATCGAAAAGACAAAAACTTTCTCGATGAATCGAGGAGTTATCAAGAAGCTGTCGAGATTGCGATAAAAAGAAGTTAAAGAGCTTGATAGATAGCCTAGCTGTCGAGAGGTGTCGAGAAGCTATCGAGATTGCTTTAAAAACAGTTTTTAAGAAGAGAAAAATACCGACATGAATGCAATCAAACATGTAACTCAACCAAAGATCCAAACAACATTATAAACTCTCAAAATCATCTCTCAACAAAAAAATGTCATGCATTTAGATCCAAAACGCACACACACACACACACTAAACAAGTCTAACCAATTTTATATTTCAAAAATAAGTTAAGACAGTTTAGTGAGTATATATTAACACATGCAAACTTTGTGATGGCCAAATCACATTGTACCTGCACATGTATCTAAAGTAGCAAAGAATATTGCGTGTTGTGTGTGAAAAATATGGCAAGATTGCATGAGTGTCTACATATTATGACGATTTAAGATATGAGTAAATCAATTTAACTCACACACGATCATAACTGCTTGATGGGGACTATCACCTTCGAGGTACATCCTATAACCCCCACATCTTCTAGAATATACACTTACAATCATATTTTAAAGCATTTTGTTTCTTTTGCTTTAATTTTTTTTTTTTTTTGCATATTTTTCTTTTATTAAGCATATTATGCATGGGCATATAAAAGAGAGAAAAGAAATACTCAATTAACTTAAGTTTTTTGACATTACACTATTGCTATGCCAAAACATACAAATATCATTTCATGATTGGTGGACAACAATAGTGAGATGGTTATTTATGCATTTCTTTTAGGATTTTCTAGTCCTTCCCATCAAAAAGAGTGATATGAGTATTAAGTATAAGAGATAACTTAATCTTACTCATCACAAACAAGAGCCACAAAGCTCGCTTACTTAGTTGTGCATGAAGATACTCATCTAAGTTACAAGAGATACAAAATTTAAAAAACTTTTTTTCATTGGCCATTCAAGGTACACAAGTACCCATGTACACAAACACACACTATTTTTGTATTTTTCTGATTTTTTTAATTTTTTTTTTTATGAGAGAAAACAAAATAAACAAAACTGAAAACTCATAAACAAAAATATGTTAAACAAAGAAATGCATAAAAACTTGACTAACTCAAAATAAGCAAGCAAAACACACAAGTAATGCAAAAACAAAAACAAGAAGGGGAGAGAGAGAAAAATTGACTAAATCACTTAAAGCCTTTTTTCTTCCACACTTTAGAAGAACCTTTCTTTTTGGCGAACCCTTGAACTGACGGTAAGGGGGAAGAATTGCAACTGTTCAAGTTTGAAGGAACATGAGGGCCTTGAGGAGATCTTTAAGAGGAGCAAGAGAGGATAAAAACTAACTCAGGTTCCCAGATGAGACCATACTATTATTTTGTTAAGTGGTTTGCCACTTGTAGGAATTAGGTCGAGTATGTCCAGCTGCTCCACAATGATGATAGAGATGCTGCTTCTTAACCCTATGGTTAAGAAGCATTATTCTTAGCTAGCTTCTTTTCTGTAAACTTTTGAGCATTATTCTTCTTAGCCCTACGGTTTTTGGTTTATTTCTTAGCTAGCTCAGGGGGTGCTCCTAAGATAAATTTGTCCTTATTTATGTTCCCACTAGCTATCACATTTTTCACATTATTGTTCTCAGATTCAACATTTTTAGCAGAAGAAACAAAAACAATAGTACTAGAAGAAGCAATATTAGGAGAGGGGAAATCATACCCTAAACCGATTCAATTGGAGGCAGATTTTTGAAGGTTGAGCATCTCATCGAGCTTTGCACTTGAAGTCCTCTCCAACTGAGCTCTGATTTGAAACAGCTCTGCTTCAAGTTTCTTGGTCTTCTTAGCCAAGAAATTATTTTCAAACCTTAGTGCTCCTATAGTCTGATTGGTTTCATCAACCTTTGTAGAGAGTTCTTCTCGTTCGAGCTCCACATCACTGAGCTTCTTGGTGGTCAACCAATACAACTTCTCATGCTTTTCCGAGGCCTTGTATAACTTTGCATAGGCTGTATGGATGTCATCTTGCTCATCCATCTTCTTAAACTTTGATTCTACAAAGTCCTTTTCTTCATCCACATCTTTTACAATCCCCTCAATAGGATTGACAGTGGTGGTAAAGGCATTTAGGATTTCGTCATCTTCATTTTTAGAATCATCCTCAAGTTCAGTGTCACTCAAATTTTCAGTTAGTGCCTTGCTTTTCCCAATGGACTTAAGCCTTGACACCCGAAATACTTGGGTCTTGAGAGAACAATGTACTGACCACCATCTCTAGCATCCTTTTTCCCTTTGTCTTAACTCTTAGATTGAGAAGAACTTGACTGTCTATGGTCCTTGTCGAAGCCCTTTGCATTGGCATTCTTCATGAACTTCTTGAATTGCTTGGTGATGTAGGACTTCATTTTAGAATTTTCATCGTCAAAAGACTCATTCGTGTCACTGTTCTTGGCCTTTAGTGCCATGCTCTTGCTCTTGCTCTTGCTCTTGCTTGATTTCTCAATCCTAGACAAACCCAACTTATAGGTCTGTAGATTTCCAACTAGCTCTATCAAAGGAATTTTGTCAAAATCCCTTGACTCCTCAATTGCGGTGATCTTAGCATGGAATCTTTTGGGTAGAGATCTAAGTACATTTCTAACAATCTTGGGCTCAAGAATGGTTTCCCCAAGATTAAAGGCCGAGTTTACTATATCCTTGAGCTTAGCATAGAACTCATCAAATGATTGATCCTCCTTCATCTTAATATTTTTTAAGCCAGTAATGAACCTCTAAAGTTTCAAATCCTTGACAGTCTTAGTTCCTTCATAAGTTTTCTGGAGAATGGTTCATGCTTCCTTTGCAGTTTCAGTAGAGGATATTTTCTTGAACTCCTCATTTGTGACCACATCGAATAAGGCATTCAATGCCCTGCTGTTGAAGTTTGCCGCCTTGATCTTAGCATCATCCCAGTCGACCGGCGCTTCCTTCGATTTAGCCCAACTTATCTCCAAAGCTTGCCACATTTTCTCATCTAAAGTCTACAAGAAAACTCTCATGTGTACTTTCCAGTATGCATAGTTAGTACCATCAAATAAAGGGGGTACAATGAGTGACTATCCTCTATCCACGACATGTAGGGGTCAATGGATCACACAACAAAGATTAAACCCTAATCAAAGTGTGCCTACTCTAATACCACTTGATAGGACAAAAATCTATTGACCCCTTGTGATGAATTAATTGATTAATTACCCAAGTTTACTAATTAATCAAATTAACATGTAATTTATGTGGTAGCACAAGTAAATTACCAACTAAAACAAAATGCAGCAGAAAATAAAATTGACCTGGTGATTTGTTTACGAATGGGAAAAACCTCCAAGGCAAAAACCCCACCGGATGATTTTAAGGTCACCACTTCTAAAAATTCACTATTATAAGCGGTTACAAGTAAAGGAATCTCATACTGCCTTACCCCAATACATAATTGGACTTTTTCTGTACTGACAATCTCTCATTTTAATGCACGGATCCCATTACGTGACTAACCAATCGATGCGCGGATCCTAGTACATGGCTTACTCCTTTGCATAAATCCCAGTACGTGACTAACTCCTTTACACAAATCTCAATACGTGACTCACTCACCAACTTGAGGAAGAAGAATGTTAGCTACAAAGTTCTTTACTTCATCAATAATGAAGATCAAGAAGCACTTGGTTACAAAGCCCTAAGATGCAAAGACGTAATAGCTTCTTTCAGAGTGAATAAGGTATCGGTCACTTTTTACATGTTTTCTTGTATTCTCTTATGTGACGGCCTTTAAAATAAGCCTTGTATATTTCTAGGGTTGTGAGAAAGAAAACTCTACACAAATACATAAACATGGGCCGAAAATCAGACCTAAAAAACTAATTTTTGTAATTCTCGATAGATAGAATCTGTCGAGAGCTGTCGAAACCTCGATAGATAGAATTTATCAAGAGCTGTTGAGACTCATTAAACCTCGATAGATAGCTATCTGTCGAGAGCTATTGAGTTTTAATGAATCGGCACTCTTTTACTTGTTTCTTGGATAGACTTGCATGACTTTAACACTTGAACTTGAAATCTTGTTCCTTAAAGTATTAAACACATCCTAGATATACCTAATTACAAGTAAAGTACATTCTGTTACATGGATTAGCCAATACTATATTGACATATGTTCCTAGCATGAAACACATATGTCCTAACAGGAGAAAATTTAGTATCACAACTACAAATTGTAAGTTGCAGAGGAAAAAAAAAAAAGATTTATCTGAAAGTGACAAGCAGCCAATCATAATCTATTACAAAAGAAAATTATGAAAAATAGTATGATAAAAGTTCTAGTCCTATAATAACTAAGTGCAAAAGCCCAAATTGCAAATCAGAACCAAGTTCATGGTGGTTATTAGTAGCTAGCCACAAAACACACAAACCAGCTCGGCTACTAAAACAACACAAATCACATAAGCAAAATAAATAAATAAATAAAGAAGAAGAAGAGAGGTAGCATTAGCCTTTAGCTACACAACACAAACCAACTCAGCTACTAAAACAACACAAAAACACTAAGGTTTAGAGATCTATACAAAACACTTCTATTGGTGGTCTTAATAATATTTATTTTATAATTAAACTAAAATTTATACAAATGATAGAGCTAAAAACTCAACCTTAAGATAGTGACAGACTTTAGAGGTAGAATTTTATTTCTTATTTTAATTAAATTAATGTTATAGAAGACTTAGTTAGCAAGTCCAACTAACTCTTGGCATCCCTGAACATGTTTCTTGACTCTTCAAGATTCCTATCATCAGTGGGCTCGTTTCGATTGGTTTTAGTAAGTGTACATAATCAGAAGGTTACGATGTTCTGTTATGGATAAGCGAGGTCATGGTCGAGGTGGAGGTGAAGGTCGTTCAAAAGCCTCTCATGCCTTCGTGGAGAATTGTGGAAACTTAGTAGGATCCTCATCTTCTATACTTGGTGACGAAGATGATTGTGTTGCTAAAAATCATCAAGAGGAAGATGGAGTTGTTGCCATGATTGAGGCTAAAGCGTCACTGGTTATTTCAAGAATTATGGCATCTACGCCAGCTATTGTTTTGGGCCAAGATTAGATTGATGGGTTTCCCCCACAAATTGGGCCTATGCTTACTAGTGGGCCTCATTCTCCTCTTAACTTTCAGTCCAGCCCTAAGGCCAATAACAACTTGAGGTCTCAATTTCAGAAATGTATCTAATAGCTCTTCTCAATTGCAATTTTTTGAGCCAAAAAGAATTGATGGGAAATTTGTTGTTCAACCAACTAGGGAGGTTGTGGATGAGGGTATTACTAAGTGGGAATCAAGCTTAATTGGGAAATTTCCTAACAAGGCTCCTTCATTCCTGTTAGTGAAACGTTTTGTGGAGGCTCTATGGGGTCAATATGGCCTTGTGGAGGTATTTGCTCTGGATAATGGCATGTTCGTATTCCATTTCCCAGATACTTGAAGTAGAGACTCTGTTCTTGAAGCTCGACTTTGGTATATTGCAAACAAACCCATCTTCTTGCATAAATGGCAGCCAAGAATGCAATTTCTTGATCTTTCTTTAAGGAAAATTACTATTTGGATAAAAATTCTCCATCCTCCTGTGGAGTACTGGAATCACATTTTTTTAGGGCATGTGGCCAGTGGAGTTGGAAGGCCTTTGAACGCAGATACTGTAATTGAAGTGAATCAAAGGCTTTCTTTTGCTTAGGTTTTTCTGGAGGTTGATCTGGAGGTTGAGTTTCCTAGGGAGATTGAAGTTGATATGGGAGATGGTAATTCTTTTCTTGTTGGGATTGAGTACCCATGGATCCCTATGAAGTGCTCAAAATGCAATTTTTTTGGACAGTCTGCTGCCAATTGTGGTAATATTGAAATGGTTGATCCAAGAAGGATAACTAAGAGATGCTGGGTTCCTAAGGCTAAGGACGTTGTAGATAAAGTGAAGGATGATAATAAAATAGGAAAGCAAGCTCAAGAGAAGGTTCCTAGTCCTAAGGTAACTCCAAAGCCTATCCTCTCAAGCAGGAGGTATGCTGTTCTTTATTCTATTGAGGCAAAGGAGTGTAAGTTTAGCGGTTTGAGGAATCATAATTCTCCTAAAAAGAATTTTTCAACTCTTATGGTTCAAGAAGTGATCGAAGAGGCATTGAAATGTAGTACAAAAATGGTTGTTAAAGCCAAACCAAGCCATGTTAGTTGTACTGTTGGAGATTCATCAGTTAGGAGGGCTTTATCTCCCTCTTTTAATACTAGTGGGTTATGAATTGGTTAATATGGAATATCAAGGGGTTCAATTGCCCCTTGAAGTAGAAGGAGGTTAAGGTAAGAGGTGAAGAAGTTGAATGTCAATTTAGTGTGCTTGGTTGAAATGAGAGTAAGGGAGGAGAAAACTGGAGAGATTATGAATTCTTTTTTATTTGGATGAAAATCTTGCTTTTCTATCTCTCAGCATGGTTTGGGAAGAATTTGGGTTATGTGGAGAGAGGACATGTTTTCTATACAAATTTGCCAAATTATTCCTTAAGCCATACACTGTAAAATTCTTTTCGGAAATAAAATGTGCTACTCTTCCTTTATATACAGGGCTAATAAGGGTGTTGAGTGGAATGTTTTGTGGGACAATTTAGTTTAGTTTTGTAGGCAAGTGAGGGGCTTTCCTTGGATCTTGGGTGAAGAATTTAATGTGATTAGAAATGCAAATGAAAAGCCTGGTGGTTTGATTGTTAGCTGTTATGAAAATGAGTTTAATTCATGTTTAGATAAGCTTAAGGTGTGGGACCATGTTGCTTGATTGAGTTTTAATTAACCAAGAATGAGGTTCCTGCTTTGGTAATAATGTAGTTGAGTTTCTTCCTCCAAGCATTTCAGATCATTCAGCTATTTTGGTTTCCATGGGTGGTAGTAAAAACTATGGGCCCAAACCTTTTAAAATTTTCAACTATTGGTGTGACCATAAAGATTTTCTTAGGTGGGTTGAGGAAGATTGGGATATTGAGGTAAGTGGTACTCCTATGTTCAAACTGTACCAGAAGTTAAAGGCAACTAAGGTAAAGTTGAAAACAATAAATAAAGATCTTTTTAGGGGGATTACTCAAAGAGTTGGGGTGGCAAGAGGAAAGCTTGAGAATTTTCAAAGGAATATGTTGAATTCTGGTAGTTACTTGCGATCCAAAAGGGTAGAGAATGAATTACTCCATGAGTACATTTCAATTAGTAGTGTAAAAGAGGCTTTTTTCAAGCAAAAATCTAGAAATAAATGGCTTAACTTGGGGGGGGGGGGCGGTAATAATTCTTCCTATTTTCACTGCTTTATTAAGTCTAGGCAAGAAAGAAATTCCATTAAATGCTTGCTGGATGGTGATGGGAATCAAGTAGAAGAAGTTGACCAGATCAAGGATCTTGTGGTTGATTTTTATCAGACGCTGTTGGGATCCGCAAATGATGTGGAGGAAGTTGCCATGATTCAAACCATCTCTTCTTTATTCCAAGATCAAAATTCTGAGGATATGAAGTCATTCATGTAGAGAGAGATCACAAAGACTGAGATAAAAAAAAAGTTTTATTCTCCATAGGAAGCGAGAGAGCACCTGGACCAGATGGCTTTACTGTGGAATTTTTTAAGCAAGCCTAGCATATTGTAAAATCAAATTTTGTTGCAGCCATTGCATCTTTCTTCAAATTAGGGAAGCTTTTTGCTGAGGTAAATTCTACACTAATTACTCTAGTACCGAAGATCCCAAATCCATCAACAGTAACTGATTTTAGATCCATTGCTTATTGTAATGTGGTGTACAAATACATCACCAAAGTCCTTGCTATTAGGACATATGTGATTCATGCTAGGAACATATGTCATCATGTATTGGCTAATTCTTTGACAAAAGCATTTTACTTGTATTTGGGTAGGTCTAGAATGTGTTTAATACTTCAAGGAACAAGGTTTCAAGTTCAAGTGTTAAAGTCATACAAGTCTGTCCAATAATCAAGTAATGAAGTGCTGAATTTTAAATCTCGATAACTAGCTCAACAACCAATATCTATCAAGGTTTAAAAGGCTGCTAAAGCTCGATGCTCGATAGCTTCTTGACAAATAAGCTGTCTATTGAGGTTTATGAAGTTCAATTTTTCAAAGCTAATTTCAATCCAATCCATGAATACATGTTTGAGCTTTCTTTTCTTACAGCCCTAAACATATATAAGTATTGTTTTAAGAGTCGTCACAGCTGATGAAACTTAATATAAAAGTGTTTCACAAGCATATTGTGAACAGGAGACATATGCCTTAGTTCATCTTTCTATTCAAGAAGTTGCTGTGTTTGTACACTGTAGGATTTTGTGACCAAACAACTTCGTGATCTTCATCGTATGATGAACTGAAGAACTTTGCAGCCAACATCCTTCTCAAGTTGGTGACCAAGTTGCATATTGGGATCTGTGCATTTATTAGTTAGTCACGTACTGGGAACCATGCATTAAAAAGAGAGATTTTCACTATAGAACAAGTCCAATTGGGTATTGAGGTAAGTGTTCAACTGTAGGTTGGTATAAGGTACTAAGATTCCTTTACTTGTAACTGCTTGTTGTGATAATAGTGAATTCTCGAGAGTGGTGACCTTAAAATCACCTAGTGGGGTTTTTGCCTCGGAGGTTTTCCCCATTCATAAACAAATCACCATGTCAACTTTATTTTCTGTTGCACTTTATTTTAGATGGTGATTTGTTTGTGCTACCACGTACATTGCATATTAATTTGATTAATTAATAAACTTGACTAATTAATAAATTATTATATCACAAAAGGTCAATACATTTTTGGCCTATCACTTGCCAATACGCTTCAACCTTGCTTAAATTTTCTAGTAAACTCTAATCAGACAACTTTCATTAAAGGTAGAAATATGTCAAAAAAATGTTCTACTTGCTCATGAATTAGTTAAAGGCTATCACAAAAATTCTGGTCTAGGTAGATGTGATATTAAAGTAGACCTAAGGAAAGCTTATGACTCTGTAAATTGGAATTTTATAATTATGTGCTTGATAGCTACTAGTTGTCTAGTGAAGTTTGTAATATGGATAAGGGAGTGCATCACCAATCCAAGGTTTTCTGTATCTTTAAATGGAAGTATGGTTGTCAACTTCAAAGGAGGTAAAGGACTTAGTCAAGGTGATCCTATTTCTCCCTATCTCTTTGTTATTGCCATGGAAGCTTTCACAAGGATCATGCAAAGGAAGATTCAAGAACCTACTCAACTTAAGTTCCATCCTTATTGCAAAGCCTTGAAGATTACCCACTTGAGTTTTGCTGATGACCTCTTCATATTTACTACTGCTAATCTTCCCACAATAAATCTAGTAAAAGAGGGCCTTGAAGAATTTAAAGTAGCCTTTGGTTTGGATATAAATCCAAGTAAGAGTGAAGTTTTCTTCTCAGTTGTGCCTCAAGATGTAAAATGGAAAATTCAGGATGTGTTGCAATTTAAGGAGGGTACTCTTCTAGTTAGATACTTGGAATTATCTCTTATCTCTGGTAGATTAAGGTTGAAGGACTATCAGCCACTTATTGATAAAATTCAAGGCAGAATCAAATCATGGCCATCAAGGAAACTATCTTTTGCTGGCAAGTTACAACTTCTTCAATCTGTTCTATATAGTATTCAATGATTTTGGCCAAGTAAGTTTATCCTCCCTAAGAAGGTCATCAAGACTTTAGAGCAGAATTTTAATGATTTTGTGTGGCAAGTGCAGGGTACTAGCAAAGGGAAAACTAAAGTAGCATGGGGAAAAAAAAAAAGTTTAACCAAAAGAAAGGGAGGGCTAGGATTGCAAAGAGTTTCTAGTTGGAATAGAGCTGCTATAATGAAACAAATTCGGAGCTTGTTTACTAAGGTTGGATCTCTTTGGGTGGCTTGGATTCATGCAAATCTTCTTAAAGGTAAGTGTTTTTTGGACTCTAAAAACTCCTCAAGAATGTACTTGGAGTTGGAGAGAAATTCTTAAATTAAGGGATGCCGTAAGGAAGTTTATCAGGTTTGAGGTAGGGGATGGGAAAACTATATTTCTATGGCATGACCTTTGGCATCCTACTGGGGTATTGATTCAAAGATTAGGTTCTCGTGTCATTTATGATGCTTCAAGTAATCTTGAAGCTAAAGTGGATTCTGTGCTGAAAGATAAGACATGGATTTGGAGGCTTGCTAGATCTAATGCCCTTGTAACTATTCAGTGTCGACTATTCCTTGTTGAGCTTAAAGATGAGAATAAAGCCTTTTGGAAAGCTACTAAATCTGGGAAGTTTTCTTGTGCTGCAACATATGCTAAGATTAGAGATATATCTAGTGAAGTTGAGTGGTGGAAGTTTCTTTGGTTCCATTTAACTATCCCGAAGCATTCATTTATTGGTTGGTTAGTTATAATCAACAAGCTGTCCACGCAAGATAGAATGGCCAAGTGGGGGTACTTGGATGATAGCTTATGTGTTTTTTTTTCGTAGAAATTGCCTTGAAAGTAGAGATCATATCTTATTTGAATGTTCTTTCACTAGAAGAATTTGGGATGACATGATGAAGTTGTGTCTAGTTTCAAATGCTCAATTTGCAAGCCATTACTCTAAGCATTTAACGTGTCTAGAGTATAAGATAAATCAAAGAATTTTACAAAACTATACACTTTTCTAAATAAGTAAATCAATAAAAGAGCACAAGAACATAAGTATTAAAACATATAAAATTATTGTAAGTAAATCAATCAAAAACATAAGAACATAAGTATTAAAACCATAAAATCATTGTTAAGAACATACCTGTAAATGGTTGGGTTTCACTTCTGTCTTAGCAAGACTTTTAGCTCGATGTTACACCAAATAAAACTCTAAGAATTGTAAAGGAACCTTAAGAAAACCTAATTTTTATTCTAAGACTATTATCCCTTTGAATTTTTCCCTAGCCGAAGAAATCCTATTCCAATTAAGTTGGATTCTCGTTTGGAGAAAATCTTAATTTTATGACTTTACTTAACCAATTTTTTTCGCATATTTAAAGTTAGAATTCAGAATTTTTATAAAGAGTTAGCTCTCCAGTCCGACTTGAATCATCGCAATTGGATAGTTGAGCCATATGTTATGTCCAAAATAATAACGGTTACACAGGCTAAAATCCTGAAACTTAAGTTTGGTGTAAATTTCCTTTAATTCCTTATTCCAATTGAAATCAAAATTTTTCCTTAAAAAAAATTGATTCAAATTTAATTGCATTAACATTCTTTAATTTCATTATGACCCTTATAAAATTAAAGTCAATTAGTCTTTATTGATTGAATTAATTGCATTCTCCTAAAAAAGTATGTTTTCATGCATTAAAATTTATTTTAAGAACAAGCTTAATTTCCTTACCTATTTCCGGAAACAAAAAAAAAAGTACAAGCTTAATTATTCAACATAAATACAAAACCAAATATAAAATGATGAATTAACTTGATCCGCAGACATTTATGGCTGGGCCAGGGCTAACACTTAAACAAACTGGTTTTAATTTTTAAAACGTTTTCAACGAACTCATTGATGGCATTCTTATTGCAATGAATAAGACTCCATTTTAACCACAAAAAAGAAAAAAGAATGAGACTCCACATTTTACCTACTTTGGGTCCGTTTGGATAGAACTTATTGTTAAAAATTAAAAACTGAAAACACTGTAGCAAAATATTTTTTAAATGTGTGAATAGTATTATGGGACCTATTTTTAATATTTTTTTATGAATAAAGTATTTGTAGGTCCCATGAATAGTGCGTAAACAGTGTCTAAACAGTACCAAACAATGATTTTCGTCTCCTGCACAGTGTTGTTACAGTGAAAAAACGTGCATGAACAGTACCGGTTACTGTTCATGCACGTTGAAAAAAAAAAAAAAAAAAAAGAGAAAAACACATAAACACTAATACGCAGGAATTATAAGCTCAATCCAAACGGATACTTTATCGGTCGTAGGAACTTAATTACGGTGCCTTTACTAGATTTCTGAATCCCAACAACCAAATTGTTCTCCCTCAAAGATTTGCTACATCATCGGTTGTGCATTTACTCCTAACAATTAGTGTAATTACTTCTTCCATTTTCCTTTTAGGAGGCTTGACGTACGAGGCGGTGGGTGGGTGTGAACTGTAAAGTGGGGTCAGGCTTTTAATACATTTATATTTGATTGAATTTTGGTGAAAAATAATGACGGATACAAATTACTTTATAATTTTTTTTTTTTTACAAATGGTTGATTTAGCGAGTAATTATTGATAAATGAAAAATTTTAAGTAATATAAGAGCTATTATGTCTATAATATTTTTATAATATTTTTACAATAAATCATAAATGTTTAGTTGTAATTGGTTCAAATTTAAACATAATACTAAGATTATTTTTTTGCTCTAACAATAACAACCTGTCACTTTGGATTTGTTGAAAAATATTGCGAACATATCATTTCTCAAGTGATATTAATGGTGAGTTTAGATGAAAACTAATAAGAAATTGGCTACATTAACATTTTATAAAACTATTATAAAATAATTTAATTATTCTTGCACAAATGGTATTTTCTCTATATTGGCTTTTGATTAATATTGGGGCCTTTTTTATTAGGGTTTTTGTTCTGCTTTTAGGTTTTACTGATAGCTTTGGTTTACTTTTTTTTTTTTTTAGTTTGACTTATTTTCAGGACTTTTTTTTATTGGACATATTTTTTTGTTTTAAATATATAATAACAAATGGTAATGAATTTTAACTCTTACTTTTTATTTAGTTAGTAAATATTTGTGAAGGATTGATCCACAAACTTTAATGGCTGAGCCTGAGCTAACACAAGTTGTATTAAGATCACATAAATAACCACAACATTAATCACAACTCGTCTCGTGGCTGAATTATGGTCATTATTGTGGCCAGTACTAGCATAATTCGGGCTAACACTTCCACAAACTGGTTTCAATTTTTAAAAAGTTTTCAACGTGCTCATTAATGGCATTATTTTAATGAATGTGACCCCACGTTTTCCCTCCGTATGTCTTAAATTTGCTGTCAATTTAGCCACTAGCACTCTCAAAATGCGTTGTACAGTAAAAAAGCTAAACTCAAAATAATTTGTATATCAGCTACAGTGCAGCTCACTGTATATTAAAACTAAAAAAAAAAAAAAATTTAATATATTGTGTTAAAAAAAATAGTATTTTGATATGTTGATAGTTATATATATTATTTATTGTATTAGATATATTATTATTTTATTATATTTTTTATATTATTTTAATGTATTAAATGTTAAAATAAAATTTTTGTGCAATTTATATTAGTTTTTGTTGATGTGACAATAAACAAATTTGCATTTTTTTAAGGAATAATAGTTTTCACTCTTTTAAAAAAAAATTTATTTTATTTAATAGAAAATATTAATAGATGCTCCAAAGGCATTGGTTCAGAAAGTATTTTTATTTTTAGAAATTTTTTATAAGAAAATGAAAAAAATTACTTGTTTTAACAAATTTTATATTTTCTTTAAAAATTATACTAAGACTCCTTTAAAATAGTTTATTAACAATTATATTAAAGACATCACCAATATTTTATTGAAGGTAGATAATTAGGGAGAAGAGGCAGTTGAATTTTGATCCACAGACATTTATGGCTAGGTCTAGGCTAACACTTCGTCAAACTGGTTTTAATTTTTAAAACTTTTTCAATGCACTCATTAATGGCATTCTTATTGTAATGAATGATACTCCACATTTCCCTTTTTTATTGGTCTTAGGCTTCATTTGGGAGTTTATAAAAAAATAAAATAGAATGTAATATGGGAGTTTATAAAAAAATAAAATAGAATGTAATAGAATGATTATAAGAGAATGAAAATGAATGAAATAGAATAGAATGTATTTAAGTAAGGGAAAAAAATAGAAAAGAATGGAATGGAATGGAATTAAATAACCTTAATTGAATATTTTAAAATAAAAAAATGGAAAATGATGAAAATAAATAGAATGTAAGTAATATTTTTTAGGAGTAACATGAAAGGAATGGAATGAAATTATTTTATGACAGTATTACTATTAGACCCTTAGTTTAAAATAAAGAGTTGAATATATGGGAGTATTTTGAGAGTTTTAGTAAAAAATTCATAAAATCTAATTCTATTCCCTCCTATTTCTCTCAATTTCAGAGAGAATAAAAATTTAAGATTTTAAGAAAATAAAGAGGAATGAGTGTTTTCTCTTATTCATTCAATTCCCTTCAACTTAAATTTTTAAATAAAAAAATAAACTTTTCATTTTCTACATTAAAACTCTAAAGAAAAAAAATTTAAAATTATTCATCCCATTCCTTTTTATTCCGTTCCGGTCTATCCTCCCAAGTGAAGCCTGCGCTCTCCCTAGGAAATTAATTAAGGTGCCTTTACTACATATCTGTATCCCAACAGCCAAATTGTACCTTTAGTCCTTTCCATCAAAGATCTGCACTCTCCCTAGGAACCTAATTAAGGTGCCTTTACTACATATCTGTATCCCAACAGCCAAATTGTACCTTTAGTCCTTTCCATCAAAGATCTGCACTCTCCCTAGGAACTTAATTAAGGTGCCTTTACTACAAATCTGTATCCCAACAGCCAAATTGTACTTTTAGTCCTTTTCATCAAAGATCTGCTACATCATTGGTTGTGCATTTACTCCCAACAAGCAGTGCAATTACTTCTTCCTTTTGCCTTTTAGGGGGCTTTGACAGTTTGACGTGGCAGTGGGTGGGAGTGAACTGTAAAGTGGGTTTAGGCTTTTAATACATTTATTATTTGATTGAATTTTGGTGAATTTGTTTATCCTTGCACACATGGTATATATTTTCTCTATGTTTTCGTCCTTTGATTAATATTTGGACCTTTTTGGGTTGGGAAATGTTACGTTCATAATATTTTTACAATAAATTATAGGTGATTAATTGTTATTGGTTCAAATTTAAACCTAGCACAAAGATTACTTTTTTGCCCCAATAATAACAACCACTAACAACTTACCACTTAAAATTTATTGTAAAAATATTGTGAAAATATTATAGACATATCATTTCTCTTTTAGTTAAAGTTTTTGTATTTCAGTTTTCATTTTTCAATGATTGCTTATATTTTACATTTGATTATTACATTCATTTAATTACCGCTGCTTCTAGGTTTTACTGATAGCTTTTGCGTTTATCAAAAAACTGATAGCTTTTGTTGTTGTTTTTGAATATTAATGCGCAATATAAGTACTTTTCCTTGCATAAATTGGAAAAGTATCTTTATTTCATTTTTTTGGTTAAATTGAAGGAATTTTTTTTTTTTTTTTTTTTTGTTGAAATTGAAGGAAGTTGTGCTCTAGTATTTTCATTTTCTTCTAGTAATATATCTGTATGCCAGCTAGATGATTAGAGCAAATGGAGAATCGAGAAATGTCTACAACTTTAATTGAGGATATAGAGTGATATACCAGCACTCATGCTACTCGAGAGTTTATTTGGTATCAAATGTTATTATGTTAGCAGTATCAAAATCTAATAAGAATAAGGTATGTCAATAGAAAATACCTACTACACTAACAAACAAAAGACATGTACTAGTGAGTAGTTAATTTAATACAAAAATAGTGTACCATTAGATACAAAATATAGTAGTCTTAATTTTTAAATTTTGATACAAATAATGTGGTATCATTAGATAAAAAATATTTTTTCATGCGACTCATGTCCGGCGTGTATCCACAAACATTTTGGGGAAATTTTAGCTAAAAATGCAGCTAAATAGTGTACCCCTTAAATTTTCCCCATCAAGATGTAGATCAATATATAACATCAGGTAGCAAAACTATATTTGCTCACTAATGTCAGCTATTTAAATGATTTTTACCAATTACAAAAAATAAATACAGTGTGATATGCGTTGCTTGTGTGGGCGTTCATCTTCCTTTAATTATCGACCGTTGAACAGCAAATCATGGCAGATTTAGCAAGTTTGCTCTTGGAGGCCGCATGAGAAACTGCAAGTCGTCATGAGGGTTTGTATTCTGATGGTGGAAGTGAATTAGGAATTAATGAAGGTTTAGATGATGAAAGTAATTATGCACTCAGGGAAGTAGGTTGATGCTAGTGCTCCTGTAAAAAGGATAGTCAAATACGCTACTCAAATTTGAGCTGCCTATCTTATTGGCTGAACTTCGGAGTTTTGGTGGACCCCAAGATGCTCATCAGCGAGGGTTCTTGGTTAGGAAACATCAATCATAGCTTGATACATTAGTTGAGTGTGAAATCCGGTGCGTCTCTAGACTTGAACAAAAAAATAGAGGCTACTGTTGGATGCCAAGACCAAAAGAATGATGGGAAGAGGCATGCTTTTGAAAAAAAAAAAAAAAAAGACCGAGGACATTAACCATTACTGACTGAAGGAGAAGTCGCTTGAATGTGATGATCAAAGATAAGTTTTGACCAGTAATCATAATTTTGGTTGGATAGGCTGTGCTTGTTTTTAAGGGAAAGCTTAACTTAGGGCGTTTAGTCGGTTAATATTTTGATGTCCTAAAAAAAATCTTAGGCCATTATATTATTTTATTCATACTAAGTATAGTTTGTCAATGGTTTTGTTTTGTGGAATTTTGCTCCCCACGCTGTACAAAATCTTGTTTTCTAGTCTTGATTAGCATCAATGCAAGATTTTGCTCAATTTTTGGTGCAGGAAAGAGCAGGACTAATACAGTTGTTGAGGTTGAAAATGTTGGAAAAGTTGTCACTTTTGATGATTTCCCCAGTAAGGTAAATACAACACTAACTACAAAGGTAAATTCAACTCCAAAGTCCAAAGATAAAAGAAAAATCTAATTCAAAGGAACCTAAATTTTACTAATTTGAATGGAAAATATAATATAAAAGCTTCTACTTGCATAAATTGGGAAAATAAAATAAATACAATCTCACATAGAAGATTGGGGACCTAACCAATACAAAACGTACTTTTTGTGTCCAGTTAATGGGTGTTTTTAAAACATTTGTTAATGGAAAATTTTAGGAAAGGTTTAAAAGCTGTTAAAAAAATCAATTATTTTTTTTCTTTTCTTATAAAAAATTTATAAAAATACTTCTTAAACCAATATTCTTAGAATACACGTTAATTTTCTTAATACCTTTTAACTCTCTATAATTGTAATACTAAAAAATCCTTTGAGAGAAAACCATCAATTTATCTTTCCTAACCCTACGTATGTCTATTAAGCAAAGAAAAATCGCCTCCTTTTTTTGCCTCTCTCAAAGCTTGCACGTGCCAGTTCTTTTCGTTTATATGGTCATGCACGAGAAGTTATACCTAGCATCGGGAGAGAGAGAGGAAATATATACCCAGTGCAGGATATATTTCTCCCTCATGCACAACTCTATTTTTCAAAAAGGAAAGACTGATTTTCGGTGGCCAATGCAACAAGCTAGGAAATGAGTTGTTGTCACATCTGGGCTCTACCATGAAATGTGTTGTTCACCCATCACTTTCTAATTCTATGTTTTGGTACTATAAATGAGAAATGTGTTTCACCTGTGGGGACGTGGGGTTGATTTATTTTTCCTTTCTATGGTTCTATTATTTGCGCATATATATATATATATATATATAGTAATATTTTTGTTTGTTTTGTTAGAACTTATAAACTCAGTTTTTAGTTTTTATGTACACTTTTTTATAATATTATTTTCTTTTTCTTTTTTTCTCTTTTTTTTTTTAAAAAAAAGGTATATTTTAATATACATTTAACAAAAAATTTTAATAAAAAAGTTAAATAAATTATTTCAAAATGAACGCTAAAAAATTGATCCTCACAACAAGTGGGTTCACAACTCACAAGTGTGTGGGATGCATGAGAGGCCTGCTACATTAAAGGGGTTGAGACTTAATACAATACCAAAAAAATTCAATACCCCTTATCCCTCCCACAAATTTTTTTTGCCTTTTAATTTTTTTACTTTTTACCCTTGATACTCTCAAATTGGCTCGCTAAGTGCTATCCCCTTCTTTTTGGCTAATTAATTATTCATCTTTTGAGTGCACACTTTACACCATAAATTATCGTACATGTTACACCTTTGGGTTAGTTTCATTGCTAAATTAGACTGAAATTAATAGTAAATGCCTTGCACATGATTTTTGCTTAGGTGACATACTATTTAAAGACCAAAACACCCTTTTCACAAACAAATGAGAACAAATGCTTATTTCTTTTTTATCTTTTTTTTGGCCTTTTTTTGAGGTCTTCCCCCTTTCTCGTGTGCATGCAGGAACACAAGCACTGCAATGCCCGAAACCATCGCCAGAAACGCCTTGACCTTTGACGGTTGCCTCTGTACCCACGTCGCCATCGTGTGGATTGGCATCTTCGCTCCCTTCATTACCTCTCTCTCTAGCTCTGATGCGGTGGTTGGGTATTTTTATTTTTGTTTGGGATGCCGTACCCATGTCTATCTGTGACTTACTTGTGTCATAACACTATCCTATATGATGTATCATGTTATAATTTTTTTAAAATTACTCGTATTGCCGTATCATACCCGTACTAGTACCCGAGTTCATGTTTGTGTTAATGCATCCTAGATTTTTAGGAAACTATGATTTCTCCCTTCCTCTCTTTGACCCTTCATGTGCGTTGGTTTATTAGTTTTTGACGCATTTAGGAACCATGAACAAGTAGTGTGTATGTTTTTTGTTTTTGTTTTTTTGAGTTCAAATCTCGGAGACTCTTTTTGATTCGTTGAGTTTGGGACACTTGCAGAGAAGGGAGATTTAGTTTTAGTTTTAGTTAAGGGTTGGGTATTGAGGTTCAACCACTTCTTCTAAGTTCTAGTGCCCAGCCCACTTAACAACATAGTTTTGAAATCCGGACCGGACTGTACGGTCCAACCGGAAAAACCTCGAACCGCTCCATTTTGCGATTCTTTTAGCCTCAAGAACCGCTCAACGTGTAAAATGCAGGGATCCGTGCGAACCGCGGTTGGACCTCACGGGTCTGTGAACCGTGAACGGTTCTCGCGGTTCTCGCGGTTGGACAAAATCCAAACAGCAAAATGGTAAAAAAAAAATCAGATCGGACAACAAATTTAATATAAATCAGATCACACAAAACAAAATCCAGTTCTTACAATAAATTTGGATCAGAACAACCAAATATTGAAGAAGAAGAAGAAGAAGAAGAAGAAGAACAATCCGATCTGACCCGATCGGTGGTGGGGAGGAGGATGAACAGTGGTGGAGTGGCAGACGAGCTAGTTTTGCATGGGGAATTCTGATCAGCGCCTCAATCTCCTCCGATCTCGATCTCCTCGATCTACTTTTGCTCTTTCAGTGCCTCGATCTCCTCCGATCTCCACCGGCAACCTCAATCTCCACCGGCGCACCTTCATCTCCACCGATCTCCACCGGCGCGCACCTTCATCTCCACCGATTCTCTTCTCTCTCTCTCTCTCTCTCTCTCTCTCTCTCTCTCTCTCTCTCTCTCTCTCTCTCTCTCTCTCTCTCTCTCTCTCTTTGAGTGGTAAATGTGTGGTTTTAAGTTTTATCTTTTAAGTTTTATTATTATTGTGTGGTGGAGGTCATTATATTTAAGTTTTATTACTATTATTTTTTTTTTATGTAATCGTGTGGTTTTTTTTTTTATTCAAACGTGTGGTTTTTTTTTTTCTTTTTTAAGAATCAAAGCGTGGTATTTAATATTAAGAAATGGGAATTATGAAATACTACCACAATATTTTCACAATATATTTTAAGTAATAAATTGTTATTAGCTAATATTGGTGAGTAAAAAAATAATTTCAATGGTGAGTTCAAATTAAAACTAGTAACAACTTTCTACATAATTTTTTGATGTGATTCTTGTGAAAATATTACAAAAAATTTTGTGAATATAACATAACAATTCTTTCTTCATCTGCTTTTGTTTATATTTCTTTTTTATCTCTTCCTTTAATTTCATTCACTTTGTTTTTAGTGCTTTTTTAGGTTTGTGAATGTAAGCTAGACAACTGGTCATGTGGGCATTATAAAGTGAAAATTAGAAAGGCAATCTGATGCTTTTAATAAAAAAATAGTTATTATTATTATTGGATAGATATTTTATATTTGGGTTTGAGATGGATATAGATATATTAGACATAGTTAAAATATGGATTTATAGTTTTAATTAGTCTATTTTAGTTCATTTTTATTTTTTTACTAATTTAATATTTTTATATATATTTAAAATAATTATTAAATTAATTATGACGTCATCACGGTTCAACCCCGGTTCGACCTCGGTTCGACCTCAAAAACCTTGAACCTCTCCCTTTTACGGTTCAATGAACGGTCCGGGTTTGAAAACCATGCTTAACAATTCGTTGATTTAACGTATGAATGGAGCTCAAGACACGCATCTAAAAGCGGAATTTAAAGACCTGCTGGGCAAGAGAGGGGAAGATTTGGAAAAGAAAAAGTAAAAGAAATAAGCATTTGTTTTTAATTGCTTGTGAAAAGGATATTTTTGGTCTTTAAACAGTGTCACCTAAGCAAAAATTATGTGCAAGTCATGTGCTATTAATTTTTGTCTAACTTAATAGGAAGAGTAACACCAGGTGCAAAGAGTGATAAGTGTGATAGTTTAGAGTGCAAAGTGTGCATTCGAATAATTTAAGGTGCAAAATGTAATCTGGTTTATAGTTTAAAATGATAAAGTGTAATTTTTTCAAAATTTTCTTTAACAAAAAAGAATTAGAGAAAGACTTTAGGAAATATAAAAGCTGCCAAAAAAATTAAGGGTCATGCTAATAGGTGCCCTTAGGACAATGATTAATAATTCATTTTAAGAAATTTTTTACACTACTTTTATGAAAAATGAAAAAATTTGTCAAAACATTAATTGCCTTTTTTTTCTTTTCCCATAAAAATTTTCTTTAAATGAATTATTAACCATTTCCCTAAGGATATCCATTAGTATTTCCCAGAAATTAATTTTTTTATCATATTTCAACAAAATGTTTTTAAAAATAGTTCTTAAAACAATACCCTTAAGTATTTATTAACAAATTATCCTAGGAACAACCGTTACCATAAGCCTTAAGTAGATAATTTTTTGGCTAAAAGCCTTGCAATTAAATTGGCACATTCCATATACAAAGTGCTTTGTGATCTAAGGTAAAAGAGTTCGAGTTGCAAGATTAGCAACGTGTTGTAATTCTCTCTAAAAAAAAAAAATGGTTGATAATTTTTTGGATAAGTAGATAAACTAGGGAGTGGAGGCAGTTGAATGTTGATCCGCAGACATTTATGGCTGGGCCTAGGCAAACACTTCAACAAACTGGAATTTAATTTTCAAAAAGTTTTCAACGCGCTGATCAATGGCATTATTGTAAAAAATGAGACTCAACATTTTCCCTTCTTTCCAACTGCCAAATTGCACAGTTTCCTCAAAGATCTATTACATCATTGGTTGTGCATTTACTCCCCACAGTCATTGTATCCCTCCCAACTCGGTGACTCGACGAGGTGTTGGGTGGGTGGGTGTGAACTGTGAATTAGTGGGGTTGGGCTTTTAAAATACTCTTATCTGATTGAATTTTGATGAATATTGTCCTTATACAAATGTTATTTTCTCTACGTTTTCGTCTTTTAATTAATACTAGTATGCAACTCATGCTACCGCACGGGAATAGATATAATTTAATAAAATAAAAAAAAATATATTACATTTTATTATTTAAGTGATACTATTGGTTTTGTTTTGTTTTGTTTTTTTTATTATTATTAATAATGAGTTTAGTCATATTTAAAAGACTTAGTTTATTCATGTTAATAAATCTTAGCATTATGTAATTTTTTAACAAATATTTTTATCATACAAAATTCTAAAGAAAGAATGCTACATAGATATATATATATATATATATATATATATATATATTCAAAGTTGATTCATAGATGGTACATATAGCTATAATTAAGTTGCTTTATCATAAACAATTTTTAACAAAATATTTTAATCAAGTAAATGTGAATCTCATAACATGCATCTCATAACAATATATAACAATAGAATAATGTGAATCTCATTAAAAAAAATTTAATCAATTAAAAGTCACTAAACTTATGAGCATAAAAACGTAAAGACAAACAAATAGGATAAGTGCTAATTGTATATATGATCTGCAATATAGCTTGAGTTCATGTCTTCACCGATTGTATATAAATCTGAGTTTGGATAAGTAAAGATCTAAGAAGATTGTGGTTCAATCTTAAGAAGATTCCCATATTTAATAATTAATAAAAAAAACTATACATCCAAAGTCTACCTTTGCAGTAAACACTATATATCTCTTTAACACTCCAAAGAAAAAAAAAAAGCCCATCATCAATCCTATAAACCAAAAATTCTTGAGAGAAAGAGATTGAGAACATAGGACGAAAATGAATAGATCTAATGAAAATAAAGAGTGAAAGCTAGATTATAAACTCCATAAAACTTACGAACAAAAAAATAATAATAATAAAAGAAAATCATATCTAATTAACAATTACCTTGCATATGAAGCCTGCCTTTGTAAAGAAGATATATAATTGATCTGCAAAATAGAGGGAGAGAAAGAGAGATTAGATTGAATTTTGCAGAGATGGAACGAAACCAAAAAAAAATCTTGATAAAACAGATTTAGTAGAGAAGTAGAAATTGAATTTTGCACAGAGAGAGAGAGAGGAGGTTCAGATGAATATGAGTAGTAGAGGCGTGGTTTTTTTTTTTTTTTTTTTTGAGAAAAAATACATGAAATCAAAAAATTACAATAGGAATTTATGGAAAACCTCTTCTTATATAAGAGAGTTGTATTGGAGATAGGGAGATGAACCTTGAAATATGCAGATGTGGGGAGATGAATCTTGAAACACGCAGGTGTGATAAACCTTGAAATACGCAGGTGTGGAAAAAAAAAAAAAGAACACATCGAAATTACAATTGATCCACTTAAATTTAGACAAATGGAACCACATGAATCTTGACACATGGCACAAAATTAGGATTCTAATTTAGAATTGCAATTGGAGATTCTCTCTGCTTCACCTATATATATATATATATATATATATATATATATATATATATATATAGATTTGAACTTTTTTGGTTATGGGTTTTGTTCTGATTCTAGGATTCACTGATGGCTTTAGTTTTACTTTCTCTTTTTTCAATTTTCAATGAATGCTTGTTTTTTACATTTAATTATTACATTCAAATTCAAATAATTACCGTACCGCTGATTGGTTTACTGCATTTGTTTTCATATTTGTCTTCTTCATTTCATTCTTTTGGTTAAATTAGAGGAAGTTGTGTTCTAGTACTTTCATTTGCATGTAGTAATGTATTTGTATGTTCGCTAGCTAGATGATTAAGAGCAAAAGGAGCATCGAGAAATGTCTACAACTTGAATTGAGGATATATTGAGTGATATACGTCACTTGCGTCTGCTTTACCAACAACTATCACTCATGTGAGTCATGCACGGTATTTATATCCACAAATGTTATGGGGAAATTTTTAGCTAAATTTACAGCTTAAATAATGTACCCCTCAAATTTCCCCCATCAAGATGTACATTAATTATGGTAGCATATAGGATATACACCAACTTTATGATTTTCATAAAGTTAAGCAAGCCCCTAATAACAATAGGCAGCAAAACTATATTTGCTCATTAATGTCAGTTATTTAAATGATTTTTACCAATTACAAAAAGTAAATAGTGTGTATATAATATGCCTTGCTTGTGTGTACGTTCATCTTCCTATAATTATTGACCGTTGAACAGCAGCTTGATTAATTAATTCTTTGCAACTTATTCAGGGTAAGTAGAAATAATCACAGCACATAGGAAGACACAATAGATCATGGCAGACTTGGCAAATTTGCTCATGGAGGCGGCAGGAAGTACCAATGCAGTAGGGAGAAACCGCAAGTCGTCATGAGGGTGTATTCTGATGGTGGAAGTGACTTTAGGAATGAAGATTTCAATGATGAAAGTAATTTTGCACTCAGGGAAGTTGGTTGATGCTAGCGCTCCTGTAAATTGGAGAGAGTCAAATATGCTACACAAATTCAAGCTGCCTATGCCATTGGCTGGACTACAGAGTTTTGGTGGACCTCAGGTGCTCATCTCTTCAGTGAGGGTTCTTGGTTAGTAAATAACAATCATAGCTTGATACATTAGTTGAGTGTGAAATCTGGTGTGTCTTGATCCGGACATATTGAACAAAAAATAGAGGCTACCGTTGGATGCCAAGTCCAAGAGAATGATGGGAAGAGGCATGCTCATGAAAAAAAATAAAAGTAGCTAGGGAGGATGTTAATCGTTAGTGACTACGATAGAAGGAGAAGTTGCTTGAATGTGATGATCAAAGATAAGTTTTGACCAGTAATCATAATTTTGGTTGGATGGGCTGTGCTTGTCTTTAAGGAAAGCTTAACTTAGGGTGTTTGGTCGTGGGTTAACATTTTGATGTCCTGGAACAAAACATAGGCCACTTTATTATTTTAGTCATGCTAAGTATAGTTTGTCCAGGGCTTTGTTTTGTGGAATTTTGCTCCACGTGGTGTACAAAATCTTGTTATCTAGTCTTGATTAGCATCAATGAAAGATTATGCTCAATTTTTGGTGCAGGAAAGAGCAGGACAAATACAGCTGTTGAGGTTGAAAATGTTGGACTTTTGATGATTTCCCCAGTAAGGTGAATACAACACTAACTACAAAGGTAAATTCAACTCCAAAGTCCAAAAAAGAAAAATATAATTCAAAGGAACCTAAATTTTAGTAATTTCAATGGACAGTATAAGTGCTTCTACTTGCATAAATGGGAAAGTAAAATAAATACAATCTTGCCATAGAAGATTGAGAGGACCCAGTGAATTCAATACAAAATATACTTTTTGGGTCTAGTTAACAGGTGTTCTTAGGACATATGTTAATGAACAATTTTAGAAAAATTTTAATATTACTTTTATAGGAAATATAAAAAGCTGTTAAAACAAATCAATTTTTTTTTTCTTTTCATAAAATTTTTTCTAAAAATACTTTTTTAACCAATAAAAACAATCAATTTATCTTTCCTAACCCTACATATGTCTATTAAGCAAAGAAAAATCACCTCCTTTTTTTTCTCTCTCAAAGCTTGCACGTGTTGGTTCTCTCCATGTATATGATACGGCGTAACCCTCATGCACAACTATATTTTTAAAAAAGGAAAGGCCAACTGTAGGAGGTGGTATGCTATATATGCACCGGATGCATGTTTCCTCCCTCTCACATGTGGGGTCCAGAAGACATGCATCCAATGCATCGTGTATTTTCTCGGACTTTAGGTGGCCTATGCAACAATCTCAAAAATGAGCTATTGTCACATCTAGGCTGGACCAAGTAATGTACTGTGCACCCATCACTTTCTAAGCTTTGGTACTATAAATGAGTCATGCGTTTCAGACGTGGTGTTGGTTTATTTTTCCTTTCTCTAGTTATATTATTTTCGCATATATATATATATATATATATATATAACTCACTATTTAGAGTTTGTTTGGTTAAAACTTATTAACTCAGTTTTTACATTTTATACACACTTTTTTAAAACCTGACTTTTTTTCTTTTCTTTTTTCACGTCTTTTTACATATAAATATACTTTAACACATTTTTAACAAAATAATTTAAATATATAATTTCAAAATGAACAAAAAAAAAATTGATTCTCGCAATAAGTGGGTTCACAACTCACAAATGGGTGGGATCCATGAGAGGCCTGCCACATTTAAAGGGGCTGAGATTCGATAAAATACCCAATAAAAAAAAAAAAATTCAATACCCCTTATCCCTCCCACACAATTTTTTCGACTTTTAATTTTTCAACTTTTTATCCTTGACACTCTAAAATTGGCTCGCTAACTCCTTCTTTTTGCCTAATTAATTATTCATCTTTCTCTTTTTTGTCCCCTTCTCGGCTTCTACTTATGGCTTTTTCTTCTCCACCTGCCTTCACATCACACGTTCTTTTCCTTATCTTCGTCTCCTTATTTTTCCCCCCACTTGAATCTTGTTAACATTACACTATTATTTATACTCTCTTTTCCCCTCTCAAATCCGCACTCCACCTCAATACTCACACTTCTTCTTTACTTCTTCATTCTTACAAATCACTCCTCACTCTTAGACCATTACCACCCAATTCCGTGATTGTACGTTCCTCAGAATCATATGACTTTCTTTGTTCATACTTGTTTGTTTTGTTAGAAAATCCACGGGTCCCCTTCATTTCGTTTGTCACCCTTACACTCCCGCTGTGCAAAGAAAAGGTTGCTATTTCTTTGCTCCTTTTGTTTGCCTTGCAAGCCGCTGGTTTTGTGTTAGGGATGTTTGGAAAATTTAAGTATTACCTAGTTTTATTAGCCTTTTTTTAAAAGCAAAATAAAATAAAATAGTATTAGCTAGTAATTTTTTTTTCCCACATTGCTAGACAGATTAATAACCGACTATGGAAGAAGGAAGGCAATATAGGATGAATCTGGAAGTGTTCCGAGCTGCTTCCACTGGTGACTCAAGTTTCTTTGAGAATTTGGCAGATTCCAATAGTAGTACGTTTCTCCAAGTGACAATCGGGAAGAACACTGTTCTTCATGTTGCACTGCAATTCAAAAAAATTGATGCAGCAAAAAACATAGTTAATTTAAATCCAAAGCTTGTGTATGAAACAAACTCCAAAGGCAATACTCCGCTACATGTTGCTGCAAGCGTAGGAGATTCTTCAATGGTAAAGCTTCTAATAGACCAGGCCAAAAATCTGGATGTTGAAACAGGTGGCCGACAGCAACTTTTGAGCATGGTGAATCAAGATGGGGATACTGCCTTGCATGTTGCTGTGCGATATGGTAACTTTGAGGTTGTGAAAGAGCTAATTAATGAGAATGATCCAGCAGAACTGACTAAGCAGGTAAATAAAGTTGGGGAATCCGCACTGTTCCTCGCTGTGGATAAACAACATTACGAGATGGCTTCTCATATCCTAAGTAATGCTCCAGACTGCTCCTACGCTGGAAGGGATGGCATGAATATCTTGCATGCACTCGTCATTCACACAAGTACTTGTAAGTGCTGCCCCATTCTGCTTCTTAAAAATGTGAGAGAATTTCCAGCAGTCTCACCAAATTTTTTGTATTGTTTAGAGTACTAACAGTAATTTTTATCTTTTACCTACTTACTTTTGCAAATACACTTTTTAACATACTCTCAATCTTTTTTCTATTCCACCAAAATTTTATTTCTTCATTATATTTTTATTATTTTTTTAATCTTCCTTCATCCATTCATAATGTTTTCCAATAATGTTTCTTTAACAAATATCATTGAGCAATTGTTACAATGATATACTGAGTTATAAGATTGTCTAATTTTAATGAAAAGTGTTACGTTTACAACATTTTATAATAATTTTACAAAAAAATCATATGTGATAAGTTGTTACTAATTTTAATTTGAACCCACTACTGAAATTATTTTTTTCTCACCAATATTAGCTAATAACAATCCGTCACTTATAATTTATTGCGAAAATATTGTGAAAATATTATGGTAATATTTTTAATTTTGATTGCTTATTCTTTATTTCATTTTTTTTCATCCATATGTTTCTTCTTCTTCTTCTTTTCTCTTGTTTTTTCTCCTCCACACACCTATACCCACTCTCCTCTTTATCTCCAACTTTTTCACTTTTGTTTTTGTATTTCTACTTCACTCTAGAACACCCAACAACTCTCTCTCTCTCTCTCTCTCTCTCTCTCTCTCTCTCTCTCTCTCTCCACTTTTGTTCTTGTTTTTCTACTTCTTGTACTCCTGACATTACATAGTTAATTTCTCACCACATACCTCTTGCATAATTTTACAACTCCATGGACCATCACAGACCAAAGTTCTCTCATAATATGAAAAATCTCATTTGAGAGAGAGAGAGAGAGAGAGAGAGAGAGAGAGAGAGTTGGTGGAGAACAAAAACCATATGGGTCTGTCTCTTTTCTCTTTTTTCTTTTTTCTTTTTCTTTTATTTTTCTAATATCACTTGGTTTATGAGAAAAATTGTTTTTGTGTTTGGATTGCGTTTTGCGTTTTGTAGCCGTTGAGATAAAGGTGGCATTTGGATAGAGTAGCTAGGCGTCCACGTCCAGCTGCTCTGCGTTTACTGTAGCAATACTGTGCGGGAGACAAAAATCACTGTTTAAGCACTGTTTATAGGACCCACACGTACTTTATTCAGAAAAAAATATTAAAAATGGGACTCACAATACTATTCACACATTTAAAAATTATTTTGTTACAGTGTTTTCAGTTTTCAGTTTTGAGCAATAAACTCTATCTAAACGGACCCAAAGAAGAGAGAAAGAGAGTGAGGAAGAAAGAGAAACAAAGGAAAGAGGAAAAAATCATATTTTATTCAATCGGGTGATTATTTTAAGAGATAATAATGTTTAGAGTTGCTATAGTGTTCTCTTCTTCAAGAGAGCTATTGTAGCAACTCTCAAAAAAAAAAAAAAAAATAGAGTTAGAAAGGTTGTTAGAGGCTGTTTTTTCTGCATTTACCCACCAAAATTAAGCTTTAGAGAGCCTATTGGAGATGCTCTAAGTAGTGTTTATTATGCATACATGGCCAAAAAGTAACTTAATGCTAATTATTAGCGTGTCAGTCTTTACTATTTTTAATTTGAAAATAGTGACAAAAAATGCTAGGACTATACAAACTTATATAATTTTTGTTGGCGAGTTGTGAGTAGTGGGTCTATGTGGGTCCACTTCTTCATCACTCATAACTTACTATATGGCAAATTTTAGTAAAAGTTGTATAAATCATATTGTAATTTTTTATGGTCCAAAAAACAAAAAAAAAAAAAAAAAGATAGAATATTCATTATATTGTATTTATTTGTTATTTTTTTTATATATTAAGAAGTCATATTGCAATTTTTTATGGTCAAAATTTCACTTATAGTTCACATTTAATGATTTTTGGTAACATGAGGGATTATGTCAAGTTTTGTTTCTACTTATAAAATGATTAAATTATTACAATTTTAAGACATATAGTAACTATTTATACATTTAAAATTTCATATTTTAACTTTAAATAAAACAAAATTATGGAATTTTGTTTTTTTTTTTTTTGAGAAAAATGAAAGAAAATTTTATTGAACTAAATCATATTAGAATACATCATCCAAATCACTAGACAAATCTTCTACCTATACATCAGTGTTTACAGATAAAACTGTTCTTCTAAATAAGGCGTTAGCCAACTTATTTCCTTCCCTTCTAACATGCTGGAACTAACAAAACTGGAGAGTGGCCCCTAGATTTCGACTCTCTTCGACAACATGACCATACAATGTGCTGCATCGGCCTGGATATTCTTCAAAGCTTGGATAACCCGTAAACTGTCACCCTCTATCACCATGATGAACAAGCTTAACTCCTTAGCAAAAACCACAGATTGTTTTGCTGCCAAAGCTTCTACCAACTCCACTGATTGAGCCATCGCAATCTTCTGGCTCAGTGCTACAATAACACTCCCAATGTGATCTCGGTACACCACTCCTATACCTGCACATCCTGAGTTCTCAAAAAAAGCCATATCGAAGTTAGCCTTATAACAATGCTCCAGTGGTAGGGACCAGCGGACTAGGGGAAGACGAACACCTACTCTGGGAGCTTGTTTGTGCACATCGAGAAACTCCATAACTAGTACCTCGGCTCTATCGCCAATCTCATGATGCAGACAGGTTGGTTAATGCTCTCTCAGTCGATTTCGCTGCTACGATAAACACCAGGCTATAGTAGAAAATAGAGCCACACGATACGTAGAACCTTTTTGGAGCACCGCCTCCAGGAGATCCATAAAACTCCTGAAATGTTTCTGGAAGAAAGGAGCAAAACTAGGATCTGACTTCCATGTACAGACTGAGCATGCTCACATAACCATAGACTACGTAGGAGAGTTTCTTGATGATCATCACAAAGAACACAAGTTTCATCCAACGAAATGTGTTGAGCCTTCAAATTTTGCTTAGTGGGGAGTGAGTCTTTTGCTGCACGCCAGATAAAATGGCGAATTTCATTACGTGCCTGAATCTTCCAAATGCTCTTCCAAACACTTTGGGGACTAGCCAAAGAGAAGGAGCTTGGACTGGTATTGGCCTCTTTAGTGGCCAACAAGCAATAAGCACTTTGAACACTATAATGACCATCTGGAGTCAAAGGCCAAACCAAAAGATCCTCATCACAAGCCTCACTCATATGAATTCTACTAACCATCTCAGCCTCCCATGGGTAGAAAGTGCTCTCCAATCTTCTAGGATCCCAAATTCTAGTGTTTGTATAAAATGAATCACTAGCCCGACATTCTGTGGAGTTAGCTCTAGGTGACACAATCTTACTATAAGTGGGATCAGGAAGCCATCTATAATTCCAAACATCTATCAAATGCCCATTCCCTACCCGCCATGTAGCACCTTTCTCAATAATTTTACGAGCTTGCAAAATACTCCTCCATGCAAAAGAGCACTTGAGATCGACTAGAGCATTAAGAATACTCCCATCAAGAAAATAATTTGCACTAAAAACTTTATAAAGGAGCGTATCTTTTTGGTAAACGAGTCTCCAAACCTATTTAGCAAGTAAGGCATTGTTAAATTTCTAAATATCCCGAAAACTCATTCCCCCCCACCCACTGATGTCAAAGAACACAAAGAGCTCCATTTGACCAGTGAATCTTATTTGGATCTCCTTGACCTTACCAAAATTTTCGAATCATTGTTTCTATGTCTTTACACAAACTAACCGGTAATTTGAAGACTCATTGAATAAGCAGGGATAGACTAAACAATTGCTTTGATAATGACCTCCTTCCTAACTTGTGATATAAGCTTTTCCTTTCACCCTTGCATTCTTGCCCAAATCCTCTCTTTAACTTGAGTGAAGTATGCTTTCTTTTCTCCACCAATAAACGAAGGAAGCCCCAAAGTATTTTCATAATGTTGTATTGCTAGAACATTTAGAGACACTTTAATCACTTCCTAAGTTTGTTCATCCATGTTCCTATAAAAAATAAGGTAGTTTTCTCCTTGTTTTTCATTTGACCCGAAGCCACTTCATAATAAGCTAACAACTCTTGAATTTTCTCACATTCCTCCATGGTAGATCTGCAAAACAAAAAGCAGTCATTTGCCAAAAAGAGATGAGTAAGCTTGGGCCTATTTCTGCATATGGGAAAACCCAAAATTTCCCCCTCCGCTACTGCTTTCTTGAAAATAGCATTTAACGCCTCCGCACAAAAAAGGATTAAATAAGGCAAAAGAGGATCATCCTGCCTCAATCTCCTTCTTAGAGAAATCATACCCTTCGATTCTCCATTCACAAGCATGGAATAAGGCACTGTGGTAATACATTCCATTATCAAAGCCACCAAAGAATCTTAAAAGGCCAACTTCAAAAGAATTTTTTCAAGGAAAATCCATTTCATCTTATCATACGCTTTGCTCATATCCAATCTAAGAGCCATAAAGCCTTTCTTTCCTGAACAATTGGTCTTCATATGATGCAAGGATTCAAAAACTATTAAAATATTATCAGTAATCAGTCTATCAACAGTAATGGCAGTATGAGTTTTTGAGATAATAGAATTAAGCAATGGCTTAAGGCAATTAGTAATCACTTTACTAAAAATCGTATGGATCACATTACAGAGACTAATAAGTCTAAACTCAGAAACTTTTTCTGGATTATGAACTTTAGGAATTAAAGTGATAAAGGTGTGGTTTATAGATTTCAAGAGAGCACTTGAATTTAAACTTGATAACACAGCTTGAGTAACATCTATACCTACATCAGTTCAGTAAGTCTGATAAAATAAAGGAGACATCCCATCCAGGCTTGGAGCCTTTAAAGGAGTTGTCTCCTTGATTGCTGCATCCACCTCATCAGTTGTGTAAGGCCGAGCTAGATTAGCCCTCATGTCATCATTAACCATTGCTTGAACTCCATCCAAAATATGCTCGAAATCAAATGGATTTGAAAAGGTGAAAAGTTGAGTATAAAAATTAGTCAACAAACCCGAAAACACCTCCTAATCCTCATGCCACGCGCCATTGTCATCTTCCACCCTCTTGATAAAGTTTTTCCTCTTTCTTTAGGTTGTTGACCCATGGAAAAAATTTGTATTTTGATCCCCACTCTACATCCATTGAATCTGAGATCATTGATGCCTCATCTTTTCTTCCTTATCGTATAAACCATTCAACTCAGCTTTTAAGCAAGCCACCTCATGATAAACCCCTAATTTGACCGAATCCTCCTTAGTCCTCCACAGCTAATCCTTGGTTTTCTTTATATTTTTTTGAACATTCCCGAAATGGTCCCAACTCCAAGCTTTCAGCATCTTCTTACCCTTCTTTAGTTTCTTTGTTGTAGTGTACATAGGAGTACCATCAGGAGTACAATCCCAAGCTTTTGTAATTATGTCTCTACTACCTAGCTAAATCTGTCAACCACATCGCCTCGAATCGGAAAGGCTTCCTTCTCCATTTCTAACTTTCCCCGTTAACATCAAGTGAGGTCATAAATCCCCTTCTTTAGTTATCATGGTCACTCCACAAGTATGGGGTTCAAGTCTCCAGGAGGGAGCTTCACACACATATACACTTAGATTAGGTTAGAGTAGAATTCTATCTTGTATTCAAAAAAAAAAAAAAAAGTTTTCATTGTAGGATTCTTACTAGGCCCATTTTTGCAAAAATAAATTCTTTAGGAATTGGGTTGAGCCCACCACCTTAGAGCCCACCAAACTTGATTGTTGATCAGAATTCATAGATGGTAATCCCTCCACCCTACCCTCCTTGTTATTATCATACCTCACTAGCTCCCTATCAATTTCCGCCAGTTGTTCCTGAAAATCCTGAACTTGACTTTCCTTAATTGAATTGGTATCCAACAAGTGAGGGGAACAAATCTCCAAAGAATTTGGCCTTTCCTCTCCCGTATCTTGTGGGCAAAAACTTTCCATAAATTGATTGCCCTGGTTAATTGCCGCCACACTTCCCTCTTCCTTGGAGCCCCTCCACCCCTTGTTCGGTATGGGCACCGTATCAGTACCTTCTGGTGCTAAATCTGTATTAGGATTCCCCCTGTCATGATTCATTCCCAAATCAGCCTTAATACTGGTGTTATTGTCTTCATCCCCACTATCCTCATCCTTAAGACCTGCAACTCGAATAACTGTCCTTCGTGAAGGATTAGGGGGTGCTAACACGCAGCCACGAGCCAAAATATTGATCCCCCTATTTCATAGACCCCATACTGTTTAGCCAAGTATGGCAATCCTTATCACTGTGAGTAAATCTCCCACACCAGTAACATATGTTTTGCAATCTCTTATATTTGAAACTCACCTAGATTTCTTTACCACTCCTCCAAGCAATCTTTCAACCTCTGCATAAAGGCTCTGAGACATCAATAACCACCATAACTCTCATAAAATTACATCTCTCACGATCTCCACTATTCGTCTCACTTTCATCCACCTTACCTACTACCAAAGCAATATCCTTTGCCCTTGTAATATATATTTATATATATATATATATATATATAGTGAGAAGAGTGCCCTTGTAATGTTTGATCAAGAGAGAATGAGAAAGAGAAAGAATGAGAACGTCTTTAAGAGAGAATGGTGTTTTTTTTTTTTGGTATCGATATCATTCGGTTTGAACTGGGGATAGAAATGGGTTTGGGTCTAGCATTGCATGTGTAAATTTTTTATATAAATAATAGCCTGTTATGTCAAAAAGAAATTGTCACTCAGTGTTCCATTAAACACATAATATATTTTACGCCTAACAAGTGAACTTTAGGAACTAAGATTATATAATGGTCAAAAAAAATTTTAAAAGAAACTCTTTAGAAGAAATCGCATTTATACTTATCTACAACTTTTAAAGTTTAATTTTTTTAATGCGAATTTAATTTTAAAGAAGCATTGTTTAGCTGGAGTGTTTAAAACTTATTTCTCCGGTATGATTATTTTTATTGCTTTTGATTTATCCAATGCAGACAGTAAGAAGGATGATTTGCTGCTCCAAAGTAACATGAAGAAATACGGACGTGCAGGTCTTGCCGGATGGGCCCGTCTGGTACGTATTGTCTAATATATGTGTTTAAACAATAATTTTTAATTTTTTTAAAAGTATATATAAATAAAAAAATGTATAAAAATATATTTAATATTACTTAAAAATTGAAAACGTTGTTTTAAAATTGTGTACCAAACAGAGCCGAGAATTTCCTCCTTTCCTTCTGATTCTCCTTTTGGTCGGCGTCATGCTAGCTCCCTTGTTTTTTGGGGCTGCCTTAGATGTTCTCGTGCCTTTTTGGGTTCTCGTATTGGTGGTTGTCGTGCTTTTTGGGGTACGTTCTGAGATTCTCCTTTTGACCATCATCATGGTAGCTCCCATCTTTTTTGAGGTTGACTCATGGGTTCTCGTGCCTTTTTGGGTTCTCTTATTGGTTCTCATGCTTTTTTGTGTATATTATGATAAACTCATGCGTTTTTGGAAACATTCTGTGAAAGATGATGATGAAAGAGGAACCATTCAAGAAGGTAAATAATCTACGTCAACTGAAGTATACTTTATTATTCAGCTAAAAAACTGTACACTTTATTATTTTCTGGTAAACTATAATTTCACTTTAAGTTACTACACATTACATAGCGAAAACATTTCTGTATACTGTCAATACCGGTCCTAGTAAATAGTCACTCAATTCGTCCCAAATTGAGGGTTTTTTTTTTTTTTTAATTCTTTGTTCTTTATTTTATTTATATGGTTTTAAGATACTCAAAATGAATCAATCTAAAATCATATTATATACTATATAATAAAAATTTGGTATAAAAGCCATAATTATGGCTGTGAGAACTTTTTGATTTATTCTTTCAATAAAAGAGACTTGTGGAATCTCTTTGAGAGTTAATTATTTTGTGGAGTTCCTATTTATTTTTTAATGCACAAAAACTAAGAAAAACAAATTAGATAACTGAATTCTCATTAAATAATTTAAATTGCATCAAAATCTTACAATGGTAGAAAATTTATATTGCTTTGGTCCTATATAATCTAAGAAAAAGTATAAAGTTTGGTCCTACGTATTTTCTAAGGAAAAATACAAAGCTTGGTCCTAATACATTCTACCAAAAATAAAAATGATAAAGTATCAATCTCAAACCAAAATTCTAGATTCGAGGGTTAGATTACAGAGTGGGAAGGTGTTAAATACCGACTCTGCTCAAAAAAAAATCTGATATTCTAGACTAAAGATGGCCTTGTAAATACCCATAAACATTGACACGACACAAACCATATAATACATTAAACTTGAAATTAAAATTCAAACACACAATTGTTACTTTTTAGATATAAGTTTAAATTTTAATTGGAACTCTTAGATCTACCTTAACCCACGCAAAAGGCTTAAATTTTAACCAGACAAAATATCAGCTCTACTTTTATATAAACAAAATAATTATTTTATTAAGACAAAATATTAGATCTACTTTTTTTTTTTACTAAGAAATGATTTTTAAACATGAAAAATATCATATCTGAATTTTTAAGATAAAAATATGATTTTTAAAGATGAAACATCAAATCTGGATTTCTGTAAGGAAAATATGATTTTCTGAAAGAGATAAAACTTCAAATCTGGATTTTTGTAAGGAAATATGGTTTTTTAAGAGTCAAATCTTCAGATTTGGATTTTTGTAAAGAATAACATGATTTTTGAAAATTAAAACTTCAGATCTGGATTTTATGAGAAAAATATGATTTTTGAAAATTAAAATTTCAGAACTGAATTTTACAAGGAAATCATTAGGAAAAACGTTTTTAATATGTGCTAAAATAGATCTGACAGTATAACATGTAAAAAGGTATTTCTAGGCCTAAGAAATACTAAGTTTGAATATATCATATAGAAAAGCATTTTTTAGCATGGAATAAAGATAGATCTAAGCCTCTAATTCTCTAACAAGAAAATAATCCTAGATCTAAAATTCAAAGCATATGAAGAATCAAGATCTACATTATTTAGAATGTGTGAAGAAAAAAAAATGTGAAGATGAAGATTTAATTCATGTTCTATTTACCTGCATGTGTTAGTGAAAACAAAGAGGATCTATTGAAATATGCAATTGAAATATAATCATTTATAAAAAACTAAAAATTTGCATCCATTTGATGAGATTTTTCCAATATCTAAAAAAAAAAAAAAATTGGTATGCTAAATAATCATATAAATTAGCATCCATTTGATGTAATTATTATACATCATTACATCCATTTATAAGTATCATTTAAAGAGACCAAAAATCTCAAAACATGACATTCTATTAGGATGTTATTTTTCGTTTGGTTCAACTAAAATTTTATCTCTCTACATTAGAATAGCAAAACTTGGTCTATTAGGATATTATTTTTTATTTGGGTCAAATAGTTTTTTGTCAAGTTAAAGAAATTCAAGATCGTTTAAAATCAGAATGTACAATCCTGAACGATCACTAAGATCTTGAAAGATTTAATCGTTTTGACAATGAGAGAACGTAGGATTCAAAATCGGATTTTCATGAAAATATAAGAGATTTTTCCAATATCTAAGCAGGGAACTAGTAAATAAGAAAAGCTAGAAGATATTTTGCAGAAATCAGATCTATTGAAGATCAGAATTTTGATAGAACTTCAAAAGTTTCTTATAAAATAGAGGGAATTTAAGGGGTTTATGACTCGAAAAATAAGTTAACTTAGCTTAAAAAGTCAGCTACCACGAAATGGGTAGGTATTATCTTCAAAAAACGGATTTAAATGAGTCTGAGATCAGAAAAAACGCAACTGGATAATAGGCTGAGTTTGTGCCAATAGGCACCGTTGAAGTGCCGGTTTAGCACTTCGGCACTTTTCTCCAAATTATTATTATAATTTTTTTTAACGTTTTTGACACTTTTCAGAATTTTTCTGAGTTTGAAAATGTATTTGGTCATGTTTTAAACCTATTTTCATGATAATCTCTATTCGAGAGTGATATTTAAGCTTTTAAAATAATTATAAGATAATTATTTTTAAATTCAAATTATTTGTCCAAATTTAATATTTATCAGTTTTTTATTTTTGTTTTAATCTCATGCAACAAACCACACCTTAAGACAAAGACTTAACCAATCACAAAAATTCACTTAATTAATTTTAATTAGTGACCAATCAAATTGATCCTGTGTGATGGGCTACACCCAATTAAATGCATATAGGTCATTAAAACTTGATCTTGTAATATCTTTTGATCTGACTGTCCTATTGAGAAACCAAACATACCGTTGTGATCATTGAAACCTTAATATCATTTTTATGACATGTGATGGATGAGTTAGTGACTAAAATTCAACCATGATTTTGGGTATATTAAATAATCATCTTGCTCTCTTCCAAAATCAAATTATGAGTAAAAAATAGTGTCTACAATATCAAGTTGCATCACCAAATTGCAGTAAACTTTTAAATAAAAACAATAGCTTAATTGTTCTTATCAATTATTTCTCTACTTCTTTATGAATTCTTTGGATATATGCAAAAACTTACTAACAGTTAATATCATCTCTCTCTCTCTCTCTCTCTCTCTCTCTCTCTCTCTCTCTCTCTCTCTCTCTCTCTCTCTCTCTCTCTCTCTCTCTGTAGGATATCTCTCAAGCTTCAAAAGAAAATTCAATTATCTTTCTTGCACTTAGCCGCGTTTTTCATATGAACTCTGATTTTTTAACCTTTAATGCTCATAAATATAATTCAACTACTAAATGTCTGTTTGAATACTGCTTATTGTTGAAAACTGAAAATACTGTAGCAAAATAATTTTTAAATGTGTAAATAGTACCGTGAGACCCATTTTTAATGAAAGTTTTGCTGAAAAAAGAGGTTTGTAAGTCCCGTGAACAATGCACGGGACCCACTGACAGACGCTGGGCGCAGCTAAAAAATCATTCTAGCTGTATCCAAACGTTCACTAACTTGCTCTTAGTTGCGTTTTTCATATTAATTTATTTTTTATAATGTTAATTGTGACTATCAACAAATCTTTTTCTCTAATAAATCCTAGGTGGATTAGAAATCTAACTTCAATACAATTTAAAATTTATATCTAATGAATTTCTTCCAACTTCCTATATTCTCTATTTCCCCTCACACAATTACCATCCCCAAATTTCTAAGAACCCTTCTTAAATTTCTAAGATCCATTTTTTTACCTACCTATCGACTTTGCAAGTATGCATATGTCTTCTTTGTTTTTGCTTTTTTGTTTTTTTGTTTTCATCAAATGATTAGGTTTTGTGCATAGGATATATCCCATGTAGATAAAATGCTCTATGGAATATAGATTAGTTAAACTTTTGAATTTTGTTTATACGAAGCTGTTATTCTAACTTTCTAAGACTTTTTTCTTCTTCTTTTTTCCTAGGCACATTTTAGATTATTTCATGTACGAGTAATTCATACTGTTTATATGGAGGGTATTTTTTTTTTTTTTTTTTTTTAAATGCTCTCTATGGATTAGTTAAAATTTCAAATTTGTTTATATGAAGTTATTGCTATTTTATTTTTACCTATGTATTTTAATTTATTTCATGCAATTCATACTGAGTAATTTTTATTTTTGAGATCTTCAATCTTTATTCTTTTTTCTTTAGATATTTTAGTTATTTAATGCAATCCATATATGACCATCAATATAATTCTAGTTCTTCGTTAGGATATTTCCTTTAACAGTAGACAAAATCAACTTTTGCCAACCTTAGAAAAAGCTAGAACATATTATTACATGGAAAAAAACTTCCATACAGTACTTTATGTACTTTTGTAGAGGGTGAAATTTTCAACCAATCACAAATTTCCATGCCAAACCACTAAATTGATGTAGTACGTTTAAGATAGCAAATTACAAGTCATCACGTGCTACTTAGTGGGTTCCACTATCATTATTCAAAGGCCAATGGCAATATTTCAAGTGCCAAAGAATAAAATTTACGAAGAATACCCAAGAGCCAATCGCACATTGGCATGTATTAATTTAAATGACATAAGCGGTATAATTAAAAACTACCATGTGTTATTTTAAGTTTGAACGCTATAGCTAATCAAATAATGTCATGTGTTCCTTGGAGAACAAGACATAAAATCCCTCCATTTAAATTATGACACATGTCATCAATGATAGTCAATCACGTGTCATTGCACCTCCCTAAGACTCCTATAAATAAAGACCCTCCTCAATCTTATAGAGACACATTCATACATATTCAAAAGTCTCAAAACTCTACCAGAATCAAGCTTCAAAGCCTCCAAGAAATTCAAACTTCGAATCTTAAGAACATTCGAAGAGAAACCATTCAAGTAATTTTCCTAGATCTCAATGTGCACTAGAATCAAATTCAAAAGCATTCAAAAACTTTAAGAGATTGCAAGTTAGTGAAGATCTACATATTCAAGCCTCTAGAGTCTCCAAGAACTTCCACTACAATCTTCGTTGACAAAGAAAATTTGAAGAATACATGAAGAATGTGAAAAACACACGAAGAACGAAGGATTCTTAACAAACACATAGTTAGAAATTCATCGTAATTTCGCTTCAAAAATCACTCAATCCTTTTTTCGATCAAATTAAGGAGCATTTGGTGTTTGAATAAAGATAATTTTTTAATCAAAGATTTTTCAAGGAGATCAACTCAGAAGAGTATTCATTTGAAATGGAATTAAATTTTAGAGAATTGTACTTACTCATCCATCAATACAATTATACATTTGTGAAACAATTCCATTGTTTGATTTCCAAAGTTGAAATTTAGTATTTAAAAATTTTGGCACGCCTTGTGGGACATTTTCTACCTCTCATTCATGGAGTTGAGCATCACTAGTCATAGCAACATGAAGCCTCTCATACCTGACGAGAAGAAAGAAAGAAGGGAAGTGAAGAAGAATGACAAAAGTATAAGAGGAAGCACTGAGGACTTTGTTAGGTTTTAGATCCTTGTAAACTAGATTGTTTAATCTAATTAATTAACCAAGTGAATACTTAGGTTTATTATTCAGATCTAGGTTAAAACAAAACAATAATATCATGCAAAGCAGCGTAAAAGTAAATAACAGAACGATATGATGACTTAGGAAAACTAACCCGGTAAAAAACTTGGAGAAGATTTAACCTAGCAATCCTCAAGGAAAAAAGCAAATCCACTAGAAAATTGAATTTTACAATAAGACTTAGACCACTAACATCCTATTGCTACTACACATAAAGGTTTAGATCATCAGCACATTTGATGACTAGAGAAGGCAGCAACTTCTACAACACCTGATCTTGAAATTTTTCAAGGAATAACACCGGTAGAAGATATAAGAGAGCTTTTTGGATACAAAACCCTATGACAGGCCACAAACGCGTTGACCCCTTGTGATAATTAAGATTAATTAAATTAGCCCAGTTATTAATTAATCAAATTAACATGCACATTTACGTGGCAGCACAAACAAATCACCGAAACTAAGTTATGCAGCGAAAAATAAATAATACGGTGATTTGTTCACGAATGGGGAAAACCCTAAGGCAAAAACCCCACCGGGTGATTTAAGGTCATCACTCCCGAAACTCCACTATTATCACAACAAGCAGTTACAAGTAAGGAATCCCAGTACCTCACCAACCTACAGTTGAACTCTTACCCCAATACCCAATTGGACTTGTTCTGTAGTGACAGTTTCTCCAGTTCAATGCACGGCTCCCAAGTACGTGACTAACCAATGTGATGCGCGGATCCCAGTACGCGTCTTACTCCTTTGCACGAATCCAAGTACGTGACTCACTCACCAACTTAAGGAAGAAGGAATGTTGGCTGCAAAGTTCTTCAAATCATCAGAGATGAACTAGGGCACGAACTTTGTCTCACAGATCACAATTTGCATGAAAGAGAAGAAGCAACTTGTATCTTGTGATTTCTGCTTGTTGCACACTTTGACGGCCCTTAAAATAATCCTTTTATATGTCTAGGGTTAGGAGAAAAGAAGTCCCAAAGACACACACACGGATTGGACTTGAAACAGACCTGGAAATCTGTTTTCTTTAATTCTCGACAGATAGAGGTGTCGAGAGGTGTCGAGACAGCTGTCGAGGCTCGGGCTTAACAGCTTCTTTAAATCTCGATAGATGTATCTGTCGAGGTAGGTGTCGAGATTTAAAAACCAGCACTTCCTTGCTTGTAGCTTGGACAGACTTTGACGGCTTCAACACTTAATCTTGAACCACTGTTTCTTGAAGTGTTTAACACATCCTAGATCTACCCAATTACAAGTAAAGTGCGTTTTGTCTAAGGATAAGCCAATTACATAAAATAGCGACATATGTTCACAAGCTTGAACAATTACATATGTCCTAACACCCTAGATACAAAAGAGGCACACTCTTCTCTCTCTGAAAAGCCCTTTTTTAAATACGTGGTTAGAGTTTCCTTTATATACTAGAAGAAGTAGATCTGAAACGCTAATCCTTTTTGGGCTTGAATTGCTGTTGGGCCGAACTTAAAATTCTGCAGACCCGTATTTTGATCGGTTGAGCCTATTTCTCGATTGGTCGAACCAAACAGTTTCTAAACTCTTCTTTCTGCAGCTTGTATATTCTTGAATCTTGACTTGTATCACTTTGAACATTGTCTAATAATATCTATAAACTCTAGGATCTATATCTAAACAACTGTTTGTTCACGGTTTGCCACTTATTTAAAACTTTTAGAACCTAACAACCTCCTCCTTTAACAATCCGTGACAAAACTTATATACAAAATGAAATGCTCAACTACAAGAACAACCCAATACAATAAAAATGCCCAAATACATCACAAATCTCAATCTAAGACTTCTAACCTAGAAGTAGCAAGAAGAGGTAGAAGATTTTGATCAGAATGTACCTGTCTTTCCTGAAACACTCAAAATAACACATCAACGCATGTGTGGAAAGAAAGACATAGAAACAATAAGAATCAATAATAATTAAAAAAAAAAAAAAAAAGCAAAAGTAAACTAACTCTCCCCCTAAGTTAGATACATCAAAAAATTTGATTTTTCCCCCTTTCAAAAACAATTTCAACTCCTCCTAAATAAAACAAACAGGATTCCCACATTTCATTTATTTATCCCCCTTTTTGTCACGTATTGACAAAGACAACCCAATCAGTAGGTAGACAGAAAACATACGTAACAGAGAATAAGAGAAATAGAGAATTAAGGGACACAAAACAATTCAACTCTATAGAAAATAGAGACAACTCTCCGTATGAAGAGCAATAACTCCCCCTATGAACAACAAAGGTTAAAAACAAGCTTCTCCCCCTATAAAAATAGGAAAAACAAAACAAGTTTTGGGATAAAATAGTTTTGAGGAAAATTTAGGTGGGGATAAATAAAAAGACACAAACCAAACTCAAAAAAACTAAGTTGAGAATTCATTAGAAGAAAAATATTCTCTCTTTCAATAAAAGCAAACTTGATACTATGTGACCCATAAACAGATGCATGAGAAGAGAAAATATTTGAACATTTATTATCCATCATATGTCTTAAGAAAAAAAATTTCTGCAGTTCACAAAAAAAAAATATACTAAAATGTACAAAACTCAAAAATTAATCAATCAATTTTTAAATCAAGTTGAGTACCTAATTTAGCAAAGTGTATGCATGTTATGTGTGAAATAATGAGAGATATGACTGCAAAATTGTAAGATGGATACAGAAAACAATGCAATGCATGTGAATCTTAAATACAAATGATGCATGAAAAAAAATTTGGTCAAAAATCTAAAAACTGAAAATTTTCCAGTTTTGATCGATCGAACATCAATCGAAGCATCCCGAGAGCAAACTTCAAAAACATGGAAAATTTCGATGGATCGAAAAACAGATTCGATCGATCAAAACTCTGAAAAAAAGAATTTTTTGAAAAAGTAGAAATATTTCTGCAAAACCATTCTTTAAAAAGATTTTTCATGAATGATATGCATGTAAATGATTCCAAAAGTTTTTAAAACACATTAAATTTGCATCAAACATCACAAAGTGCATAATCTTGGATGGCCACACTAGTTTGCACACAATCTCATGTACAAAGCTTAGCAAAGATTTACTTGTGGTGTGTGCAACTAGTAAGTGTATGAGATACATAAAAGGTGATATGTAGATAGTAATCAATCAAAATTTCTACATTATTCATCACACTAGTTTGAAAGTGACTATCACATAAAGAGTTACATCATATAACTTCCACATCTCCTAGAAAAAAAGCTTGCAATCATGTTTTTTTTTTTTTCCTTATACATTTTATGCAGATTTTTCTTTTCCTTTTAAGGTAACACCTTACTTTTCTTGTTATGCATGTACTACACTTTCTCGATTACTAAATCTTATGATATGTACTAAGGTGTTCATGATTGGCTAGTAAATAGTGGTGAGATGGTTATTTTTGCCTTTCTCTTAGGATTTTTTTAGTCCTTACAATCAAAAGAATGTGACTTCAAAATCAAGAGCATTTGAACAACCACTATAAACACTCACACAAATAGGCACTACATAGCACAAACTAACAAAGTGCATAAAAATAAGCTCATCCAAAATAAACAAGGTACATAGTCATGAAGTGCAAATTTCATAGGCCAATATCAACTACACATTTATGATGTGTAATACAAAACAAAAACAAAATCTTTTTGGATTTTCAAAAAATATTTTATGACCAAAATTAAAAGGCACGCATTATGCTTAATGAATAAAAAGCAAAAACAATGCATGACATTGCTAAACTAAGCTATAGAGGGTACCTAAACAAGAAATATCAATTTCTTGATTAACCCATGAGTACATGTACAAACTAGTACATACTCATACAAAATCATATTTATCTCAAAATAATCATGCACTTAGTTGAGAAATACATACTATTCAAGTTTCTCCACGATGTCAAACATGCTCTAAATCAAGAGAGAGATATTATAACTCATGTAATCCTCAAAACAAATAAAACAAGACACAAAATAAAATATTTTAGTCTTTTTGAAAAATTTCAATGTTTTTGGATTTTTGAATATTCATAACAACCTAAAAAAATTAAACAATAAAAACTAAAAGTAAACATGTCCACAAATAATTGAAAGAATTAAATTAGGGACAAGCTAGCAACACTTACCTTAGAGAATCTTTTCTCATCCATATAGCACGAGTCCTCGGCTTTGTAGGTGAAAATCCATGTGAAATAGAGTGTATTTGAGGGATTACACCAATCTTTTAAGAAAGACTGAAATACTGCAAATACCTTTCACAAGCCTTAAAAAGATCAACTGAAACAATAGTGTCCTTTTTATTCAAAACATCACAACTAAAGATAGTAAGACACTTAAAATTATCCATGATAACAAGGATCAAGGATCAACTTTAGGTATAATAACCTAAATCAAGAGCTAACCCGTTCTGATACCACTTGTTAGGTTTTAGATCCTTGTAAGCTAGATTGGTTAACCTAATTAATTAACCAAGTGAATACTTAGGTTTATTATTCAAATCTAGGTTAAAACAAAACAATCATATCATGCAAAGTAGCGAAAAAGTAAATAATACAATAATATGATGACCTAGGAAAACCAACCTGGTAAAAAACTTGGGGAGAATCTAACCTAACTATCCTCAAGGTAAAAAGCAAATCCACTAGAAAGAATTGAAGTTTACAATAAGACTTAGACCACTAACATCCTATTGCTACTACTCGTAGTAGAACTTACTACCACGACCCTATGATAGCTCCGAGTTCACGGACTACTTCTTTCTTTGGTCTTTGCAACACAAGCACCCACACTCGTGACTATGAGATCCCACTTAAAGGTTTATCAACATAAACTCTCTTGTTTGTGACTCCAAGACCACCTTTGAAGGTTTAGATCATCAGCACCTTTGATGACTAGAGAATGCAGCAACTTCTACCACACTTGATCTTGAGATTTTTCAAGGAATAACACTAGTAAAAGACATGAAAGAGCTTTTTGGGTACAAAACCCTAGATACAAAAGAGACACACTCTTCTCTCTCTGAAAAGCCTTTTTCAAAAACGTGCTTAGGGTTTCCTTTATATACTAGAAGAAATAGATCTGAAACCCTAATCCTTTTTGGGCAGCATATGACCATGGTAGCCAATAACTACCTGGACGAAGGACGTCCCCACAAAGAAGTCATAGAGCTCATAGCTTTAGGATTTATTGGAAAACTTTTGCAATGGTGGAATAACTGCCTAACAAAAGAGTCTAAAGAAGACATCAAGAATGCAATCCAAAAAGATGAGGAAGGAACCCCCCATCTTTGACGAACGCATAGGAAGATGAATTCTTGATGGAGTTAATATCTTAATTTATACGATCATGAAACACTTCACAGAAAAACTTAGCAACATCACATCTAGGATTTATGACTAGTTGAGTAACCTTAGATGTAAAACCCTTGGTGACTATAGGTGGTATGAAAATGTCTTTACTACCCGAGTCATGCACAGAAGCGATTGTAACTCTTCATTTTAGAAGGAGAATTTTATCAATGGCTTACCCACACTCTTTGGCCAGAAAGTCAAAGAAACCCTTAGCACCCCCTTAGGTGTCATAAATTATGATAACCTAACCTATGGAGACATCTCTAGCACCATCCGAAGTAAAGGAATGAAGATGTACAGAGATTTAAAAATCCAGAGCCAAGCCAAGAAGAACAAAGCCAAGTATAAAGTAGGGAACTTCTATACACAGTATGGCTTACCCTCAGTAAACCCTTCCAAAAGAAAATCCAAATACAGAGGAAAGGAATCCTCTAAAAAATTTCATAGGAAGAAAACAGCTTCCAAGTATTATAGAAAACAGAAGTACAGCAACTTTAAAGATAATGATTTCTATAAGAAAGGAAAGTCCAAATCTATAGGAAAACCTATCCCCAAAGTGTCAGGAAAATACTTCAACTGTGGAAAAAGATGTCATTTTAGGAAAGAGTGTCGATCAAAGGCCAAATCCTTTATCAACACCCTTGTTAGTGACCAAACCAGTAAGGATGAGATTTTTAAGCTATTAGAACTCGACCACTCGGAAGGTGAGTCATTCAGTAGTTCTAGTGACCAAGAGATCCACTAGTTATACTAGACATCCTCTGAACCCTCTAGAGCCTCCTCTAGTACCTCTAGTGGCCCGGATGCACCAATACCATGCAAAAATAGTTGTTGTAGGAACAAAACTATCGGTGTTCTCAATAAGCAAGAAGAGCTTCTTCTAGATCTTATAGAAGAAATAGAAGACCCAATCATCAAAGCTCAAAAGCTTAGCAAACTCCATGAAACCTTAGTATGAGAAACCAGTAAACCTAAACTAAGGATCTAGGAACCCAAAGTAGATTTAGACAAAATCTACAATAGATTCACTAATTCCAAGAAGGAAGTTACGGTCAACGACCTTCTAAAGGAAGCCAAGGAAATAAAGTCAAAAATTAGAACCCTTAAGCAAGAACTAACCATTCTTAGGGTAAATCACAATTTCCTTGACCAAAAAGTAAAACATTTGGAAAACACTTCTCATCAAAGCATTGAGGAAGGACCCTCATTTCAGAACCCTTCTGATGAAGAAGTTGATGAAATAGTTAACTCTACAATAGACATGATCCAAGAACCATCTAGTGAGAAGTTCTTAGATACCATTAGTAAGATTAACTTCCAGAAATGGCATTCCAAAATCAGGATTGTCATCAGTAAAGATTTTGAATTTGAGGTCATAGTCTTAATAGATTCAGGTGCTAATCTCAATTGCATTCAAGAAGGAATCATTCCCTCCTAGTACTTCAAGAAGACTAAGGAGAGATTGACATCCGCAAGTGGCTGAAAAATGCAGATTGAATACAAAATTCCAAAAGCCTATGTTTGTCAGGACAACATATGTTTTAAAACCACATTTGTCCTTGTCAAGAACATGACAGATAGAGGCATGTTAGGAAACCCTTTCCTGTGTCTGTTGTACCCTTTCACAGTGGATAGTGAAGGTCTCAATGCCCATCCTTTTGGCCAGTCAATCAAATTTGAGTTTCTTTGGAGCCTAGAACCTAGAGATATTGGCACCCTCCAGGAAGTTTCTGTCTCCAAGACTCTTAGTACTGTCAGTACCAAAATCCTTCCACCTATTACACCCCAAGGTACTAATCAAGCCCAGAACCTTGATCCATTTGTACCAACAACTTCATCTAATGCCAATCAAGCAAAGAACCTTGAATTTTTAGCACCTATCATTCCCTCAACGGTTGATGATCCCTTTGGCCCCATTCAATCCCAAATATCATCATGCATCCATCATAAAAGTATTTGCTTCTCAACATCCTTTGTTTTCAACAATAAGAAATTTATAAACAATTATTTTAAAAACTCAGCTTCTCATATCTCTTGGCAGGATAAGGAGCGAATAATTTATAATACCACTAGTAAGTGGAAAATGACTTCTTCGGCAGATAAGAAGAATAAGGGAAAAGCACTTGCACAGGGCTATTCTCAAGACAAGAGGCATCCAGTAGGATAGTCTTTTGTAATGCATGAAGGCGCATCCTCTAAGGGAAACTAAAGAGAATCAACATCCCTTCAAGAATTTGTCCCAACAGAGGTGACATATTACAATGGTGACATGGTTGTTATTTTGCAGGAAATTTTATCTAGGAATTTACAATTTAATAACGGAGCTTATACAGATTTACCACCAGAAATCACCATGGCCTTTTCCAAAGAACCCTCAAAGCACTAGAAATACATCTAGTCAACCTTGGGGCAAAAAATGAAGCCATCACTAGTCAACTCTTTAGCAAAGAGGAAATCCATTCAATGGATAAAAAGACTACTATGGGCACTGATTATGCTAGGCTTAGTCTTAAGGCTCAAGCTACTCTAAGAAGTGTTATTGCCAACTTGCCGCCTGAAATACAAACTAGTATTTTAGGAAGTGAGGCTATGTTTAAATCACTTGACCAGTGATTTGAACATTTTAAAATATTGGTCACCACTTCTGTCCCTAATCCAACCAATTTAGATGATACAAATGACATCTTTGTCTGGGATACATGGGAAAGATACTTTGGGAGTAGCCTCAGAGCATATGAGAAAAAGCATCTGTTTCGTGGTCACCTAATTAATTATGAAAATGGTTCAGATGAAGCGGACAAGGATCCTAGCTGGCTATCCCAGATGTTTGAATATGGTTTTATCAAATTTATCAAATTAACAGACCATAATCAGATCAGTCAATTTCCACAAATCATCCAACAGGTTGTTACAAAGATTAAAAGACCTTTTGTTTCTATCAAATGCTGGAGCACAATCCCACTATGGGATAGAAACAATTGGATGATAGTACAACCCGCGCATTACCTTGTACTCATCAATGGGTACTCACACCAAGGACCCTGGTATAAAGGAGACTCCTATTTACCCTATAGAGACCCCTATGCTCTTGCGAATTGTTGGAGAAACTACTTCAACAATGAGATTCTAGACATCACAAGAGAACTATGGAGTGATTATCATTTCATAGGAAACATAGGCAAAGTTTCAATGTTTACTACCAGGCCATACTCCACCTCCACCAATCTCTAGAAAATTGGTCACAACAATCCCAGAAGGTTCATCACTCACGGAATGAATCTGGACTATAAGCCATTAATATACTATGGTTTCTATAACCAATATTCTCTCTACCACGGGCATAAGGACAATTACAATTCCCCATGGGATCCCTATGATGGGTATCCATCTAATTCCCCCTCCACAGATTAAAACATTCAGAAGGACAGGAGATTGATTAGGTCATCAACTAGCTCCATAAGGACTTCCCTCCTCTACAAAGAGCCATGGCTCACAAAACAAGATCTTAGTCTAGTCTAGACTTCGTCCAGGTCGCCAAAAAATTTAGCAAAGAATTAAAAGATCTTGCATAGCAGTTGCTTCTCTGGTCAGAGCAGCTAGAGTTAGAAGAAAAGGTTTCTCCTGCCTCTTCAAAAGCCTCAGTCAATCAATATCCTTTTGACCCATTACAAGACTCACAAGATCCCTATGATGGATATAATTTGGATAGCAATTAATTCTGGATAGCACCAATCACTATTCAGAATAGTTCCCAGTCAAGGCACTATTCATCTACAGCACCAGTCACTGTTGACGAACAGGATCAGCCGACAGAAGAAGACAAAAGACAAAGTACTATTCATGAACAATATCAGTCACTATTCATGAACAGTAACCGCACCAAGTTCCAGAAGTACTATTTGCTTTCGGTGGAAAATGTTTTCACCTGCAGCAAAAGCATTTTACCTTCCAATTTTTCAGAATTCTTCAGAGAAATCCAAGGCTCCTTCCAATCTATATAAGGCAGCTTGAGTTCCATTTTGAATCAAGCATGTTTAAGCAATAAACATCCTCCCTTCTCATTACAACCCATAGTTTTACAATCAGATGGCAATCCCAGTTTACACTTGTATTACCCCAGTCGATCTTTACATTTGTAACTAGATGGCCTCAGTCGGCCTTTATCTTTGTATCTGTATGGCCTCGGTCGACCTCTCCAATATATATATATATATATATATATATATATAAAGTCAAAGCAAAGAGAAAAACTATTTAAAATCTAAAATTGAAGTACAATTTTGTGTCATATGTCAAATCAGTTTTTTTAATTTTGGTCCTTTCTTAACAATCAAAGATTTTGTTAGTTTTGAATTAAAGGTGACACTAATTTCAATAATAATTATTTATTTATTTTAGATATATTATAAGGACGCAATTTTGCACCTAAGCCCAAAATAGGAAAAGGATAGGCCAAAAAGTCTCAATGAATTTGTAGAGAGTGAGTTAGAAATCTAGATTCTTATGAGTTTAGATAACAAAGATAGTGGGCTTAATCACAATATGATACAGATAGGATGATTTGTATAATGAAAATGGTACTTGGACTCAAGCTGAGAAGGTTGATTCTTGTATTTCTCTCTAATGGACAAATTACATATATTGTTCTTATGTCTACAATATTTTCTTTCTCATTTTCTCAATCCCTTTTTCTCAGGGACCTCCTTCCCTTTTATACTACCTCTCCTTCCTCATTTCCTCCCTCCACATGTCGATCTGGACTACTAATGTTGATACTTGTCCAATCAACGCCTTCCGGAAGTCTTTAGGTAATAGCTGTAAGGCTAAAAATCATTGTTCAGATATCACTTCCTCATTAATACGGCTAGAGATTTAGGTACAGAGTATTCAATGCAATGGTAGCAGCTTTCTCTTAGATATTTCACAACTGTTCCTTCTCTCTGTGCCCCCGTGAAACATATCCTCATCCACAAGACCTCCTAAAAGATTATTCTAGACAACATGACTTACCATCTGATCCTTATTTCGTTTAGCCGAGGAGATATCCTTCATCGGATTACTTCTCCTGGTTTCTTCTATCACAATTTGCTCGTGAGTCTCTAGGTCTGACACCTTTATCGCTATCAATCCGTCTTCGGACAAGTAAACAACCTTGAACAAAGCCCATGGCCCAAAAATGCACTTCGGGCCTTTTACCCCCACAATTATATAATGCTCTGAACTTTTAATTTTTTGTTTATTTTAAGACAACAAAACTACTCTTTTTTTTTAAAAGAACTTTACTATCTCATTAAACTCTAAGACTATATATATATATATATATATATATATATTATTTATTTGATTTATGGAGGATAGTTTGCCTACTTCTAGCTGTTCCAAGGAACCTTGTAGCACCTCGACCCACCTACTCAAGTCTTGTATGGATATGTAGGAAGGGGTTCCCTTAGGTTTATGAAGGGGTTGTGTTTGTTTGCTAAAAGAACTCTTAGCATTTAAAAGAGTGAGTATTATTTTGAATATGAATTGAGTAAAATAATTCAAGAATAAAATCTTATAAAACTAAAATTAAAAAACTTAAATAGTGATCATAATTAACATAATTGATAATTTAGGGGGAAACTGAACTTTAAGAATATAATTTTAAAGGAAACATTGTTAGCCTCTAAAAATTGAACTCATATTTATTTATTTATTTTAATGCCCCAACAAGAATAAAAATATAATGGTCAAAACCATAGTTTCTAAAATCGACTCTAAAGCATAACACAAAGACCAAAGTCATAAAGTATACATAACAAAAGAAAACCAAATTATACTACAACAAAGGCCAAACTATGGTGAAAAACCAAAAAAACAAACAAGCAAAATAAAACATGTATTTTATAAAACAAAAATGAATAAAAAGTAGTAATAGTAATAAACTACTACTATATAGCAAGGACTAGAGCTAGAACTACGTGATATCAAATTTGAGATACTAATGATAGCAAAATAAAACATGTATGTTAAGTGTCCCTATATTTTATATGTGCTTCAATTTGTACTAAGTGTCACTCCATTTCATTTGTAAAATTTTAAATGTATAAAACTTCCAACCTATTTAAAATTATTTTAAATCCATCTAACATTAATTAATCCAAAATTAATTCTAGGTTATTCTATTTAGGTGCTATTTAAAATTATAGATTCCCTTACAAAAACTTATTATTATTTCCAATTTAAATTTTAATGAAAAGTACATTATGTTCTAGAAGTTAATTGTTTATATTTTATTTTAAAAATTCTCACATAAAATAAATTTATTACATCACAATATTGAAAATTAAGTTAAAAAGGAAAATAATATATTTTTTTTCTAAAATAAAATAAACAAGCATGAACAATTTACATTTTTTATTAAAAAGATATTTTTACAAGTTTTTTTTTTTTTTTTTTTTTTTTTTGAGAGTTAACAAAATATAATAATATAAAATGTATCTAAAAATATATATTAAAAAAATTACATGTCTCCCATATACAATGAAGCATTTGTTTAATTTTGTTAAAAAGAGAAAAAGAAAAACCAAAACATACATAGCATGGGTGAATTACTTTTTTTTTTTTTTTTTTTTTATACAAGATAGAAATTATATTCTAGCATAATCTAAGTGTATATGTGTGTAAAACTCTCTCTTAGAGACTTAAATATCAATCTTCATATCCTATAAGCACTTATACTTATGAAGTGATTATCGCGCCGAGAGTGCACGGTGGTAGCATGGGTAAATTATTGATTATTGAGAAAGATTGATCTTTTTTTATTTTTCCTTTTAGATTCTTCAAATTCTTTTAGATATATATATATATATATATATTTTTTTTTTTTCAATAATGAAACATCCTTTCTAGAGATTTTCATTATACATCAATTTTTAATAATTGGGAACGAAAGTTAGGATTAAAAAAAGGATTGAGCATTTTATAATTTTTAAAAGAAATAAAAACGCATAATATGAAAGTTTTCTTATATTTATATTCTAAATTTAATCTGTAATAATCAAATTGTCTATTTAAAGTTCTTATATTTGGATTTCTTCTTTAAGGGTTTTTTTTTTTTTTTTTTGGTGTTGGTAAAATACTATTTCAAGTTATTTTGTTATTAGAGGTTGATTTTTTTTATATATATATTTTAAATGACACTAGTCATTTTATTATAGATAAATGTTGTATTTTAGTTATAGTTTGTACGATATTATTTCTATTTATTAACATTTCAAAATCAAATTTTGTTGTGAGCTTTGTCTAATAATCTCGTCCTTCAACCATAATCTTATGTATATAGTTCTGCCACTGCCGTTTTGTGATTTAGTTGCATCGAGAGAACATAGCTAGGTAGGTTCAAACCATTTATTGTGTCAGGAAAAAAAGAAATTGATCTTAATATGTACTAACCTGAGCAATACCGTTTTCCCATATCTTCTTAGATTTAGTGGAACAAGTGCTGAGAAAATGGCCATCCACAATTGAACAAGGCGATGACTCGGGATGGACTCCTCTACACATTGCCGTGCATTTGGGTAATTGGAGATTAGTCAGGCTGCTTTTAAATAATGATAATTCTCGTGCATATGCAAGAAACAAAGAAGGTTTATCTGCTCTTCACATTGCCGCCAAGGAAAACAATTATCCTGTTGTGAGTGAACTCATGAAGGCATGTCTAGATATTTCCGAGTTGTTGGACAACAGGGGTCGGAATGCTCTTCATGCTGCTGTAGAAAGTGGAGGGTGGAAAGTAGTGGTTTATTTTAGGTGGAGTCCTCAGTTTGAGGGTCTCATCAACGAAAAGGACGAAGAAGGAAACACGCCTTTGCATCTGGCAGTCATCAATGGGCATTACTGGATTGCATCATTTCTCCTAGAGGATGGTCTAGGTGTTGACACAAAAGCTACAAATGAGAAGGGCATCACCCCAATGGACTATCTTTTATTAAGAAAGCAGTTACACTCCAGGCCAACGGTATGCCCCCTCCGTCCTGCTTGCACAATTTATAGATTTTTTTTTTTTTTTCAAGAACTAATAGGAACTTTGCACGAAGAAACTCCCAAATTTTGCATTATTATTATTATTATTACTACTTAGCACATAAACTACATTTGGTACATTAGTTTTCGGGTTTCGTACAGTGAAATTTTTTTTCTCTAGTGTCATATAATTTCCAATTTTTTTTTTTAAATTTTGAATAAGTTTGTTTTAAAGACATGAATTAGTAGGAGAGTGCCCTATTTTGTAGATATTTTAAATAGAGTTGGAAATATATATTTACTAGGTTGTTCTCAAGTTTTTTCTTTGTTAAAACTAAGGTTTAGGAGTGTTTCTAAATCACATAAAAGTTTAGTCCAAAGAGGAGAATCATCTTATCTATACTATTATTTAAGAGGCTTCCATTGCTAGGATTGGACATTTTTTTGGTTCCAAACTACGCTTATAGCCTATTTTATCTTAAAACATTTTCTACAAAATAAGATTACTCTCCCACAGACCCACTTCTTCAAAATAACTATAAGTTTGCTGGTTTTAAAAAAAAAAAAAAATAGAAAAACATGTTAAACAAAAAATAAAAAAATCATCCTCACGTTTATCTTCAATGTTGAGGCTCTTTTTTTTTTTGGCTTAATTTCATTATTTTATTTATTTATTTTTTTTTATTTTGGATAAATTTATTTTGAAAACATGGATAAGTAGAAGAATGTTCTATTTTATAGGCATTTTAAGTAAAGTTGGAAATATATTTTTACCAAGTTGTCCTCATGTTTTTTCCCTGTTAAACAAAAGGTTTAGGGATATTTCTAAAAAGGGAAATCCTTTCATAGATAGTATAGATGAGAGATGACGTCCACAACATTTTCACAATAAATCATAAGTGATTAATTATTATTAGTTCAAATTTAAACCTACCATTGAGATTAGTTTTGTGCTCCAACAATAATAATCTACTGCTTAAGATTTGTTGTGAAAATATTGTGGACATAACATTTCTCTAAATTAAATATATAGATGAAAAAGAAACCTAACACGCTACTATTACTCGTAGAAATTTTAAAAGCATCACATTTTTTTAAGACAAGCATCACTCATTTGATTCACACAAAAGTGTACGTCTTAACACTTTCTAGAAGGGTAAAACATACTGATACGGTGATACCTATAACATTATTAAGTGGTTGAATACAAAGGTGAGCAAGTTCTATTAATTTGATTTTATTGAAAGTATTATATTAACTAGCACAGAGCATATAGATTAGCTAGTGTAAAAATTTGTCTATTTTAGCATTTTTTTTTTCTATTTTATATACTCATTTTTTTATTGTTTTTTTTTTTTCACTTATAACAACTATCATCCACTATTTTCCTTCATATGTACGTAAAAAAAAATTAAATACAAAATAAATAGTGTCAATGAATAGTGTCAACTATCATCCACTATAATAACCATTTATTTTTACACAACTTTTCATTGATTGATGTGTAGGGTCAGTCCTATCACTAGACCAATTAGGCGGTCGCCTAAGGTCCCCAAGTGGAACAATGCCTCAAATTTTAACCAATAGGGGAATTTCTATACCTATAAAATATTAATTAGGCCTCAATTATTAGCCAATAGATGTAAAAAAAAAAAAAATAAATAGTAATGCAATGGACACAACAAAATGTAACAATAACTTCACAACATTCCTAAATTAACATGCCAACTCATACATGGACTCACCACAATCTCCTTTTTTTTTCTTTTTCTTTTTTTTGCTACGTTAATTTAGGAATGTTGTGAAATTATTATATCCCTAACATTACTCAAAAGAAATTTTTTTATAATAATATTATAGTCACAACATTTTCACAATAAATCCTAAGTCGAAATCTGTCATTGATAGGTAAAACAAGTTTGTCATTGGTGAGCCAAATTGGAACCAATAATAGATTACAACTTAAGATTTGTTGTGAAAATATTGTAAATGTAGCGTTACTCAATTGTTTAATAAAGATACCACCGCACACCTTTGGTGCGATGGTCACTTCACAAGTATAAATACTTATGAGGTATGGGGGGTAAGAACCGGGGTTTAAGTTTCTAGGAGGGAACTTCACACACATATACACTTAGATTAAGTTAAAGTATAAATTCTATCTTGTATAAAAAAAATAAAAAAAAAGGTAATAAAAAAGGAAAAAAAAAATCGCAAAGTGTAGGTGGACCACTAGTCACTCATTTCTTTGGTTTTTATTTTTTATCTTTGTACTTTGTAGCTTTATACACATATTAGTTATTCACAAAAAATTTTAAATTTTGATAAAAATTAAGCATGCCTCAAAAGGTTCTCTAGATAATTTGTTACTAGCAATGAACGCAATATAATAATAAAAAAAGAGGTGAAAATCTCTAAAATGAATAAAAGGTTTTCAAAAAAAAATGTTGTAATAAAATTTAGATGAACAACTCACATATTAACAAGGAATTCATTAAAAAAACTAAAAAATTTGCATCTAAACAGATTAGAAGCATAGGTTTAAGTGTGTGTGTGTGTGTGTGTGTGTAATTAAAAGCGTAAATTTTATTTTCGTCCCTACATTTTTGGCCGATTTTCATTTTGGTTTGTACTTTTTTCCCCCTCTATTTTTGATTCCTAAAATCGAAAAATCGTTCTCAATTTTGTCTCTACCACCATCTCACTAACAAAAATAATCTATCTGGTTATTGAAATAAAAAATTGTCACCACAACATCCAATTCAAAAAATTAATTTATCAATTAAAAAAATAAAAGCATAATTAAAAAAAAAAACATGAATTTAGATATGGGTTCATCTTGAATAAGAACAAACAAGAACATAAACCCAAATTTAAACATAAACGCAAGAACACAAACTTGCCTTTAAACATCAATCTCATATATATATATATATATATATTTGATGGTGCGTGTGTTTGTGTTTGTATCTCTCTCTCTCTCTCTCCCCCTCCCCCCCACACACAAAAAAAGAGGTTGTGAAGATGTATTTGTTGATGTTAAGAGTGTGTAAGTTTTGGGTATAATACTAGTAGATCTGAGCCTCACCCATTTACCCCTATCTCTATCTCTCTTTGCTTTTTTGTGCTTTTTTTTTTTTTTTTTGAGTGTAAAACCAGTGCATCTAGGTTCGTTTATTTTTGTTCTTTCATATTTGGCTAATGAAATAATGAGGGAAAATTTGAAGTTTTTTTTTTTTTTTTTGTATTTTAAAATTATGCATTAAATTAGAGTTTATGGATTGAGTTGTAAATAATATCTTATTGGTCCAAAATTTGGCATACATTTTAAGAATATAGAGAACATATAATTCAGTTGTTGTAGTTTTAAAATATTAATCTGATAAAAAAAAAAGTTATTAAATGATATAATATTACTCAAAATTATCATAGATATAGCTTTTGTATTTTATAAATATAGTAAAAATTCAACCTACGATATCTACTTCATGATCAATGATCTTTTATCACTAAGATACCAATTAAGTTACCATACATATAACCTCTCTTTTTTCTTTTCCTTTAATTTTAAGAAAGATTCCGTACATATTACTTAATTGATCTGACCCAAAATACATAGGAAAATCACATACAAGTCTTGCATGTATAATGCGTGTAACGTGTGTATGCATGTGTCTGTTTTTATGGATAACTAGCTTTAGCATTTTCCATACAAAAATCATCTATTTAATTAGAAACTTTACATGGTGAAATCAAGATGCCATTGTCGAGTAAAGGCGCTCGTCCAATAAGCTTGATGAAAGCATTCGTTCGGAATTTGTTCCCTAAGAGGAAAAAAAAACAACTGGCAGACAATGGCTATGACTATGACAAAGCAGATGGAGTGCCCATATCAGATCTTATGAAACAAGTGAGTGAGACCAATTGCATGTATAGTGTGTGTGCAGTTGTTTGTTTTTATGGGTAGCCACCTTGAGCATTTTCCTCACAAAAATCTTTTTTTTATTGTTCTATTTATATATTTTACATGACGAAAATCAAGATAAAAAAGGGGAAATCAAGTATTCGCGCTCGACTAAGCCTAAAGGGAGCACTCTTAAAGGTGGGCATTCGGAATATGCAAGGAAATGACGATGGCAATGGCAACGGTAATGGCAATGGCAAGGGATTTTCCGTATCAGATTTTGGGAGGGAAGTGAGTGAGACCAATTTGTTGGTAGCCACACTCATCACTACTGTGACCTTCACAGCAGCTTTCACGGTGCCCGGTGGATATAACCAAAGCGGGGATAAGGATGAGGGCTTGGCAGTATTAAGCAAAAGTGTTGCTTTCGGTGTATTTCTAATAGCTAATACTTTAGCTTTTGGATTTTCCACTACCTCAGTATTAATCCACTTTTTATTGGCTTCAGACACATGTACGGAGGACGTTTATCACAGCGAAGTGATACAGCGTGCCCCTCTTTTCACAAACTGGTCAATTGGAGCATTGCTGGTAGCTTTTATATCAGGCACCTATACTGTTGTACCACACTCTTTTGGGATCAGTGTAGCCGTTATTCTTTTTTGTTGCGTCCTGAGTGGCATGTTGTTTCCCTCTCTCAATAAAGAAGTCTAGAAAGACTCTGATTGCTAAGCCCAAGCTGGTCTAAGATGATTAAATTGATTGTGGGCGTTCAGAATTTGCAAGGAAGAGGATTGAAAACTATGTTTTATAAGTTGGTATGGGCACAGTTGGAGTAAGAGGAATGCCGTCAGTATGAGGAAAGCATTATCAAGATCATTCTATTGGAGCTTTGTTGTGTTTAATTAGGCTTGTTTCAAAGACTTTATTTGGTGTGCTTGTGTAATGCTTTTATTTTTATTTTTATTGTTATGTTGGTGTTGTTGCTTTGATCGTATTACCTTTGCTTTTGAATAAATTCTTCTTCATTAAGAAAAAAAAAGCATGATATTTTTCTTTTGATTGTTAGATTTGTTGTATACCGAAATAGCAATCCTGATGAGCCCAAAGTTTCTTATTTAGAATGGATCTTATTCATTTTTATTGATTTTTTTATTTTGCTCAACACCTTTAGACACTCAGGTGAAGCTTATTTTCAGAAGATGATGGTCTTTCTTTATTATTGTTACTTGTTACTAGAGATTTTTCTTTTTCTATTTTATGATATAAGGATTATAAAGATAAATATCCACTTCATCTAGCTAAAAACATTCTTCTTTTCAGGTTTTGTTTTTGTTTTTCTCTCATTTTGCCTTTCTATTCAATACTGCTAACTAACTCCCAAATCGTCATCTCTACCAACAACGACCTCTCCCAAACTAATTAACTAGCACTTCTCCTAGGTGATTAAAGACATCAAAATATGTCTTACCTCTTTTGATTGAATTAGTTCTTAAGACATAGTCAGCGGTGGAGCTAGAAATTTTTTTCAAAGAGGGCCCAGTCAAATGTATCATAGTATTCTGGTAACTTCAACTCTCTATATATATGCCTATGACTTCTTTTTTAGAAAACAACAAAAATATTTTACTAAAGAGACAACTAAGATGATACATTGTGAGTAGTGAAAATTAAAAGTTGTGTAAGTATGAGTAATGGGTCTATGTAAAATTGATTATTCACTAATCTTAATTTTTCACCAATCTTAACTTTTCACCTAGCTAGATTGTGAAATAAGTTGAGCTAAATGCTAATAGCAAAGTTGTTATTGATTTTATGACTTTTTGTTATGTGATAGAACTGCTAAATGCTAATAGCAAAGTTACTGATTTTATGACTTCTTGTTATGTGATAGAACTTCAAGCTTGTTGGCCAACTATGGGCTTCAGTTAATGGGCAATATTAGTGCTTCTAATTAAATTGTAAACTTGTTTTGCCTTTTCTTAACAAATTTGTTTTTTTGATGAAAAGAATTAGAGAAATACTTAAAATAACACTTGTTGAAGTAGTAACAAAGGACATGTTTGTTAAGAAAGCAACGGAGAATATGATTTTGGAGAACAACACATGCGACATATCAAACATTTTTTTATATCTGGTTCTCTACACTACTTGTTTGGTGACCAACAGGTTGTTTGGTTTTTATGGAGCCTAGTTGTATTTGATTCAGATTATAACCTAACCCAAAATAAAAGTGTTACGATTCTTAATAGGATTTTTTTTTTTTTTTTTTTTTTGAGGCATGGTCCATAAAGCAGAGATTAGAGTTGTGTGTTTTTTTGAGAGAGAAAACTTTTACTACTGCATCTTGTATTTTTTTTCCCTATGAATAGTTGAATCACTGCAACTCTGTGGACATAGGCAAATTGCTGAACCGTGTAAATATTGTCTTATGTGATTGTGTTTTTTGGTGCATATTTTTCTCTATTTTTTTGCATCTTGCAAATTTGGGAATTTCGTGTATATTCCCTTGATAGATGTTTTAGTAGATAAAGATTAGTTGTATTTAGAATTCGCTTAGGTCCATTAGAATTTTCTTTTATTTCCTTTGACATGTGAATAAAAAGTTATGCTTATTGGCGAATATTAGATAAAATTGAATAAATATTTTTTATTTGGAAAGAAGATTTTTTTTTGTTTGTTTATAATTGTTTGATTGAGACTCAAAATGTTAAATTCAGTATAATGCTTAAAGAAATAATTGAACATGAGATATTTAATGTTACAAATGATACTTGAGAAAACAATAAAATTTTTTTAATTAAAATAAAATAAGTAATTTTTGGTACATGTCTGTAACAAACTAGGCAACCTGTTTATATAAATTTTTTTGATGGGAAGATTCTGACATTATTTAGAAGAAAAAAAATTCAATACATCTTGAGTCAAATATGGCTCAATTGTAGAATAATTTTCCACTAACTATGATACAAAACTAAAAATTCCTTGAGCATACTAAGCCAAAATATGTGTTGGTTTGTTCCCTTGCCTCCTTACATGCAAGAGCTTAATAAATCTAAAATACTGCAATTTATTTCAAATCCTCCAAATGATATTAGAAATGGCAACTGATGGGTTGTTTGAACTTATGTGTACTTATTTAAATTAATAAAGATGATAAATTATCTTAAAAATTTATTTTATATATATATATATATATATATAAGACAAATTATTAGAGTAATTACTTTGATATTAGAAAATTAAACTCTTTATAATCCTTTTCATACACACATGTAAATGTGTGTGTTTTGAATTTCTTTTCATGTTGTATCAATATCATATGTTTGGCCTCCAAATAAAAATTCCCAACTCCTACCCTACTCACTAACCAATTATTGAAACCATTTTTGTTAAAGTAAAACTTAGATATAGTTCTTTAAATATTCTACATTAGATTCTCAATTAAAATTAACCATGTGATTGTATGAATTAATGCAGCTCAAGAAACTTTATTTTTCTTTAATCAAAATTAATTTTACCTTGCAACTGTGTTGATGAATACAATCACATGGCTAAGCATAAACTTAAAACTTAAAACCTAAAACATCAAGCTTTAATTTTTTTTTTTTTTTCGTTTTGTTATTATTATTATTATTTTTTCATTCTATGACAACTGTTTTTTATCATTAGATCAAGACATCATTCAACTTATGGCATAAACAAGGTTTGAACCATAAATTGCTTGTACTAATTATTGACTTTATTAGTTAACCTATTTGGAACCAATATAGCAGTGTTTTTTTTTTTTTTTAAATTCAACCGTGGTTAACTTAGTATCTTCTTCTTTTTTATATTTTTTATATGATAAAAACTGTAACCTCTCAATAATCGTGAAATAAGTCGTAAGATATTTGTTTTCACCAGCCATATTAATTTGGATATGGATATATATTATAACTCTCTCACACGCTACCTACATTTTGTTTTTTTTAATGAAAGCTACATACATTGTTATTTGGTGCACAACAATTTTTATGGTCAAAGCTAAGAGCCTAAGACCAACAAAATAGATCATGTTCCTGATTCCCAAAACAAAAAATGATCATGTTCCCCAAAATCCCATAATCACCGACTTCTATTATTTTCTCGCCACTTTCTCGTTCTTCCCTCACTGTCCTCTTAAGGGAATGGACTGACGATGTGGTGTTACTGGCATGTCTGTCTGGTACTCTCTAGTTATCACTTGTTCCTAAAATCAAACATTCAAACTGCATTGCTGATTTTGTGCCAAAATTTTCTCATTTCTGTTACTGACCATCAAAAATAGGAACTTTCCCTCATTTTTCTCAACAACCAAACAGTGTCCTATCCTATATATGTGCATGCAATTTTGTGTACCTTTTTAATGATATGATTGTTCTTTATACAGAATTCTTTTGAGCCATCTTTGACACTGTTTTCTTGGAATATTGAGCCATAAGGTACATTACTTTGATACCCAGAAGCTATTTTTCTATATTTTTGTTTGTGTTTAATGTTTTGATGCATGAATTGATGGTTTAGGGCCTCTCTGGTTCTGAATTTTGGACTACTTATGTGTTTCAATAGTAAAGTTGGCTAATTTCTGGCTTTTTATAGCTTTATCTGCTTGTATGTTGGTGCATCTGATTGTAACATGCACTGTTTGCATGGACTATTGAGCCTGCACAGATACTTTGATACCCATATGTTATTTTCTCTATTTGGTCAGGTTCTGATTCATAAATGGGTTATCTTGGATCTTTTGGGATTTATTTGAAAATAAAAAATTAACGGGGTGTTTGGTATATGATTTCAAATAATAATTTTCAGTTTTTAAATAACATTATACAAATTTTTTTGGGCTTTTTTATTGGGAAAAAAAAAACTTAAAAACTGTTAAAAATACCAAATGACCCTAAAAAGCTTGGACTTTTTTTATGATGGGTTTCTGTTCTGCTTCTTGGTTTTACTGATGGCTTGGTTTGCTTCTTGGACTCTTGTCCTTTTGTCACTTTTCACTGTTTGCATGTATTTTAAAATTGATTGTTATGATCATTTAATCACCAGTGATTGGTTTTCTTCAATTGCCATTTGATACGTGCTCGTGTACTTTTTTCTTTTTTCTTTTTTCTTTTTTAATAATATTAACGGCCAATGTAAGTTTTGCTAATTGAATTGTAAACTTGTTTTGCCTTTTTTTTTTAACAAATTTGTTAATTGAACGAAAAGAATTAGAGAAATTCATAAAATAACACTTGTTGAAGTAATAACAAAGGACACGCAAGTTAAGAAAGCAATGGAAAATATGATTTAGGAGATGAATACATGTGGGATGTGGCATATCAAAACATTGTCTGATATCTGGTTCTCAACACTATCTGTTTGGTGACCAACAGATGTTTGAGGAGATAAAGATTAGTTATGCTTTAATTGAACTGGTTTTAAGGGCTTGTACATGGCTTTTGAGAACTTGCATTGGTTTATTTTGGGTGCCATGTTTTGGGTTGTATCTAAACATTTGTTAGTCTTCTTTATTTCATTATGTTGGTTAAGGGAAGTTGCATTCTATTACTTTCATATGCCCTTAGTAATGCCTTTGTATGCCTAGATGATTAAGAGCAAAAGGATCAGCATGGAGAATGTCTATAATTTGATCTCTTAATATAATCTGTATATCTTTGGTTACAGAGAAGTCCACAGTTTTGAGCGTCTTGTCAACGAGAAGGACAAAGATGGAAACACGACCATGCATTTGGTGGACATCAAAAAGTATCAAAGGATTTTATACGGATTGGAAGACCGTAACGGTGTTGACTTAAATGCTACGAACGAGGGCTTCATCACAATGGAGTTCTATTGTCAAGAAATTAATTAGTGTTAGACACTTAGACTACTCGATAACGGTATTCCCCTTCTGTCCTGCTCTGCTTAATGTATATGTGCACTAATATTGCACAGTTTTGGACAAAACATACATCGACAAGTGGGTAAAAGTTGTTACATACATGTCCTAAAACATTTTTTTTTGAAAAGAAATTGTGAGTTAGAGCCACATTTTAAGTTGGAAATTATGTATAATAAACATTACTTTTGACAAATTTGTTAGGACATATGTGATTCATCTTGTTTTAAACATATGTCATTATTTTATGTAATTGACTTATCCTTTGACAAAACGCACTTTACTTGTAATTGAGTAGATTTAAGATGTGTTTAACGCTTCAAGAAACTATGTTTCAAGAACAAGTGTTGAAGTCATCAAGTCTGTCCAAGAAACAAGCTGAAAAGTGCAAGTTACTAAAGCTCGACACCTAGTCTCGACACATGCATCTATCGAGCTTTGAGAAGCTGCTTCAGCCCCGAGGCTCAACAGCTTCTCGACAGATCCTCGACACCTCTATCTGTCGAGATTTATGGAAAGCAGATTCTAAATTCTGTTTTGATTTTAATCCGTGAATGTATCTTTGGGACTTCTTTTCTCCTAACCTTAGACATATAAAAAGATTATTTTAAGGGCCGTCGAAGGAGGCACAAGTACACAAGTTGCACAAGCATTGAAAAATCCTTGTTCAAACTATTTGTGATCCAAGACAAAATTCATGCCCTAGTTTATCGCTCTTGTGAAGAAGTTGCTGTGTAATGTGTACTATAGGGTTTTGTAACCAAGCATCTTCTTGATCTTCATCGTGTGGATGAATTGAAAAACTTTGCAGCCAACAACTCTCTCTCTAGTTAGTGAATTGAAATTGCGTACTGGGATTTGCGCAATTGATTAGTTACGTACTGGAAGCCATGCATCAAAAGGAGAAACCGTGTAACCGCTTGTTGTGATAATAATGGAATTTCGGGAGTGGCGACCTTAAAACACCCGGTGGGGTTTTTGCCGTTAGGTTTTCCCTATTCATAAACAAATCACCGTGTCAATTTTATTTTCGCTACATACTTTCGTTATTGGTGATTTGTTTGTGCTGCCACGTAAATTTGCATGTTAACTTGATTAATTAATAACTTGGCTAATTAATCAATTTAATTCATCATAAGGGGTCAATGCATTTGTGGCCTATCAAATGGTATTAGAGCAGACACACTCTGATTAGGTTTAATCCTTGTGTGTGATCCATTGACCCCTGTTTGTCATGGTCAGTAGTCAATCTCTTACTTGAAGAGATCCTTGTTATCAAATACATCTTGTTTTTTTAATCTTTACTTGCTTGAGTGTCTCAAAAAATACAAGTCTAAAAGTTGTTTGATTTTTCGTGTGATGACTATTGGAAAGGGTCTCAGTTTAAACAAGCAGAAACTAGACTGTCTCAAAATGAAAATGTGCAAAGGAGTTTGTCTGAAAAGAGCAAAAATTAAAGGCCTAGCTCGAAAAAGGCAGATGAGAGAAAACACCATTCCCATCAATCTGACATCTAAGCACAAAGTGTGCTTTATGATGAAGTCCACTTTCAAAGTAATGGACAAATGCTTATGGTACCTCGACAGTGGTTGCTCAAGACACATGACTGGAGACCGATTCCTGTTCAAAGTCTTCGAGTCTAAGAAAGATGGAAATGTCACTTTTAGTGATGGAAGCAAATCACAGATAAAGGGGAAAGGAATTATCTCTCTACTTGGACTGCCGGACATTGCAAATGTTCTATATGTAGAAGGTCTGAGAGTGAACCTTCTAAGCATAAGTCAGATATGTGATCAAGATTTCATGGTGCTATTCTCCAAAGGAAAGTGTCTTGTCATGGATGAGTCTGGAAAGAAACTCATAAGTGGTGTTCGTACTCTAGACAACTATTATGGATTGGTTCCTGATGTTGATATTGTGTGCAATAGCATTCGGTTTTCAAATGAAGATTTGTGGCATCAACGAATGGAACATGCTAGTTACAAACATCTCTCTATTGTATTTAAGCATGAATCAGTTTTAGGAATGCCAAAGCTTAGTAGACTGAGCAATGTAGTGTATGGACTATGTCAGCTTGGGAAACAGACAAAAGCTAAACATCCAAGCACTCAGACATCTGCTACATCTAAACCATTTGAGCTACTGCATTTAGATCTCATGGGTCCAACTAGAACCGAATCTCTTGGAGGTAAGAAATACATCATGGTTGTGGTAGATGACTTCACTAGGTACACTTGGGTCATTCTTTTACGATCCAAGTCTGATGCTCCTAAGCACATTAAAACACTGTGCACAAGACTGCAGAATGAAAAGAGCCTGAAAATTGACCGAATTCGAAATGCTCATGATAAAGAATTCGAGAACTTATACATGGAGTCTTTCTGCACAAGATCAGGTATATCTCAAGAGTTCTCTGCTCCTATTACTCCTTAAAAGAATGGTGTAGTAGAAAGAAAGAACAAGGTTATTCAGGAGATGGCAAGAGCCATGTTGCACAGTAAGGATGTGGCCAGAAACTTGTGGGGAGAAGCTGTCAACACTGCATGTCATACGGTGAATAGAATGTACTTCAGACCCAGTACCAAAAAGACTCCATATGAGTTGTGAAAAGGAAGAAAGCCGAATGTGAAGTATTTCAGAATCTTTGGAAGTACTTGCTTCATCCGAAAGGATAAAGAGAATGTGAGAAAATTTGATTCCAAAAGTGATGAAGGGATATTTCTGGGATACTCTTCTACAAGCAAGGCTTATTGGGTATATAACAAAAGAACCATGAAGGTTATGGAAACGGTGAATGTTGTTATTGATGAGTCTTCAGACTCTTGTTCTGAGAAAATTGATAAGGAACTCCCCAAAGAAATTCTTCCTCCTGAACCTAGGAGAGCTCTAGAACTCATAGAACAAGAGCCCACATCCCCAAGTACTCCCGGTACTCCAAGTGTTGTAGAAGAGTCAGCAGATATGCCTACATCACCAGATTCTAAATCTCATGAAGACAAAAGACCTTCCTCCAGAATCAAACTAAATCATCCTCTAGAAACTATTGTGGGAAATATGAATGAACTCACATTACGGAAACGTACAGTTGATAAGTGTGTTGCTAACTTTGTGTCTTACTCTTGTTATTTGTCACAAGTTGAACCCACTAAAGTTGAGGACGCACTTCAAGATGAAAGTTGGATTAAAGTAATGCATGATGAACTACTTCAGTTTCAGAGGAATGATGTGTGGACTCTAGTTCCTAGACCGGAGGGCGAGCATGTCATCGGCACAAAATGGATATTCCGCAATAAGACTGATGAGGAGGGCAATGTGATCCGCAACAAGGCTGACTTGTTCACCAAACCTCTAGATAGTAAACGTTTTGAATTCCTTTATTAGAATATCGGTGTCATCTCTATGGATTGATCTCCTTCTATCTTTCTTCCTTCTCATACATCTGCATCTAATTTTATGCATTGTTTTGCTTTCTTTAACATGTTTTTGTTTGTGTGTTTTTAGTTTTGTGTTTTATTTTTGCTTTTTTGATAAAAATAAAAAAAAAATTGAAAAATACAAAAACAGTATGTGTTTGTGTACATTAGTTCTTGTGAACCTTAAAATGGCCATTGAAATAGAGTTTTCTAAATTTTGTATCTCTTGTAACTTAGATAAGCATCCTTATGCACAACTAAGCAAGTGAACTTTGTGGCTCTTTGTTTGTGATGAGTAAGGTTAAGTGGTCTCTTGTACTTAACACTCGTATCACTCTTTTTGACGGGTAGGACTAGAAAATCCTAAGAGAAAGGCATAAATAACCATCTCACCACTGTTACCCACCAATCATGAAATGACATCTGTATACTTCGGCATAGTAAAAGTGCAATGTCAAAAGGCTTAACATAATTAGGTATTTCTTTTCTTTCTTTTATGCCCATGCATGATATGCTTAATAAAAGAAAATATGTAAAGAAATAAAAGCAAAAAGATTAAAATTCTTTAAAATATGATTGCAAGTGTGTTTTCTAGGAGATGTGGGAGTTATAGGATGTACCTCGAAGGTGATAGTCCTCATTAAACAATTATGATCGTGTGTGAGTTAAAGTGATTTTCTCATATCTCAAATCGTCATAACTTTGAGACACTTATGCAATCTTGCGATATTTTTCACACACAACACGCAATATTCTTTGCTATTCTTGATACATGTACAGGTACAATGTGATTTGACCATTACAAGATTTACATGCATTAATGGTTGCTCACTAAACTATCTTAACTCATTTTTGCAATATAAAATTGGTTAGAATTGTTTAGTGTGTGTGTGTATATTTTGGGATCTATGTGCTTAAAATTATTGTTAAGAGATGATTTTGAGAGCTTAATGTGTTGCTTGGATCATTGGTTGAGTTGCATGCGTGATTGCATTCATATCTATGTTTTTCTTCTCTTGAAAAAATGTTTTTTAAAGCAAACTTGACACCTCCTCGATACCTGGCTGTCTGTCGAGCTTCTTAGCCTTTTCTTATTGCAGTCTCGACACTTGGTGGATCGATCGAGAAACTTTCTGTCTGCTCGATAGCTTCTCAACAGATTCTCGACAGCTTCTGGATCGATCGAGACTCTTTTATGTTTGATCTTCCTTTCTCGACACCTTTCCTCGATAGCTGTATCTGTCGAACTAGTTTTTCTCGATATCTATCTCTATATCTGTCTCGATACCTCTCGATACCTACATCTGTCGAAAATTACTAAAGGTGTATATAAAGGTACTTCACGATTTTGTCTCTCATTTCTCTCGATCTCTCTCTCGATACATTTGGTTTCTCATTCCCAAAACCTCTCTCACTCACTCCAAACCTCTTCCTAAGGATTCTTCAAGCTTTCCTCAAGATTTTCTTCTCTTGGTAAGCTTCAATTCTCTCATTCTTCATGCATTTCATGTTTTAAAATCTAGGTTTTGGGGTTTTTGAAAAATTTTGGGGTTTTTCAAAATTGATGAATGTTTATTGCAATTTTTGGGTTGGTTTTATAGATTTGATCTTTAAAACTACATGCATTGCATCACATTAGCATTCTAATAGTATTTTCATGCATTTAGATGTGTGTTCTCTGATTGTGTACTAATAGGATTGGATTGGGCTGAGCCCATGATGCTTTTTATGTTGCATGTCACATGTTCATGCATTTCCCATGAATACGTTCTTTTCTTTTCAATATACTTGTCATATATTGAACTATTTTGAGACTTTTCTGTGTGTTTCTCTCTTTCTCCCTCTCTTTCTGTTTGCGTTAGTAGTGTCTATGGCACCTAAGCGTAAATCCATTTTGTCCCAGAACCCTCTTCGTTCTAGGGGCTCTTCATCTTCTGATCCTACTCCTCTTTTCGTTCGGTTTCGTGATGAGAAAGCCCAACAGGACTTCTCGGAGAACTTCTCTAAACGAGGTGTTCATTCAAAACGCCAAGTTGTCCTGGCAGATTTTGCCGACACTGACCTTCCCGATGTCATTCACAGTCGGGGTTGTGAGTCACTGTGTGACGTCCCGGTCACTTGTCCTACCATGTTGATTCAGGAGTTTTACTCCAACATCCACGGGATTGATTCTTCAGTACCTCTCTTTCATACTCGCGTACGAGGTACGCGCTTTGCTGTCACTCCGGAGTTGGTCTCCGAGGTGCTTCATGTTCCGAGGGTTGATCATCCTGATTACCTCGGTTGTGAGCGTCTATGGACTGTGACCAAAGACAAGATGATCTTTGCGTTTTGTGAGCGCCCCTCTGATTGGGGTGATCATCAGTACACACCATGTAGGCCTTTTGCTAAAGGTCCTCGTTTCCTAAACGTGGTAATAACATTTGTTTTGCACTCACTCTCTCACTACAACTCTATTACAGAGCCTCGTGCTCGAGTTTTGTTATCTCTTTTAGAGTATCTTACTATAGACTTCCCTTCACACTTTATCTTCTCTATCATTGATGTCTATAGTGATATGGCTACCTGTGATAAGCTCATTTTTCCTTCTGCTATCACGAGGATTCTTCGCCGCTTTTCCATCCCTTTTCCCTCGTCCGACCTATTCCATTTCATGTCTGCCATAGACGCCGCTACCGTAAAACGTAGTGAGGCACAGTTCCTCCCATCCCGACAGATGGATTCTGCAACTCCTTCCTCCCGTCCTGCTCCATCCAGATCTGCTAGAACCACATCTGCTCCCTGCTCTTCCTCGAGCGATGTGTTCCTTAGAGACATCATGGTGCAGTTTCAGTGCATGGATGCTCGCCTCGATACGCTCTCTACGGAGTTGTGTCAGGTGAACGTTCGTATTGGTCGCATTGCTAGGCAACAGGTGACCATGGGCGGTTTTGCTTTTGAGACTTCTCCTCCACTTCTTTATGTAGCTTCTGAGACTGAGGATGATGATGGTGATGACGATGATGCTTCGAATGATGATGATGGAGACACTAGCTCTTCTGATGAGATGTCTACTTGACACTCTACCCTTTGTCACTCGTGACAAAAAGGGGGAGTAGTTTTGGGTTATGAGAGTAGTCATTCGTAGGGGGAGAGTTTGTATAGGACATTTTTTATAGGGGGAGTGTTGATATGAGAGATGTAGTGAGGATTACATGTATTTCTTTTCCTTTCTTTTTGAGATACATTGTTCATGTACCCCGGTCTTGTGACCATTTATTGACATACGTTGTGCTTATTTCTTAATATATATATGTTGATGTATGTTTCTTTCACCTACCTTTTCATGTGTTGTTTCTTTTCTGTCTTTATACACATGTTTCTTTTACTTGTATGCAATCTATTATTTCTACTTCACACAAAGATGCCTTGATGTGTTTTGTTTAAAAGTGTTTCAGAAATACAGGTTGTCAAAGTCTACTTGCCATAAACTCTCTTCTTGCAAAGTTTTTCAAGAGTTTGTGTTAGGATAGATTTTATTGTATTCGGATAGATTTTATTGTATTCAACAAGTGAATATGAGTTGAGTGATTTATGACTTCTCTCATATCTTCATTTGTTTGTTGTGGTTTTGTCACGGATTGCCAAAGGGGGAGATTGTTAGGACATATATGGTTCATCTTGTTTTGAACATATGTCATTATTTTATGTAATTGGCTTATCCTTTGACAAAATGCACTTTACTTGTAATTAGGTAGATTTAGGATGTGTTTAACGCTTCAAGAAACTGTGTTTCAAGATCAAGTGTTGAAGTCATCAAGTCTGTCCAAGAAACAAGCTGAAAAGTGCAAGTTACTAAAACTCGACACCTAGTCTCGACACATGCATCTATCGAGCTTTAAGAAGCTGCTTAAGCCCCGAGGCTCGACAGCTTCTCGACAGATCCTCGACACCTCTATCTGTCGAGATTTATGGAAAACAGATTCTAAGTTCTGTTTTAATTCCAATTCGTGAAGGTGTCTTTAGGACTTCTTTTCTCCTAACCTTAGACATGTAAAATGATTATTTTAAGGGCCGTGGAAGGAGGCACAAGTACACAAGTTGCACAAGCATTGAAAAATCCTTGTTCAAGCTATTTGTGATCCAAAACAAAGTTCATGCCCTAGTTCATCTCTCTTGTGAAGAAGTTGTTGTGTAATGTGCACCGTAGGGTTTTGTAACCAAGCATCTTCTTGATCTTCATCGTGTGGATGAATTGAAGAAATTTGCAGCCAACAACTCTCTCTCTCTAGTTGGTGAATTGAAGTCGCGTACTGGGATCCGCACAATTGGTTAGTCACGTACTGGGAGCCGTGCATCAAAAAGAGAAACTGTCACTACAGAATAAATCCAATTGGGTATTCGGGTAAGGGTTCAACTATAGGTTAGTAAGGTACTGAGATTCTTTTACTTCTAACCGCTTATTGTGATAATAGTGGAATTTTAGGAATGGTGACCTTAAATCACTCGGTAAAGTTTTTGCCGTTAGGTTTTCCCCATTCGTAAACAAATCACCGTGTCAATTTTATTTCCGCTGCATACTTTAGTTATTGGTGATTTGTTTGTGCTGCCACGTAAATTTGCATGTTAACTTGATTAATTAATAACTTTGCTAATTAATCAATTTAATCCATTACAAGGAGTCAACGTATTTGTGACCTATCAAAATTCCTACTTCCTGTTATGTACATTGTACAAAGAATAATTCTACTAGCTTATTATAAATTTTACTATAAATATGTGACACCATGTCACATTAGCTATTTAAAAAATAAAGTACCACATATTTTTTTGAATGGAAAATAAAGTACCATATTAGATTTAGTTTTAAAAACTAAAGAACAAATATATTTTTAAAAAAACAATATGAAGCCAAATCTTCAAAAACTCCCCCAATCTCACTCATCGTTGGTATCCAAACTTCCTTCTCACTGCCAGCACCAATCTGATCTACTCTTCAACAACCAAACGTTGATTGTTCATATCCTCCTCACATCTTATCCTTGCATCATCGAGTAATCCCCATCTCATCCAATGCCACTGATGAAGCTAAATTCGTTTGTCGATAAGTTTGTCCAAATGGAATCCGATGTGAATGAGTCTGAGACCTGCAAGAGAATAACAATAGTGTTTTTCTCTTTCTAGTCACCGGTGTGGTTCCTACCAATGAGTCTACAATGATAAAATCAGATGTTGACTGAGAAAGATAATTATAATTGAGAGTGTATTTTAGTTTATATGAAGGCGAATTTGTGTATTTGCCCGTATGAATGTATATCAACATACCTTTGCTTTGGTTCTAAGATGGTTTTTATAGATTTTTTTTTTTTTTTTTTTGAATACAAGATAGAATTCTACTCTAGCCTAATCTAAGATGGTTTTTATAGATTTCTGACCTCTCTAATTGTTGGAGGCCTTCAATGGTGGTTTTAATGGCTCTTGTTACACTCTGATGGCTTTAATTTTCTTAATTTAATGTGGGTGATTGATTAGTGAGAACAATTTCTCATTTTTTTCTTCTATCAATTTCTTAATTAAAAAAAGGATCGGACCATCCAATGTGACCAGTTGAATCAGGAATCAGAGGCCAGCCCGTTCTGAAAGAAAAGGGCTAAAACAAGGTCAAAATCGGTTAAAACCGGGAACCGGAGGCAAATTTAGTTTTACCTCCAATCCGGTTTTTAAAACCATGATCTAAAGTTCTTTTATCTCGACTTCTAGTTTAAGGATTTTCCTTTTCTTTGTAAAATAATATTTTAAGTTTTTTTTTTTGCAAATAAATGTTTTATTTCAGTTATAGTTTGTACAAATTGTACTATATCACTTATGTTAATTAACATTTCAAAATCAATTTTGTTGTGACCTTCGTGTTTTAATGTTGCCCCTGAACCATAATTTATTTGGATTTCAACTTTTTTACGGTTGAGTTGCATGGAGAGATATTACACGTTCATAACATTTTCACAACATTTTTACAATAAATCTTAAGTGACAGGTTGTTATTGGTTGTTATTGTTGGGACAAAAAAGGCATCTTAGTATTTGGTTCAAATTTGAACCAATAACAACTAACCACTCGTGATTTGCTATAAAAATGTTGTGGACGTAGCATCTCTCTTAAAATAATACTAAATTTTTTTAATTGACATTTAAATAATGCCACGTTAGTATTTAAAATGAATTTAAAATCAAAACCATTTTCTTTTTAAATTTGACAATTTTAAAAATAAAATAAAATATATTAAAAAATATGAATAGATTTTCTTACAACTCTCTCTAATCTCAGATTCTCAGATGCCTCTAATCACAAACTTCCTCCCTCTCATCTCTAACATCACTTCTCCCTAACTCGGTAGCTCCTATGGTAGAAGCTTATCGCCACCATCAATACCACCGCCAGAGGTGTTTCGTGACCTCTCTCTCTCTCTCTCAGAGTACCCCTTGGCCGAAGCTCCCACCATTCATCGCCTTCATTCGCCGCCACCGCCACCGCAACTATCAAGTTGGTAAGATCCTCCTAGTCAATGGGTTCAGCAAGGTTCACAGGTGGTGGGATCGGTAAGGTTCATCAATGGTGGGTTCGGCAAGGTGGTGGGTCAATTTTTGGGTCGTATGTGGTGTGTGGTATGGGTTTCCAGCAGATTTGAAGGCCCACATTTTCCTCTCCTCCTCACTTTCTCATCTCACTCTCTCTATCTTGGGATTGAATTTGAAGAGAATATGAAGCCGAGCTTGGGTTTATTTTATTTGTTTCAGATTTTTGACAAATTTGAAAAACTCATTTGCTGTTTGTTTTGAGATGGGATATTCTGGGTTTGTGGGTTTGTGAAAGGACTATTTGTTGTGTGTGTTGAGAAGGGATCTTCTGGGTTTGTGAAAGGGAGTTTTTTTGTGTTTATGAATGAGAATTTGTTGGGTTTGTGAAAACGGGATTTTTTGGATTACCAATTAGGAGAGAAAAAAGTTCAGATCTTGAGATTGACGTTGCCAAGAAAATGCTTAATTAAATTAAATTTTATTTAACTGTTATTGATCTGAGTTTTGATGTGTTTGGCTTTAAAGAAAGTACAAGAAAGACAGAGAAATGAAAGAAACTAAGAATTAATTAGCTAAGAACATGAATATGAACAGTCATGTTTTTGGGAAGAACACAAAAAACATATATGAATATTTCTCCAATAAGGAAAGGTAAAGAAAATTTTACTTTAATTATTTTATTTGATTTGGTTTTAAAAATTATGTTTAGAATTTTGTTTTAATATTTTTCTGACATGGTTTTTTTTAATATTTAAAATGCTGAAGTGGCATTATTTAAATGTTAATTAAAATTTATTATTATTATTTGAGAGATGCTACGTTCACAATTTTTTACAACACAACAAATCATAAGTAGTTAGTTGTTATTAGTTCAAATTTGAACCTAACACTAAGATTATTTTTTTGTCCCAACAATAACAAACAGTAACAACTTGCCACTTAGGATTTGTTGTAAAAATGTTGTGAAAATATTGTGAACATATCATTTCTCTTATTATTTTGAAGGAAATGATATGTCTACAATATTTTTAAAACAAATTTAAAGTAACAAGTTGTTACTAGTTGTTATTGTTGAGGCAAAAAAGTAATCCTAGTGCTATTTTCAAATTTGAACCAATAATAACTAACTACCTATGATTTGTTGTAAAAATGTTGTGGACGTAGCACGTCTCTTATTTTAATGGCCAAGTAGGTGCTCTTTATGCCAACAGTGCATTCCGTCTGCCACATAAGATATTTTCGTTAGGGACCAAAACGCATTTTTTAAATTAAGAACTAAAAGCGGTAAAATAAAATTTAGGGATCAAAGTTAAAATCACCTGAAAATATAAGGACGAAAATATGATTTTCACCTGCAATAATTTGTCGTACAGTATCTATTTTTTCCTTTTATACGTGCTTTTTCTTGAATTGTAAATTTTTATTTTTAATTTTTGCCTTTGTTTTACAAATTTGTTTCTCTAAAGTGACAAGTTGTTACTAGTTGTTATTGTTGAGGCAAAAAAGTAATCCTAGTGCTATTTTCAAATTTGAACCAATAATAACTAACTACCTATGATTTTTTGTAAAAATATTGTGGACGTAGCACGTCTCTTATTTTAATGGCCAAGTAGGTGCTCTTTATGCCAACAGTGCATTCCGTCTACCACATAAGATATTTTCGTTAGGGACCAAAACACATTTTTTAAATTAAGAACTAAAAGCGGTAAAATAAAATTTAGGGATCAAAGTTAAAATCACCTGAAAATATAAGGACGAAAATATGATTTTCACCTGCAATAATTTGTCGTACAGTATCTATTTTTTCCTTTTATACGTGCTTTTTCTTGAATTGTAAATTTTTATTTTTAATTTTTGCCTTTGTTTTACAAATTTGTTTCTTTAAAGAAAAGAATTAGAGATACTTAGGGTCCGTTTAGATACAGCTGAAAACTGAAAATATTTTAACAAAATAATTTTTAATGTGTAAATAATATTATAAGACCTATTTAAAAAATAATAATTGGTTGAATAGTGCATAAATAGTACGTGAACAGTGCATTCACAATAACTTTGTCCTCAAAGTTGAAACGCGTACAGCAAGAAAAAAGAAGAAGGTAAGTGCAGTACGTAGACGCGTTCAGCGCAAACCAAACAATACCTTAATGTAAGGTTACTAGAAGTAATGGAAGTACATGTTAGTCAAGAAAGTGATGAATCATATGATTTAGGTTAAAATAAAATAATGAAAAACAATTTACTGATTAATCCTACATAATATGTTGAGCATTTATAATCGACCTCATTTGTAAGATTGTGATTTGTTGAGATTTATTGATGTTGAAGTTGTGTCATAAATACATTTTACACTAAAAAAGAGAGTATCATATCAAATATTTTATGATAAATCTCATCCCATTAAAATAAGGATTTGGAAGAAGTTCTTTATAGAAAAGAAATTTTTATCAATACTAGCATTGTGATTGGTGGTCAGGGACCAATGGTGATGCCACGTTCAGGCCAGGGTGTTCCCAGGAACACCCTGACCTAAAAAAAAAAAGAGTATATATAATAATTAATTTTTTTTATTTGCTTACCATTAAAAAAAAAATTAGGAACACCCTCAACCAAAATTAAGAACATCCTCAACCAAAAAGGATTTTAAGCTGATACAAAAACTCTTGATTTCCCATACAAAATAATGAAAATATAAACCTATAATCCAAACAAAGCAAATATAGATCAGTAATGGAAGTGAAGAGACGTTTTTCTGGGTAGAGGCAGCTTGAGAAAGGAGCATGGAGGTGCTATTAGGGATGAACTATGCTTGTTGAAAGAAGCATGGTGGCGGCGTAAGGAGAACATTGAGAGAGAAGAAAAGCTGTGAGTCTGTGACAAAGAAATGAGAATGAAGAAAGAAAAGAGGAAAGTAGATCTAAAGAAATATCCAGAAGAGACAGGATAGAGATATTACGTACACGTGTGAAGGAGAGAAAAAAGGTTAAAGCAAAAATGACGGAGAAAACAAAGGAAAAGGGAAAAAAAATTAATGGGCTTGGACCTGGAATTGGCTTTTCGTTCTGATGTTAATGGGCTATTAGTTAAATGTGGTTTCCCTTTTACCCCCAAAAAAAAAAAAAATACTAAAGGAGAAAACAAAGGAAAAGAGAAAAAAAGTTATTAAAAATTAATTTAAATTAAAGGGTGGGCCTTGGTTTATGGTTTGGGTTATGACATAGGTATAATTAAAGGCTTGGGTTTATCACTTGATTAGCACACTCAACTTTTAATTACACTAGTCGCTAACCCGTGCGATGCACGGGAAAGCTATTAATAACTTCCCTAATATGAAAAAACAAATCAATATCATGGTATAAATTATATACCAAACCAATAAAATCTATCACTTACAAAGTAATAAAATCTATCACATACAATGAGATATCATGAGATCATATCTAGAAAATATTTAACTGATATAAGTAAACTCCAATACAATTAATTACACACACATAGTTAATTCCATACTCATTCAATCAACTTTCTTTCATAAATTATATTAGTCATTCTTGATGTCCAAGATGTATCTAAATTCTAACATTGCCAGTAAACAAAGAAGCTAGACCTCAATGGGATTGAAAAGGCAACATAATGCCAATTTACACAATTTTTGAAATCATTATTTCCACTATTGAGAGAGAGGGGTGGTTGTTGTGTTGCATCTCTTAAGAAGAATCTACCTTGTACATTTTTTTTGATATGTAATCGACAAATAACAAAATAGATGTACCACATTTAGAGTATGCACATTTCTGAAGTTAAAAGTAAAGGAAAATAAGAAAATGAACCCGCATAAAGTTTTTTGCTCTCCCTCTTGATGTTGACTTTTCCAACATCTTCCAAAATCAAATTTATGTACTCCTCAGTAAGGCATAAAAATTAATATTTGACGAAATCTACATGTATTTTAAAAACAGGTACATAGAAACAAACCAAATTTTAAAAACAGGTACATGGAAAAAAAAAAAAAAAAACACAATTAGTGAAAACAGAAAATGCTCTAAACCACAAACTATATTTTTTTAATCGGTTTGAATTTCAAATGAGTAATTACAAAAGCATCAGTATGTAGCTTTTCAATTTTCCTTTGTTTCAATATGTCTTTAGTACCAACCTTCATGACTCTTTTACAATTTTTTGCTATATATATAACCAAACTTAGTCATTGATAACATATCATTGATATACGGTTTACTTGTTACATTATTTAACCAAAAAAAAATCATTAAAACAGTGACTATAATAAAACCAATGGAACTACTAAATACTTTTCTTAATAGGAATTGTTAGTCATGTCATCTAGCTAAAACTTCCATTTAAATTATCATCTCCAATTACCCTTTGAAATCTCATGGTTGCCTTTGCTTCTTGCCTGGTAGGATTGCACAAATTTATTATCCCACCTACATCCATATTAAGACACATAGTAAACAAAAGCAAACATACAAAACACATAATCTTCCATGTAGTTGTTTAATTTCTCTAAACAAATGCCAAGTTAATGCTAATGTCTCAAATTCAATTAGTAAACACTATGATACACACCTATTCCAAACTTAAACACGCAACCAATTGTACCAATACATGTAACCCTGCATAACTCATGTTTGTGTCCATAGCTCACAACTTTCTTGGCCCTAAAACCCATCCCAACAATTTGCATTAAACAATCACCGCCCAGAAAAATTATCTATTATTAACAAAATTTTCCCATAATTTCTATCTAAAAGATGCTTCCACCATTACCATGTATTTCCAAATAAGTTCTCACGCAACTTGTAGGCTTACTAATCAGCAATTAGCTATCTGCATATATCATTGAATACTTTCAACCTAGCAACAATGATAACACAAATCGTAAGAAATCCTACCTAATTATGCTGCTATTTGAGGGAGTACAGATAGACATAGATCTTGTGTGACTTCCATGGAGAACTTCTCTGCTAGAGTGCTAGCATTCTTCAAAATGGGCTTCCAAATCCTTAGATGTGTCTGTAACATGAACATTACTCTAAATAGGTGAGTAAACAAAGTATCATAAACAATAAACTATACGCAAAGTACATACGGTATAGAAAACTAACCATGGCATCGAGATTGACCTCAATCCTGAATTCGAATCTGCCACAAACATCACTACCAGTTATTTTTCATAACAAAAGCTTCAAATTGAAAGCTTTAAAGGTCCAACGGAAGAACAAATTTTTTCAATTTTTTTATTTATTATAAAAAAGAAGAAAGCAGTACCAATTTAACAGGATATATCACTACTTGTAATTTGGAAAGCAAAAAATAACAAATTATAGTTCACTAACTCATTTATCCTAAAATTTTCAAACACATGCTAACAAATAAATATTGATATAAAATATTCACCTTGTAACATAACTTAATTAGTCTCAAACGCCCAGCTTTAATAGCTTTAAATGAATTTGTCATAGTTGTATTTAAGCTATGGCTCAAGCAATAAGAGGTGGCAAATATTATTCCATAAAAAACTATTCTCTTCTTGTCTAATAATGTTTAGGAGGGTTGTCGCCTTGAATTCAACTAAATTCTTTCAATTCCATTAGTCACAGCATAGACCATGTTGGCATGAAAAGAAACAAAAAATAATCCAAACAATAGAGGCCTTTCATAGAACAGACATAAATTTTCTACCAAGCATAAATCAACTGCACTCAATTTTCATAGAGTACGAAATGTAAATATTTTGTATTCTAAATGACACAATGGATTTTGCACAATGACCTTGCCTAATCATATCAAAATATGCCCCAAGAATCCAAAAGCCAAGACAGTATTTAAATTTAAAACTTTCACCCTTGAACATAACACTGCTTGCCTTATAAATCAATTTGCTTTATTCAAATGAAAATCCCAAGTTAACATAAAACACAATCTTGTAGTCGTTTGATTTAGAAAACATTTATTCTATTGCAATGATTATTATAACTTATTCAACAAATTTTAACACCTTTAAATTTAAAGCAACAAAATTAAACAACAATTAATTTGCATTTGTCAAATGACTACACTACAACATTCAAGCTTCAACTACATAATGGTGATCAAAAATCTAAGAAACAGAGCAAAAACGATTAAAACAAAAAAAAAATCTAAAACACATAGGTCTTCCACCATACCCTAACCCAAATTCCTTTATCAACACAAAATCCTCCAATCTAAGCATGCTCACCATCAAAGAGTCCCACACATTTGAGGGAGACTATCAAACCAACTCCAAAAAACCCTTTCAATTATATCTCCACCTTTTTTGCTTCTTGGTGTTGTAGATGTCTTCTATCGTGCTTTGCTTTTCTTATCATCCAACCTTAATTAAAACCAATAACCCAAATAACTAAATTAAAAAAATTAACCCAAAATAACAAAACCTAAATAATATTTTGTCTTTAACTTTATAACAAAACCTAAATTTTGTCTTTAACTAAATAACAATCCCATCAATTCAAGCTAATCATTCAAAAGAAACACTCCCAAATGAAGCCCTAAATCATATTTAACAACCAAAAGCGAAATCCTAAATCATATTTAACAATCCAAATTATAGAACAAAATAAAAAAAAACTTACCGGTAATGTTTGCAGAGAGAATCTAGTCTAATGGTAAAGTCTCAAATCAAAAACTTTTTGCCACTAAAGGAGTGGGTGGCTTGCGCCCTTGGACTATAGTTTAGGGGTTTGAAGGTAGAAAAGGGACAAAAGATTGGAGGCAGGGGAACGTGCATGTAGAGAGAGGCATGGAGGAAATTGTGTGTTTGAAGATGGAGATGAGACTACGTGAAGAAGAAGAGAGGGAGTTTGATGATTTTGTTTTACAGTGTTTGCGTTTAAGGGGGAGTGAGTTTTTTTTTTTTTTTTTTTTTTTTTCAGGTTTTGGTTTTGGGGAGAAGGAAATTTTCGGTTTTATAGGCTTTTAGCTGAATTTTTTGGGTATATTTTTTTTCTTTTTAATAATGCCGGTTTTTTTTTTTTTTTTTTTGTCTTAGAAAAGTTTTTTTTTATGTTTTTTTTTTTAATATTGTGCTGACGTAGAAAATTGTGGGAGCTTCACAGCTTCGATTATATATATATATATATATATATATAGATTATACATATTAATTATATACATAACAAATTATAGAAGACAATTAATAAACAAATTAAACAATTAAATTATGTTATTCTAAACAATAATGAAAAAATACATTATAAAAGACAGACAAATTAAATTATATTAGGCTAAAATGAAACAACAATATAATAAATTATAGTTTATAGAAGACAAACAAATTAATGAAACAACTAAACAACAATAATTAATAATTTTATTAAAATTTCAAATGAACTTATAATTTATTGTTTATTCTTTCGCTAAAATTATGGACAAATATTTGATAAAAAAATCACGAACAAGGCAATTATAAACTTTTTTTATTTGCAATTACAATGCAGAGCAGCTTGGATTCGAGTCCTTCCTCCTAACTAGCCATGTAGGTACTCTTTAAACTTTCATCAAAATAAAGTCTTCCTCTTTTTATGAGCAATTGAGAATTTTATCAAAAATTTAATTATATTTTAAATTTTTTTAAAAAAAATTTTAAAATAGTTTATTACTGTACATTCTTAGAGCAAGTGATAGTAAAATTCTAATAAAAAAAAGTTAGAGAAAAATAAAGCAATAAAAACATATTAGATATGGCTTGAGTCTAATAACCAAAAACCGAACACCTTAAATACAGACGCATGTTCAATTATCTAACTCCACCCAAACATATCACACCTACGATTTAAAAGGTTGAAGGCATCGTACGACATAGGGCTAGGATGGTGACTTTAAGTCACTGACTTATCTTGTAAAAGCATTTTGCATGTGTCATTTATTTCCTATCCCTGTTGCTATAGTCCATTATCCAAGCAAAACATCATCGTGGCCCCACCTTCCTGCCCTACCATTCCTACTGTCAAGTCTCACCCATCTACCACACGTGTCAAACTCCCATTCGCTGTTTCATTTGGACCCCACCCCTATCCTCTCTGGCGTGCTTTACTTGCCCTAGTGACGCTACAGTCCTGACTATATACTTCGACACTTTTCTAACCAAACCACACACCCAGAGCTTTATTTACAATCAACGGCTCCATTTCAATCATGGTTTCTACAATCACGAATCCAATGGCCTGAATTCGACAATCAATTCACAGTACACACGCGACGTGCCAGAGTGGTAGCGCCAATGTCAGTGTCTGGTCAGCTCCGGCTTGAAAGACCTCACATCATCGATAAGATGCTCTCAATCCCTCTCTCTCTCTCTCTCTCTCTCTCTCTCTCTCTCTGACTTCTCTGCAACACTCTCTCTAATTCTCTCTCTAGATAATCTAGGGTTTCCATATTGCTTTACTGTTAGAATCTGTTTGGTTAGAGGAGTAAAAAAGTTAGAAGATGAAAAATTAGTAAGAGGATAGAAAATATTTGATTTTCCCTCGTGTATGTTTGGTTGAAGGGGTGAAAAAGTGAGAGGGTGAAAAACTTTTTTGTTTGGTTAGAGAGAAAAAAATGAAGGAAAATGTAGTTTATATAAATGGAAAATGCTAACGAATGCCCTTAGGGCATTGGTTAATAATTCATTTAAAGAAAGTTTTTATGAGAAAATGAAATAAAACAATTAATATTTTGACAACTTTTTTCATTTCCCATAAAAGTGTTATTAAAACTTTCTTAAAATAGATTGTTAACAAATGCTCTAAGGGCATTCGTTAGCATGACCGAATTAACTATTATGTCCTTGTTATATAATACTAGGAAAGTGAGAGGAGTAGGTGAGTGTAATAAAGTTGGGTATTTTTGTAAAATGCATTTCTCATCACTTTTCCTTTCTCGTTTTCCTCTTAATTTGGAAGGATAAAAGAAGCTGGCCCAGGAGGGAAAATTTTCTCCCCTATTCTCTGTCTCTCCTATTTTCCTTCCTTAACCAAACAGTAGAAAACAGTATTTTCCACCTTATTTTCTTCTCCCTATTTTTCATCCTCTCTATTTTCACCCCAACCAAACACACCCTTACACTTCTATAAACAAACCCTTACACTTCTATGATCTTGTCTCTTTATTTTGCACATGTGTATGTTCTCTGTATTGAAAACTGTGGAAGGAAATTTTTTGTGATTGATCTTTTATGAGTGTTGGAGTTGGGTGGTTTCACCGAGGAACATTGGGATTAGTCCATAAGTTTAAACAATAATTTTTAATTTTTTTTTAAATATATCTAGATAAAAAATATATAAAAATACGTGTAATATTATTTAAAAATTAAAAATATGTGCTTAAGTACATCTATCAAATAGGCTGGTTTCTTGATTGTTTAGAGTGATGGAGAGCTTGTGGCAGCTCAAATGTAGTTCAACATTAACTATTATTGGTAAGAAAAAATTAATTTTTGTGGTGGATTTAAATTAGAATCATTAATAATTTATTATTTAAGATTTGTTATAAAAGTATTGCAGAAATATTATAGATGTAATACTTATTATTTAATGCTATTATCTAAAATCCTTAAAATAAGGAGAATGGGTTGCTCTTTCCCCCCCCCCCCCCCTTCAAGTACACTAGTTTGGTTTGAGCTTGATTTTGTTTTTAAATTTTTTATAATTATTTTTATATATTTATTTTAGGGTTGTGTTAACGGGCACCGTAAGGTGCCTGTTAACAATACACATTTGGTAACTTTTTTTGTTTTTGGCAGTTTTTCAGCTTTTGGCAATTTTTTTTAATCTTTTTTTGGCAATTTTTTTAACAACTATTTTCTTTTTTTTTTTTAAAGTGAAACACAAAAAAGGAAATCTTAACAAACACCACTTAATGCTTGTTAACATTGGAACTTGCAATGTAAGCTTACATCGGAGAATATAGACATAACAAAAGTAGTAAATATTATACACATTTGCAATATATATATATATATATATATATTGTACAAATTTTGCAAATGTGTACAATATTTACCAATTTTTTTATGTCTACAATATAAACGTACATTGCAAGCACAATATAAACATAGAGATATTGTGAAAATGTTGTGACACATACATCAATTCCTTATGGGTCAAACAAATATAAAATAAAATAATAAAATATCAAACCGAGATCTACCACAATTAAAAATAGTTGTATTGTATTTTGAAAATATCGTAATATTTTATTATTATTACAATATTTTTACAACTACTAAGGTGCAAATTCTTAATAGGTCAAAATCAGATAATAAAATATTTAGACTGGGATCTACCCCAGTTGAAAATAGAGGTATTATGAAAATATTATGATATTTTGTTGTATTCCTATAATTGTTTTACAAGCACAACTTTCTTGGAATGATTTTTTTTTTTTTTTACACACTTTTTAAAATTTAAAGTAAAAAAAAAAAAAAAATTACACCAAAAGTAAAAAATAAAATTGGGCCCTTTAAGTTTGGGGTAATTTCATTCCTCCCTAAACTTTAAAATTGAGCAAATACCCAAAAATGTTACTCTCTTAGTTAAACCATTTTGAAACCTAATAATTCTTAAAATGTTCCATTGGACAATGTTTATAATACCCCTACTAAATTTTAATATTCCAAAAATAATTGTGTATTTTGAGATTTATGTAGTAGTCATACTTAGAAAGTTGGAATGGTGATACATGGTGTTTTATTTGTTACCTAGAGAACATTGATTTTCTTTGGTTTAAAAATTATAGACTTGAAATTTTATCTAATGAAAACTACAATGACATATGCCTTCTGTTATCCTCTTTTTTTTCCCCCTCTTCTTACTTAAAAAGGGTGTTCATTAAAAACTTAGTAAACTAAATATCATGGCTAGACTCCTAAAATGTAAGATAATAAAAAAATGAAGTATGAATAATAAAATCTTTATTGCGGATAATTACAAGTATTTGATGAAGACTTTCAATTGTAGTATATGACATCATCCATTGTGAAAATTTAAATACCGTGACAATGACTTAGCAAAACTCAATTGCTTATTATTGGCATAAGATGATATTCATTATCACTCTTAGAATTTTTTACGGAATGGATACTACCTTTAGGAAATAAGTTCTAAGAAACTATCATGGTAAATAGATACTCATATATTAAAATAGTTACTCTAAGTTTAAGAACATGGTTTTATTCTTATTCAAATAGAAGTTCTATCACCTTCTCAAAAAAAAAAAAAAAAGTTTCATCTTAATTTCCTGCAGCACGTGACATGCCACCCAATCTAGTAATTATTACAATCATTTATAGCCATATTTGTTAGATTAGTTCTAGCAACTTTTTTCACAATTTAAATAATATTACACACATTTTCACTTACACATATATCAAAAACACCCAAACAACATAACTCAAACTACTCTCCCAAACACCCTCCTTAATTACCGTTGATTGGTTTGCTACATTTGTTGATGTCTGCTCTCTCTCTTTTTCTTTTTTTTCTTTTTTTTGAATATGTGCTTCTACTTGATTTTTTTTTTTCCATCATTTTCTTAACAAATTTGTTTTTAACAAAAAGAATTAGAGAAAGACTTAATATAACGTTACTAGAAGTAATGAAAGTACATGTTAATCAAGAGAGTGATTGATCATATGATTTACAATAAGATAAAATGATGAAAAATAATACACGCGACCAATCCTAATTAATTTGTTGAGCATCCATAACCAATCTCAGTTTTAGAATTATAATTTGTTGAGATTTATCGACGTAGAACTGTCAGAAAAGAGAGTATCATGTTAATTAATACTTTGCAATTAATCCCATACCATTAAAAAAATGGTTCAGTTAATGTGTACCCTAATTAAATTATCTATTTTTTGAAATATTTCCTAAGTCCTAACAACAAATTTTTCAAAAATAATATACTATTATATACCCTTATCTTAAGGCACATGTTAATAAAATCATTTAACAAAAAAATACAAAAGTTCTTAGTAAAAAATAAATTTTATCTATACTATTGGTGGCCTAGTGGCTGGAGCCATGGGCCACAACAAGATTCCGCTATGCGAATTGTCATAATTCGAGTCACCCTCCTGCTAATGATGTGTTGGTACTCCTCATTCTCCATCAAAATATGGTCTTGATCAGAGTGGTTAATGGCTACCAAGTAGACCAACCTAGCTATACTAGACTTAACTTCAAGTTTTCATAATAAGGGAGACAGTGCATTAAAAACCTATCACACCATCAGTTTTAAGGGTTCGGTTAACCGTACATATAAGCAAATAGTTTATTATTTGTTTTACTTTTCCACAAGACAGAAATGACTTTTACGGCAACAAAAGAAAAGCATCAGACAAATTATTTTTTTTTAGAAGACTTAACTACTCTTTACTCATTTCTCCTCCTCCTCCTCCTCCTCCTCAAAAGTTAAAACACAGGTTACATGATTCAAACATGTTAACCGAAAACAACACTCTACCACCAAATAACCTCTTACAAAAATTCTCATTGAAAAAAATCCGCTTACAAAAATTACAACTCATACGAATTTCAGATGTTACTCGTACAAAATGGCAATTCCCCTGCATATGTCAAAAACAAAGGTTTATTTGCTCTTCACATTGCGGCCAAGGAAGGCATTTATGTTGTAATGTACGTGCTCATGACAGCATGTCCAGATATGTATGAGTACGAGTTGTTGGACAACAAGGGTCGAAATGCTGTTCATGCTGCTGCAGATAGTGGAAGGTTGGAAGCATTTGAATTTTTGAAGGCTAGACCAGAGTTTGATGAGTGGTCCAATTGAAGAAGGAAACACGCCTATGTATCTAGCAGCCATCAATGAGCATTACAAGATTGTAGACAAATTGAAACATTGTACAGGTATTCACTATTCAATTAAACGCTACAAACGAGGAGGCTTCACAAAAATGGACCATTTTTTGTTAGAAAGAGAATTACAAGACAGGCAACCGGTATGCCTCTTCCATCCTCCCCAGTTTTGCCTCTCTTTTTTTTTTTTTTTTTGGTGTAGAATATAGATGTACAGAAACACAGTTGATTTGGCGGGGGAAAATCTCTAATTTAAAAATGGCTCTTTTATTTACTTCTTATTAATACATAACTATAAAACGAGGGCAACTTTTTCCTCTCAAGTCTTGTACATGAGTTGAATCTCAGACCTCTGAGAATTGTTTGTGTAAGAAGCTAAACTATTTCTCCTAGAAACTTTTTTTTTTTGACGGGTGAAGATAGAATATATATTAAAAAAGGAGTGAAAGTACATTTGTATAGTAAAGAAGAGGTCCTGAACCACACAGGCCAACACGCCAGGATGGGCTAGGACTAGGACAGTATAGCACTGCCAAAACACCTAATAAACTAATGGGAGAAAAAAAACACTTGCATGCCTTAGCACTAGCATGTCCGCTGATTGGCCATTAGAGTTTGGTATCCATGCAAAAAGGACAATGCACCACGTAGAGTAACCTCTGGGTGAGTATGAAAGTTCTCAAAGCAAAACTTATTTCGAGCCTTCCATATACCCCATGCAATCACAGCCCACTGTTCCAACTCAGTCCGACTCAACCGTTGCACCATAGTCCGAGTTAAGAGGAAGAAATCGGATGCACAAGCTGAGCTCTTCTGGATTTTTCCTGTAGCCAACGCCCATACAGTACGCGCAAACGGGCACTCCCAAATGATATGCCCAGCTGTTTCGCGCTGCTGCTTACACACAAGGCACGTCGGGTCCAGCTGCACCCTCTTCGCGTGGAGGTTGTCACGGGTTGGCAAGATGTTAGAGCAAGCGCGCCACAGGAAAGATCGTACTTTTGGGGGAGTGTTGAGGGACCACACTGCCTTCCATGCTCTTCTATCACTAGCTGCTTTTGAGTGGTCCCCACCTGACTGGTGCAACATCCTCAGGGCCACGGAGTACGCCGATTTAACCGAGAAAGCATTGGACTTGTTTTCCTTCCAAACTAATGCATCATTTGCCTGCCTATTGGGCAAGGGTACATTTAGTATATCAGCACATGTAGGCGGCTCAAACCAGTAAGTTATCATGGCCCTATTCCATTGTCCAGTTTCCTCGTCCATCAGCTCGCTCACTTTCAGCGGTCCTGGCCCCTCTCTACGAAGACATGGTGGTCTTGGCAACCATTGATGACCCATTATATTTATCGATTTTCCATTACCCACCTTCCATCCAGCTCCTGTCAGAATGATTTCCCTTGCTTTCAGTAAGCTTCTCCATACGTATGATGGGTTGCTTCCCAGCTCAGCTTCCAGGAAGGATACATTAGGGAAATACCTAGCTTTGTACACTCTGAAAAATAGAGAGTTTTGGTGGCTGAGCAGCCTCCATGCCTGTTTTGCCAACATGGCTAAATTAAATGCGTGGACGTCCCGGAAGCCCATACCTCCAGCATTCTTCGGCTCGCACAAACGCTTCCAATTAATCCAGTGTATCTTCCTTTAACAGCACATCATTCACACAAGAGTGTCTACCTGTTTCTAGAAAAGGAATATGTTAAATTACTCTCATTACCAAATTTGGCCTAAAATTCAATTCAATTTTGTAACTTCATTTTTATTCAATTAAGCCTTCTATATTTTGACTTGCATTTTGACTTTGTACAACTCAGCTTTTTTGTTAGTTTGTCATAATTGCATTATTAGTGTGTTGCCACCTCATTTTACAACTTGCATTTAACCTCACTTAGAGGGTAAAATGGTAATTTCACCTTGAAAATATGCATCTTGATTCTGGTCATTAGATCCTTAATCTCATTTCACCAAAATGATCTTGATGTTGTAATGATCAAATTGACTGGTTATAAGCCCTAATCGGACCATCAGATTGAAAGTTATCATCAAATCAAATTTTAATGGCCAAGATGCACTATCACAAATTGAGTTCGACTTTATATGATTATGAACAATTGATTTCAATTGGTTATAATTATAATTAATTTAAAATTAATGATGTGTCATAATTTGATTGGTTAGGACTACATTTTATGGTAAGGTTGCATATACCTAATTAATTAGATAGTTAAACATTAATTATTCAATGAGTAATTTGTGAAATTATCTTTTAATTAGAGTAAATTTGGAGTCAATTAAGTCTAAAATGGGAGTGATTGGAGCCTATTAATGTTAATTGGAAACTAATTTGGGACCTATTAATATTAATTGTGCTGAAACCATTTTTCTAACAAACAACCTCTGCTCACTATTTCATTGATATCTCTCAGAATATTTTGAATCTGTGAATGAGGTTAATTTTTCCAGAAACTAAACATCCGGAGCTTCAAGTTGAGCACAAGAACGAGACAATTCTAATCAAAATTAAGTCAGATATGATTTTTCGAAGTTGGCTCTACTGGCTGTTATAGCAGCTACAGAAAAACCGAATTTTGGCTTACTTCTCACTCCCACCAATCTCTACATTTAATGCTTCAGATTTCCCCTAAGGCTAAAATGAGGTCTAAGTTCATGATTCTTTGTCAACCCTCATTAATGACCTTCCATTCATATTTCCTCCACCGCTATTATATAAACCCTCCCTCTTCTTCATTCCAAAGGACAAAAACAAAAAACCCTCTCTCTTCTCCTCTCTTGAGTTCTAGGAAGTTGAGTTGTCTTATCATATCTTGATCTTCTTGAGATTCAAGGTATTGAGTGATACTCACTCTTCCTCTCCTAACTCTTCTTTTCCTCCACCCTTAGAACCTCTCTCAAGAGTCTCCTCATCCACCATATGGATCTTGCATGAATGTATAATCTCTTCCCCTAACTTGTTTTTTTATATTTCTATGATGAGAATTCAAGATTAAAGCATGATAGTAATTATTTAAATTCATTTGAATATGTTTGAATGTTCTTAATTGTTCTTATATGTTCTTCACATGTTCATGCTTAACACTAGTTTCAATCTTAAATCCACATCAAAAATATGAAAAACATGTTTGTTTAATAATTCTTTCAAATCCTTAAATGTAGGATATCACCATCCACACACATTCACTAGAATTTATTTTTCAAATCCAAATGCAATGCTTAATAAATTGAATTAAGGTTTATCACATGCACACACATTAAATTCATCATGTAAATTGATTGACATATTGGATGATGTGATATGAATGTTGGCCACCATAGTCTAGAAGACCGGTTTTACCGGGCAAGGTGGGTGCCTAACATCTTCCCACCTTGTAACATAGCCTCCGAACTTAGATCAAGGGTTAATAGATCAAATGTTTATCCATATAATTTTTAATTTTTAGATTGTAACTAGGAAATAAAGCCATGTACTTTATCTTAGATTATATCTAGGACCAAAACTATGTAATTTTCCTATAATCAATGTAAATTCAATTGAAAATTAATAAGATGAGGAAATTTTCAATTTTGGTTTTCTTATTTTTCCAATGATTAAATAAGTGGCGACTCCATTGTAAAACCCTTAATCTAAAAGGAAAAATATAACTAGTCGAACCTCCATTTTGAGAGGCAATAACACGACTTCACCCATTCACGTGAGTTTGACCCAACACACTCTATAACACGGGCAGGGGGCGTGGTCTCTCACATAGTGATCCCTAAAATAGTGTAGTTTTGTAATTTAGTCAATTACAAAAGTGACCAAGTTCTATTGATATGATTTGATTGAAAGTATAGTGTTAATTTTCCTCAAAAGCTTTTTAATTTTATTTCTTTTGGTAAGAATTTACCTCAAAAGCTAGTATGCATCATCTACACATCTTTCGCTGTGTACTAAGGAAAAGAACTGCTTTCGGTGTGTTTCCAATAGCTAATACTTTAGCTTTTGGTCTTTCCACTGCCTCAGTATTCCTCCACTTTTTTGTTTCAACAACGATTGAGGACGCCACTTTTCACAGAAAAGTGGCACGACGTATTGATTTATACGCAAACTGGTCTGTTGGAGCATTGCTGGTAGATTTTATTGCAGGCACCTATACAGTGGTGCCACACTCCTTGGGGATTAGTATTACTGTGGCTGTTCTCCTTTGTTGTTGCTTACTAAGTAACATGTTATTTTCTCTCTCAATACGGAAGAAGGAAGGAGTACTGTCTGATAGTTAAGCCCAAGCTAGTCTGGAATGTTTTAATTAATTGATTGGGAACCTTCAGAATTTGAAAGGAAAGGGCTTTAAAGCTAGCTATCTTATATGCAAGTTAATTGGTACGGGCAAAGATTGGAGTGAGAGAGGAATATTGTCAGTATGAGGAAAGTTTTATCAAAATCATTACATGTGAGGCTGCTTTGATTTAGCCTTGTTTTCGTGGTGGACAAATGACGTGGTCTACCATTCCACTAAAAGACTCTCATTTGTTTAAAATTGCTACATTAAAAAAAATTTTAAACAAAAACTGATTATAGACTTAGCAATTTTAAACAAGTGAGAGTTTTTTAGTAGAATGGTAGACAAGTGATGTGATCTACTAAAAGATTGTATAATTTCTCCTTTGTTTGGTGTTCCTATTTTTCTTGGTGTTGTCGTTGGTTTAAATGGTTTAAACTTTAAATTTTAATTTCTTGTTCATTAAAAGAAATAAATCTTGTTATTTTTCTTGTGGTTGGTGTATGTATACTAAAGTTGCATTCTCGCAACGATTGAGGCCCTGTTTGGCATATTAGTTCTAACATAATAACTTATATTTTAAATAACGTTACACATATTTTTACACATTTTTTCACCCACACGTATATTAAAAACACTTAAACAACATTACTTAAACTCCTCTATCAAACGGGCCCTAAATGATGAGGGAGAACAAAGTTAAATATTTACAATGGGTCCTATTGAATTTGATTTTTATTTTGATTATTTTTTAATTCTTGACACCTTTTGACACTTGGGCGAGGGAGATTTGTTGATTTGTTCACAGAAGATAAAGTCCTTTGCTATTGTATATTACCTTATATACTAATGTTCACCGCTTCAGATCTCTCCATTTCTCACACTGAAGAAGTAAAAATTCTGGAGTCAAAATATACGCGATTCAAAGATCTCTACACAAGCCCACTGTCCACAGGCCCACGTCTCACATCAGCTCTTTCCCTCCTATTGAAAAGCGATGTCAAAATGTTTCTTAGATACGAAAACAACTTGATGGATTATCCACATTCCTGCCTCTTCAAAGAGTGACACCTTATGCTGGGGACAAATTACTACCACAAAAGAAAATGACTTGTTTCAACCCATTTTTTCCAAGGGTGCACTGAAAATGGTTGAAACAAATGCTAAAAACTGGTGCGGTAATTAAAATCTTACTAATCTTCTTACAATGGTCATTAAAACCCTTGAAATAAACCAAAACACTAAAATCCCGCGTAATTCTTTCCTCCAAATTTTTACATTCTCCAACGGAATTCTAACACAGCCCTCGGAATAAAGTCTCTCTCTCACGAACTCAGAATTCAAAAAACCATTTTTCGAATAAAGTCTTTGCTCACTCTCTTAGAAAACCCATTTTCAATCTGTTCAACCATCCTCCAAACTAAATGGGAACTCTTAAAAACTTCTCTCTCTCTCTCTCGGAGCTCATCTCATCTCCGACGATAGGTTGAGGTGCGGTGGTCGGCGATCCTATCTCCGACGACGACTAGCCGTTGATAGTCAGAGCCCTCTCCTCCGCCCCTTTGTCCGATTACAGGTCACTCTCTCTTTCTGTTTGTTTCCCAAGAAAAAAAAATTGAATTTGGAAATTACCTAGTAGAACTTTGCAAAGAATTTTTGGCATTCTCTCTTGTTTTCTCTCTCTCATTCTCTCCATTGATATTTCTCTTCCTCGCCAATAATATAATTTGGGGCTAGGGCTTGGATACTTTGTTAATGGAATTACATACCTGTCCTTTGGAATCTGAAGTATGGGTTGGATGTATGAGGTTTGAACATATTATCTGAACTACCTGTTGAAAATGACTTTCTCGGAAAAGACGACTCTGGTCCTTGGCTCTCACAATGTGCTACCTGTTGGTTTGATTGCAGGGTGATCTTAGGAATAAGGACTTGGAGAAGCTCTTTTCTCAAACACAGTATGTTTAATTTCAATTACGTTAGCAATGCTATGATTTTCCATTGTTTTCATTCAATTTTACTGTTAACTATTTTCTGTGGAAACAAACAGAATTATAGACTTTTTTCAGAATTGGCTTAATTTTGTGCCATTGGCTTTGTTTGAGACAAATGTGATGCTTTGATCCATTTTGCTGGCCTAAAAGCTGTTGGGGAGAGTGTTGCAAACCCTCGCTGTTATTTTGATAACAATTTGATTGGCACTATTAATCTTTATGAGGTTATGGCAAAATATGATTGCAAAAAGGTGTGTCCGCGATTTAATTTCTTGAACTCATTTGATTTTGTTTTTGAATCTTGCGCTTGTAACAAATGGTTTGGAAGTGAATTAACAATAATTTATGTCTTAAAGAATTTTTGTCTGTTGAGTTATGCATTAAACGTTCATTTTAGTCATATTTGATTTTGCAAAATCTTTGATTCCAGTATGTTTCTTTTCAAATCATAATTGCATAAACTATGATTTGCATATGTAGCTGTATATTTGTGGAATCAATATTGTTGTTTTTGGTGTCTTACTGCTAAATTGAAGTTTTTATGTTCGATGTCTAATTCTTTGTCGCCACGGGCCTTGTAAATCACCCACCATTGTAACTATCGAATCACAAAAAATGTCTTATTATTTGTTTGTCGAAAGTAGTTATAACATTCAAGTTCCAGTTGAATCTTTAACAGAGAATTGTTTAGTCTTAGAATGTGAACCATTTTTTTTTATTGATTACATCACATGTTGGCATGCTCTGCCCGCTACTGACACAAGTAATGTTATCCTGTGGCCAAATGGATGGTTTTCTCATCTTTACAACAATTTATGGCCAACCTGAAAAAATGTCCTGTGTTGAGGATTTCGAATTGAAAGCTTTGAATCCTTATGGAAGGACCAAGGTATGTATCACTGGGTGCTTAGTAATGTTTATTTTGGGCATACCACACATAGGATCCATCTTTGAAGTTGGATAATCCCACTTGCTGTTTCTTGTGTTCATAGGAGTGCAGTTTCTTTTCTTTCCTAACTAATGAGTTTAATGTAGCATCCAATTTTCCCTAGATTGTGTTCTAATAAAGTTCCTTAGTGATGGTCTTCCGTTTAGTGTGATTGCAAATGTGAACTTGTGTGATTGGCAACTGGTTTATGGTGACTGGTCTGAAGTTTATTGGCAACTGATTCTTTAGCAGATATTGTACCGTGCCTAGTCCAGTTTGATCCAAATTATGTGAAAATCTGGCTGCCTGAGTTATTCTCTCAATTTTTATTATACTGTCTTCTGGGTCAGTGTTCTTTTGGCTAGGAAAATCTGCATTTTATCCATTTTGTATGTGTATCTGTGGTACAAGTGTTTGTGGGGGGGTGGGAGGAAGAAGAAGAAGAAGAAGAAGAAAAAAGAAAAAGAAAAAAGAGTAACATATAATATGTGTTAACTATATTTTCGCTTGACCATGATGTTGGTGGTCATTTTATTTTATCATCATGATTGCTGTTGTTCTTATTTGTGCTGGGCAGTTGGTGGTGCAGGTCTTGGTGGTGGTCTAGAGATTTCATGTATACCCCCTTTGTATTATGAGATTTCAAACCTAGTTTTGCCAATCAAAGGAAATAAAAAAGGTTTCAAACCTAGGTGAGTAATTGGCCGTATAGTATGCATATTTAATTATGATGTAAATTGCTTATGTTACCTATGTTTTTAACTCAAAAAGGAAAAGACGTAAAGTAAGAAAGTTTTGTGGGAATTTGATTCTATGTATATGTCTACTTGGTTGTATTGACGTCAAAAGAAACAAATAGTTTATTGATGTGTACTTATTAAAAAAAAAGGTCTGGAAGTAAAATGCATGGCCTGTAAAAATAAAATATAAGATTTTATATATATCAGGTTGCCTGAAAGATGATGCATTTAAGTTCTGCAACAAAATGACAGTCTGTACAGTGATAAATGGGTAAAACAGTGGGTATCTTTCTTCCTCACAACTCACAAGCAAGATGGAGATCGAGATCGCAATAGAGACAAGTGAAGGCATATGATTTGCTATTGATTGATAAAATCATTTTTTTGATAATATACTGTCACCTTGAACACACTGTGAGTGATAAGATGGACCAATTTCAATTTGTTGGTACATCTTGAGCAAAAGTTGTAAGGTCATATGAGCTAGCAATAGTAAAACAGATTTTGACTGTTGATGTAAAGCCTTAGTCCCAAAACATTGGAGTAGTCTATAGATCCTCAACAAGACTGAAACTCTAACGTTGAAATATTTTTTTATGCAGGCTTTTCCGTTGGATTTAGTACTCTTTTCCGGTTGAGGACAACTAAAGGTGTGTCCCTCATTGTATTGGTTTGTGAGTTCTTACAATGAGTTATTTCCCTGCCTCTTCGCTACACTATCTCCACCCAACCTTTGCCTTCATTACCTCTAATTTGTAGTAATATATTAATTGTTGTGTTATTTTGTTTATGCATGTGTTGGTTGCTTTGATTCAATTTTCATTTGCATCTGTTTTCTTGCCTCGCAGTCTTTGCTTCCAGATTATCAGCGACTTTCTCATAGGTTGAATACATCAAAGCTTATTGAAAATAGTGGTGAGTTCCTAAACTTGAGGGTATTTAATAATTTTGGAGAAACTCTAGTCTTGGTAACCTGTAACCTGCTACATGATGTGCCTTGTGAGTGGTGGCTATGTCAAGTTGTGTACCTATTTTGATGAAATTCGCTATGAATTCTTATACTCAGCTCTGCTCTTCTGTTTTTGGCATAATGTTGTTTCTTGGATTTTCTTTTCTCTGCCACTCTTTTTCCTCTTATTATAAAATTTTTCAACCAATGGATTGGCAGAATATTTCCAAAATAAACTGGTGGACACAATACATTTTATGGAGATTCTAAATTTAAAAGACTGTTGAAAAGGATATCTTCTTCTGCAAGCTTCAAAATTTAATAGAGCAGCTTCCTCGTCCAATTGTCCTGAAAAAGGTATTTGAATGCCAGCTTATGTTTTTTTTTTTCTTGTTTCTACAGTTAGTTCCATTATTAGATTCTGCACTTGAATTTAGTTCAGCTGCTGCCCCTGCTTTGGCTGCCTTGTTGAAAATGGGTTCTTGGATTTTGACAGAAGAATTCAGTTCCAAGGTCATGCTCTTTCAGTACCTTTACAATATCCTTATTTTCAGATGTTAATTTTTGTCTTATAATGATTTGGGATGATTGATATCTATCCATATAATGCATAGAGCTCTAGTTGCTAGTTCGGCCAGTTTAATGGCTCTATATGAACTAGCGGTTTTTGCGATGCCCTAGGAATAAGATCTATGTATGTGCAGAAGAGAATTTTTTTTTGATAAGTAATAAAATTATATAAATCCAAAAAAATGAGCTACCCAAGTATATAGGAAATATACTGGCTAGACAATTAGTACATTAGACTTGATGTATTTGGTTGTATACATTCGACTTTTCATGCATTTGGTTGTAGTATGTGGTTTTTGTGCATGATTATGGTTTTTTTTTTCTTTTTTTAAATAAAGAAAATCTTATTTTGAGGGTCAAAAGACTTTTAAATAACTTATTTACCAAGGGTTGGATATGTAGATCTTTTAACCCTTGGTAAATAAGGTTATTTAAGGGTTTTTTAACCCTTAAAATAAGATTAGAGCACTTGTTTTGAGGGCCATGAAGGCTTTCAAAATTTATTTTTTGATGGTATAAATTTCGAAGGTTATCAAGGGTTGATTTAACTCTTAAAATATTTTTTCTTGAGGTTTTTTAATACCTTTTTCAAGGATTTTGACCCTTGAAAAAAGTCAACTTTGTTGGAGTGAAAGTCCGTCAGGTGATTTACTGTAAAATCAGCTTATATGTTAAAAATGCAACAAAGCAGCACCTCACTGAGGCCAATGCATGAAGCGGATTGGAAGATGTTGTAGAAGGGTAACATGCACAAGAGGCTTAAGCTTCTTCTTTGGAGAATAGTTTGCAAATCTCTTCCAGTATGGGGGATTCTTGGTAAAAGATTGTCAATTCTTGACATGAGCTGTCAAGTTTGTGGGGAAGAGGTTGCAACTGTTGAACACGTCTTTATACGCTGCCCCATCACAGTTCAGGCTTGGGCCAACTCAGTTTGGCCCTTAAACATGGATGTATTCAATGATATGAATATTGATCAGTGAATAAAGATTATAATAAATCCAAGAGAAATTTTAAAGATCCAAGGCAAGGAAGCGAAGGAGTTTAGGCTTTTTGCAGCAGTTCTCTGTGACCAAATTTGGAAGAACAAAAACCAAATAGTATGGGGAAACCGACTAGTAAACTCAATCAAGCTCTCCATCCAAATAAATAAGTTATTTATTCAACACAAGTAAGCTTGGCATTCGATTTTTGAGGAAAAAGAAAACTCTCCCTCATGGAAGCCGCCTCCTATTCGATGGATCAAATGTAACTTTGATGCAACAGTGAAGCCTGATAAGGTGGTGTTGGCAGTGGGTTGCAGAGATTAGCAACGGATTCGTAGTATCAGCACAGTCTCAGGAAGAATGCCCAAGTGAGTCCTTATGGGCGAAATCTAAAGTAGGGGTGTCAATGTTCGACCCAACCCGCGAACCCGACACGAACCCGACACTGGTTTTTTCGGGTTAGGGTTAGGCCTTAATGGGTTTGGGTCCTAAACGGGTCGACCCGAAAGCGACACGATAAGAAACGTGTCATAAGCAGGTCAACTCGTGTAACCCGCAATAGACACGTTTGACACGCCAATTTATTTGGGTCAAACCCAAAATGACCCGCTTAACACAACTCGTTTAACTCGTATAGTAAATAAATATTTATTTTATTTAGATTTGTCAAATTCCTTTTATATCCAACATATATTTTAAATTTAAAAAGACAAGTGAGTAATTACAAAAATTTACAAGGAATATAATTGAAAATTAAAACTTTATAAACCCTAAATCTCTAAACCCTACAAACCCTAAACTTCTAAACCTTCTTATAAATATCTAATTTCTTTTTATTTTAGCCGTACTTTTCTTCACACACCAATTCTCATACTCAAGTGTAAACTTTGCAGCCGGGTATCTCTCACTCTCTCTAATGTGTTAATTTTTTTCTACATAATGCTTTTCAGCTTTTGTACAATAAACTTTGAAGTTTGAACCCATGTGCCTTGTGTTTTTCTTGATTGCATGATATGGCCCACTTGTTTTAGTTTCTTTAAATGATAATAAGACAACTTGACATTATGCTTGTTGGCCATCTTATAAACATGTGTTAATTCCCTTGGATCCGTATATTATTTTTTTAAGTGTGTTTCATATGTTGTGGATTATAGAATTAAAAAGTGTTTGTGATGGTAAATAATAATAAAACGTCAAGAACAGTGTTTATATTTGTATTGTAATGTGTTGTTTATTTGCATTTTGTGAACTGTGTAGGTATAGATGGAGGAAACCAATAATCGTGGTCATAGTCAAGATTAGTCTACTGTTTACTCAAATTTTTTCAACATTGATACTTAGCATTTGGCGAGTTCCAAGGATATTATATTTTTGTTGAACTATGTTATTTTATTTTTGTTAAACTATGTTATTTTGAATTTGGGTTGAAGTGTTGCACTTCTTTTGGAGTGCAAAGAACTTATTTCTAGATGAATGTTAAATTTTTGTTGAACTATATTATTTTGAACGTGGGTTGAAAACTTGAAGTGTATGTACTGCTTTTTTGGATGTAAAAAAAAATATTTTTAGATGGATGTTATATTTAATATTATGCAGGTTGAAATGGGTTGTGTTACATTCGTGTCAACCCAACACAACTCGTTTATTAAGCGTGTTAAATGGGTTGGGTCAGGTCAACCCGCCTTATTAACAGGTCGAGTTAGGGTTGAAGGATCCTGACAAGATTATTAAATAGGTCGGGTTAGGGTTGAGTCATTTAGTAGAATACCCCTACCTTGACACGACACGAACCCGATACGCTAACCCAAATTGACACCCCTAATCTAAAGCAGCTCTCTTAGCAGCTAGTTTGGCACGTAAAGAAGGTTTTGCTAGAGTTGTGCTAGAAGGAGATTGCCCAATTTGTGATAAAAGCTATCCTAAACCCATCTACAACTCCTCATTGGCCCATCAATGCTATAATAGAAGATATCCGTGTGATTACTTTTATAACAGTTTTGGGTCCACCACCCCCTCCCCCCAAGATCTGTAGTTTCTGGGTTTGTGAGAGATGTACGCTAAATCTCTTCTCTTACCCTTACTTTTGTTTGTATCTGCTCTCTTTTTTGTGTTAACATATTGCGTTATTTAGCCACCCCCCCCCCCCCCCAAAAAATGGTGTTATTTAACTGGATTCAAGGCTGAAATTTAAAAGGCATATTTAAGGAGCAGCACTTAAGGAACTCTATCTAAGTTTTGTCCTGTTAAAATCATATGTGACTATACATTCTAGTATTAAATATTTAAAGAAGATATGATATACCAATTCTAGCATTTTGATAGAGTGTTTAAAAAAATGTCCAATTTTGTTAAAAAAATTGTCCTTAAAAAATATATTATTTTCATGTGAAATTAAAAAAAAATTAATAAAAACATTTTATAAATTTTTTATGTAATAATTATTTTTTAAAAAATATTTTTTTTCATTAGTTAATTGCATCAGTGGTGGTTTCAGGAATTTTTTCTAGGGTGTTCCTTAAGAAACATAAATTATACAAGCTAATGTATGAAATATTAATAAAATTATTAATTATTGTTGTTTAGTTGTTTTATTAATTTGCTTGTCTTTTATAAACTATAATTTGTTATATTGTTGTTTCATTAATTATAAAATTATTAATTATTGTTTAGCCTAACATAATTTAATTTGTTTGTCTTTTATAATGTATTGATTAATTAAATTATTAATTATTGTTTATTAGTTGGTTGCTTTCCCCAATTAATTATTGATTAATTAATATCCCAAACAAAACAAACAAAATTAATTAGTTAAACTAATTACTATGGTTGTTTGATACTTGAAATATCACACTATTACTTAACAAAAAAAAAAGTCAATAAACAATAAGCCAATTATTTAGAGGTCTCAACTTTGTACAGCACAAAAATATATAGGCCATATAGCTTAAGTCTAAGTCTAAAAAAGAGTGATGTATTACATAATTTATGACCATAGAGAGATATTTTGTTTTGTTTGTTTACCATGCCCCCATCCACCCCACTCAACAGACAGGCCCATGGCCCCCAATTAATTGTATCTTACCAAAATCAACACAAACACCAGATAAAGCCAAAAATAAGGGCAAATATTAATAAAGTTACCAACACCAACACCGACACCTACACCAACACCAACACCAACGGATAAAGCCAAAAACATGGGCAAATATTATTAAAGTTAGAAAGTAAATCTAAGCAAATAAAGCAATCAGCCAATCAAAGAGAATCAAATAAAGTCTAAGAGAGAGAGAGAGAGAGAGAGTCATTTCATATTTTCATTTCACCTTTATAATTTTATTCTTCAGATAGAGAGAGAGTCTGAGAGAAACTGAGAAACCCATCAACCCAACTCGTATATGTAACTATGTAAGAGAGAAAACGAGAGAGAAGTTAAGTGAAAAGATCAAAGATGAAATACCTTGAGGGAGCAGGGAGGCCTGAGGGGCGGACCGGGCGGCGCCGCTGTGAGCATGACTGACGGATCGGACTAATCTCCGATGCGGTGATGCCCGATGCGATGTGCTCTAGACTGGATCATTGGAGCTCAAGTTGTGTTGGCCGATGCGATCTCCGATGCTTCGATGCCTGATCCATTGACTGGATGTGATCTCGCGATGCAATCTCTGCTCCGATGTGATCTCATGATGCAATCTCCGCTCCATTGCGAGCTTCGCTTTGATGCAATCTCCGATGCTCTGGACTGGAGCTCTGTTGACTGATGAGGTTTTCTGTTTTTGCTTTTAGTTTAGGTTTCTGATATAGTGATTTAAGAATCCGTGGGTTTTGGTTTTGATTTAGTTGACTGTTGCAGTGTATATTGGGTTTTGGGTTTTTTTTTTTTTTTTTTTAAGAATCTGTGGGTTTGCTTTACCTGTTTATCCTCTGTTGTTGGGTTGTTTTCTTCTTGAGATTGGGTTTGCTTTACCATTTGTTTAGGATTGATGTTGGGCTTTTTTGTGGGCTTGCTCTGTTACAGATTTTAGTTCAAATTTTTTTTGGGCTTTTTTTTTTTTTTTTGGCTTGAAAGTAGAACAAATAATTATTTATTTATTTATTTGAGGGTGTTGCCAATTTGGTTTGAGGGTGTTCCTATTTGTTTTTAAAGGGTAAACAAACAAAAAAGTTTAAATTTTTATATAATTTTTTTTTTTTTTAGGTCAGGGTGTTCTTGAGAACACCCTGACTTGTATGTGGCGCCGCCATTGAATTGCATAACAATCTTTGTTAACGAAATTAAACAAAAGACCTAACTTGAATAATCTTGAAACTTGAAGGACTCAATTGAAATTTTGAATTTAATATATTTAAGTCAAATTTATTATGATTGTGTTTGTATATGAATCTATATATCCAACCATTTAACTAAAAAAGATGTGCCAAGATTCTAAGGAAGGGTTTATATATAAAATATTTATTACAATTGTTTTTATATTTGTATATAAAATTGTGTGTGTGTGTGTGTGTATATATATATTAAAATTTAATTTTGATTGTGCTTTATATAAAATTATATAGTCTACCATTTAAAGAAGGTATGATATGTTAAGAGTCCGTTTGGGAATAGCATTTCAAGCTGAAATTGAAAACTTTTTACTGAAAATACTGTAGATACAGGTAAAAGTTAGCAGAAATAGTACAGTGGATGAATAGTACTAAAAAGTGCAGTAGGACTCATGAATAGTAATTCAAATAAGCTAAATAATAAAATAAGTTGAATTTAAACTTACTTCCCAAACACAACCTAAGATTTTAATGGATTGTTTAAATATAGAATATAATTTAAATTCAATAAAAAATTATGGGTTATTACTTATTACTTATTACAATCCTTTCCCATGAGATTGAAAAGATTGACACTCCACGCCAGACCTGAAAACAAAAATTAAAAATTAAAAACTTCATTCCCTTGACATTTGAAAAAAAAAAAAAAAATCCTGAGTTTCCTCCCTTTTGTTAGTATCAATAACGAGATCTTTTAAATTTTAAAAATATTATCTTTACTCACTTTAACCATGGTTAGTGAAAACATAGTTGATAGAATTTAAGATTTTTTTTTTTTTAAAAAAATTCTATGGCCCAAAAGACTTGCAACAATTAGCAGAGAAAAAGAAGGTATGCTTCTTCCATATTTTGATCTTTTTTCCCCCACGTATTTGTCTTATTGTTTCAAGTGTTAAGGGCACATAAGGTTATTGTTTTTCCAAATTTCAGGGCCTCTTTTGTTTGAGCAAAAGAGGAGTATTTTGTATTCATTTTTAGTTTTTTGTGTGACCTATCGCTAAAAAACTTGTTTGATTTTGTATTTATATTCAGTTTTCATTTTTAGTATTCCAAAAAATAGGATTTGAATACAAAAATGAATACAATATTTTGGTATTTTCATTTTCTTAAAAATGAATACAGTGGCATTTTTCCTAAGAAAATCAAATCTGTCAGTCTCATCACCATCACTGACTTGTCACATCAAAGAACACACACACACACACATTCTCTCTCTCTCTCTCTCTCTCTCTCTCTCTCTCTCTCTCTCTCTCTCTCTCTCTCTCTTTGTTGGTGGTTGTTAGAAGAAGGAAAAAAAAATAGTGAAGGGAAAGACAAAGTAGAAAATGATACCAAGCAAAAAAATAGATAGAAACAAAAATTGAGTACAAGATTCGAGTATAGAAAATGAGTACAAAAAATGAAATAGAAAATGAATACAGCCTCACTACAAACCAAACAGCCCTCAATTTTCAAGTTTTCAATTTCAAAGTGTTATTTGGAAAGTTGTAGTTAAGTCACAGAAGCCAAAAAAAAAAAAAAAAAAACAAACAAACAAACTAACAAACAAACAAAAAACTTGAAAAATGTAGGAAATGGTATAAAAAACGAATAATGCTAGAGATACAAACTATTTTACAAAAAAATTTACAAACAGCTGATGTGGTGAGTGATTATTGGCAAATGAAAAAGTGATATTAATGGTGGATCTATATGAAAACTAATAAGAGATTGGTTACATCAACATTTTATAAAAATGTTGTAAAATAATTTGTACCTGTAACATTACTCATAAAAAAAACATGTAAACATTTCCTAGAAACTGTGATTAAAGGCAAATTAATTTTACAATTTTTAGCATCAATTTAATAATTATGTTTGGTCAAATAAATGTCATTAAAATTAATCGCTTTTTCCTTAAATTTGAGTTGAGGAACCATTCTTCAATCTCAAAGAAAACGAATGTACTTGCTTCAAAATTTTATATTAAAAAATGACATATAAAATTGTGCTGCTAGTAATAATATATAATATACAGATCATTTTCTATATAAGAATCACCTATTTATTATAAACTATACGTGATGAAATCAAGAGCCAATTGTGGAAGGAAGGTACTCGACCAAGTGTATGGGGGAGAAAAATTGATGATTAAGAGGCTATTTGGTTTTGTGTTTTTCATTGCTCATAACTCTGTTTCCATCATCCATAACTCAAAATAAGTGGAACCTATGAAAAAAATATTTGTTTGGATTTATTTCCTGTTTTTGTTTCCATCACTCAATTCTCTGATTTTTGAGTTATGAGTTATGGAAACTGAAAACACATTTTAGATGTTTTCAGTTTCCAAAACTCTGTTTTCAATGGCAATTTTGTAATTAAATCCACATAACTGGACCTACTGTCAGAGCAAACACGTGAGCGCTGCTTTTGAGGGTCTCTTCAGCTGCTTTCTTCTCCACTTTTATTTTCTTTTTTCTCTCTTATTTCTCTGGTCTTCGTTGCACTCCATTCTTCTTTCTTTTTTTTCTTTTTTTTTTTCTTAATCACAGAACCCATTTGTTCTTCACTGCAGTTCTTTCTTTTTTTTTTTTTTTTGTTCTTCATCACAGAACCCATTTGGTTTTCGCCGCCGGTGGTGACAGTGGAGATCGTCACAGGTTCAATCATCGTTGCATCAGGTTCGCCCGTCATTTGTGCAGGTTCGCTCGTCGCAGGCCCGATTGGCGCTGCATCAGGTCCGATCGTCGTTTGTGGGTATTGGGGGTTGAAGGAAAAAGAAGAAGAAGAAGAAGAAGAAAGAAACAGAGAGTGATCGAAAAAGAGAGTGATTTTTTTGGAGCTAATAAGAGAGGAAGAGATTGGAGGGAGGGTCACAGGGCTGGGTCGAACCGCTGGGTCGCGCCGCTGCTGGGTCACGCCGCCGCTGGATCACTCTTCCTTCTTCCACTTCATTTTACTTCTGTTCCTATTTTTCTTCGAAACCCACTTCTTCAAATTTGAAGATTTTCTCTTTTACTAATTTGGTTTTCTGTCTAAGACAGTTCTCTGTGTATATCTGTGCCTGAGTAATTGAACAAAAGCTTCAACCATTTTGAGAGATTGGTGGGTTTGGGTTTGGGTTTAGGTTTGGGTTTGAGTTTGTGTTTGTGTTTTAGGAGAGGAACAAGGGTAAAGAGGAAATAAGAACTGAAGAAAATTGGTGGGGAATGAGGGTTCAACGGGTAGTCTAACAGAAGGCTTTGACCAAGTTGCAAGCATGGATCCCACAAATAGTGGAAAAAATTGAGTGATGAGAAGTAGAAAACATGTGCCAAACGGGTGGGGTCTAAGAAATTGGGGTATTTTAAGTGATGAATGATGAGTGATGAGTTATGAGTAACGAGTGACGAAAATTGAGTGAGGAGTGATGAGTGATGAAAAAAAAAAAAACCAAACAGCCTCTAATATTCCGAATTTCCACCCCAGAGCAGAATCGGAAAAATACTAATTTCTGATTGCTAATACTTTACTTTCAGCCTTTCAATTACCTCAACATTGGTCCACTCTTTTTGCAAAATCAGCAGTCAGGTATAGGTGTATAGCGCTTATCACATACTGGGTCTACTGGAGCATTGTTGATAGCTTTTATTTCAGGCACCAACACCGTGGTGCATCACTCTTTCGGGGTTAGTGTAGCCGTTATTATTTGTTGTTGCTTCATGATGATGATATAACGAATTTTGTTGAGAGAATTAAATGTATAGAAATTGATGTGTATTCTCTATCTTACTGTAGCTGTTATTCTTTGTTGTTGCTTGCATGTTTTTTTCCTTTCCTACTGAAGAGTTACTGGATAACTGTTTGATTGCTAAGCCTAATCCGATCTGGGATGATTTGGTTGATTGAGTGCCTTGAGAATTTGCAAGGAAAAGAATTTTAAAGCTATGTTTTGTAATTCGGTATGGGCACCCATTGGTGTAAGACGAATGTTGTCAGTCTGAGAAAAGCATTATCAAGATCTTATAACCTAGATTATTTTGCTTATCTTAATATATGTATATATATATCCAGTTTATTCTTTAATAAAATAATTCATAAAAAATAAATTTATCAGAACAAACACGAAGAGCTTTGAAAATTTTAATAATTTTAGTTATATCAAAATTTTAAATTGATTAATAATTAAAATTATGGATGAAATATGTACTATAAAATTGCATCTTTTTTTTTTTTTTTTGATAGATGCATCTTCTTGATGCAATTCCAATCGAAGTTGCAATATGAAGACATAAGATCAAAAAGTGTTGTATCTATATAAGTTGTTTTAAATAGATAGTGTTTGTATAAGTAGATATTAAAGTAACAACTTCAACCCAAATCACCCTATTGGTTTCCATTGCCAAAAAATTTGTTGTGCCCAAATTAAAAATATCAAATACATTTGTGGGTTAATGGTGTGATGTTTTTAATATATATATATATATATATATATATTTTGACATAGAACAATGTTTTAATAATATGGATCAAGTTTAATTAATGATAATTATAAACACGATCACAGGTCTTGTCAACAAAAGACAATTAAAATAACAAAAGAAAAGACACTATTCCTAAAAAGGAAAAAAAAAAAACACTCATTCTCTTTATATGTTCTATATTTTGACCCTTGAGCATGCTCTACTCTAAATCACTTCGACCACCGATTTGAATATTATCATGATCCCAAAAAAAAGAAAAACTACTTTTATAATTTGTACTTTTCTTTATTTTAGGATTTTTTTTTGTTTTAGAGAGATAGGAATAATATCTTTGGCCAAACTTTGTTGTTGATGTAATGAATTTTGCAAGGATAAGTAATTAGGTATATGTTTTTGCCTAGGATAGGTTATGTGCGCCCCCACAATATATAACGAGAGAAATTGTTATTAATCCAGTATTTTTCTAAAAAAATCGTAGGTTTTTTGCGGTTTAATATTTTTCTTTTCTTTAATTTTTTGCTGAATATTTTTTTAATTTTTACAAATGAGGTAATTCTTTTATAAGATTTCAAAAACTATGGCTAAATACACAAAAGCACAACTACTAAAGAGCAAGAGTTAACAAACTGCTTACAGAAACCAAAAAAGTAGCAGTAGCAATACAACACAAACTACAGCTGCAAGAGAGCCGAAGTTAACATACTTCTCAGTGCAAAAACACACAAAACACAGCGTATGTAGCTGCACTAAACAAAACAGAGAACTTAAAAACAAAACCAGACTAGGGAGCCAAGCTAGCATTTGTGTCAACGGCTCTTTGGGGGAATCCAGGAATAATAGAGCAAGATTTAGATCCCACTGGTGACTGAGAGTTAATTTGAGGTTAGAGTTGTGAAAATTTGTCTTGCACTTTGAAGAACTTGTAGTATTGGCTTATTTTGGGTGTGTAAAGTTGTAATTTACAAGTAATTTTTGTTGGCTTTAATTTCATGCCAAATTTGATTGTAATTTTGCTCAATCCTTTGTATTCTGTATTTTATGTGGGATTTATTTGTAAGGATTGTGTGTAAGAGAGAGAATGTAAAGACTCAAGGTATCTATTGAAGACAAAAAGAGTTTTCCTAGGTAGCTCACGACTAGCCATCCCACGAAGTGATGCATGTGCCTAGTACATGACTGGAATGCGAAGAGTCATGACAGATGGTGACAACTAGTTTTCGCAAGTATCTCGCGAGTAAGGCCTTCTCACGAGATACCCACAAAATAATCTGTTTTGCTATTTTGTCCTATCTGCTCCACTACATCTTCATACACACTATATATACTATCATTATCCACATATTGAGTAGAGAGCTTTTCAGAGAGAAAACCCTAGTTTCAAACCCTTGAGAGTGTAAGGTTGTTATACCCACAATTCTCTACACCATCCATTGTGGTTTTCCTCTACTCCTACCTCTCCATTTCCAAATCCTTGAGAGGTGCTACTAGGAAGCATAGGAAGAAACCAAGTTTTGGCGGATGCAATCGGGCGCATTGCGGAATCCGAAAAGTTAGACAAGACACGGTTATGAGAAACCTTGTTGGAATAGGAGCTTGGAACTAGGTAGACTAGGGTTGGAGGGTCTCTTGCTATTCGTATATCCCCACTTATTGTCTAGTGGATCGATTTTCCGCTTAGAGGGCGGCGGAGAGGTTTGTCGCCTGTTTTTTCGGTTTCCTCTTCGATATCACATCGGTATGTTATCTTGTGCTTGCATCTCTCTTCTCTACTCTTTTAGCTTTCATTTTACTGCTGTGATTTGTTGAATATGGCTTAGAGTAGTTGTATTGTTTGTTCGCTTGCTAGCATTTACTCTATTCCGCACTTAGTTTAAGTTAGAGTAAAATCAATCGAGCCATAATTTATTAATTTTGGGTCTAAACAGCTCTTGTGTTTTTAACACAAATCCGAGCTTTCAAGGTGTCATGTTTTTTGAAGTGTCTTAACATTTGTTTGTCTTCTTTATTTCACTCTGTTGGTTATTAAAGGAAGTTGCATTCTACTATTTTCAGTTGCTTCCAGTAATGAATTTGTACCTAGATGATTTAGAGTACAAGGAGCATCGAGAATTTCTACCACTTGTATTGAGCAAATGGAGATGCATTCCAATATTGTTGTGTTTATTCTGGTGTTAATGTCACCTGCATCTGCTTTTCTCATTGCTAGAAACATGCCCGGCATGTATCCACATATGTTAAGTGGAAATTTGAGCTAAAAATGCTCCTAATAGTGTACATTACCACTCCATGTTTCCCATCAAGATCAATGATAGGAAATGATGTATACACCTATTTTTTGATTTTCATAAAGTTGAGCAAGCCCCTAATGTCCTAATGTTTGGTATAAAAATTGAGAATGAAGATTGTTTTAATGTTATCATATTGTTACAAATATTTCTAGCATTTGCTTAATAAGTTAGAAGAAGGTTAATTTGTTATACTGAACTAGTTATAAGTTAACTATTCTACACGTGCTATTAATCAGCATTAGATAGTGTATATATAGCTTAAGTGCTCAAAGTGTACATATTGTTTCTTCTTTGTCTAATCTAGAGGACCTTCTCCTATCTCTTCCCCTCTTTTCTCCAGACTCTTTAGCCATAACAATTTTCAATTCCTGCAATCTCACAGAAACTATATATGTTCAAAAATCAAAGATACTTATGTTAGCCATTTAATGATTCCTATTGTTAGATATATATTAAACATATTAACCCAATGTAATAGGCCTAAGTCCACTTCTACATGTACTTGTAGTCTAGGGTTTAGTCACCTATATATATATTTATGTTATGGTTCATTGTAATACAGAATATTGTACTATACTCTTACATAATAAAAATGTAGCCCTTAAAGGATTCCTATGTGGATGTCGTGCTCTCAGTATTCCTATTCTATGCTTCCCCTTCCGCATCCACTCTAGCATATACAACATGGTATATAACACATCAGGTTCCTAATATATTTAACACGGTATCAGATCCAAATTTCATTCTTGGCATTAAACAACTATCTCTACACAACAGAGAAGTTTCCTACGAGCACAACACAATCCACCATAGTGCCACTGCTTGCCCATAGATCTGGACTCCACGGCATCACGCAGCTCCCATGGACCACCATTGCTATCTCGCTACCATGTCTTTGATCTCTCAAGCACGTCGTGCCTCCGCTTTTATATTTGTGCAAATCAAGCCTTCGCCTAATGAAACCAACCACACAGACATGCTTCATGGCCTCCCGCGATGAAAACTCAAGAACCCTGTCTCTAACGGCAGCAGCACGCACCTCTACATGCGGTCAATGCTCCGTTATTACTCCACACACCTCTAAGGATTCTTGACTCACAGATTGGGTTTTGGATACATGCAGCGCCATGAAGGCCATATTGTCCACCGTTCTACAAAATTCGATAATCTGGCCCACATATGCCTTCACATGCTCTCTCATGTGCCCTCTAGAAGTCCATCCACCAGCCATTGCTGTCTCACACCATCCACACTTCGAAACACTACGTCAACCTTCTTTTAATCATCCATGATGTCAGCAAGAGCCACATAAGCCCTAGCCACGTCACTGCCATGCAAGCCTCTCCACGTCAAAGAGTCACCACGTCAGCACATGTCATCATTGATTCTGCTGACCTGGACCAACTCAACCCAGAATTCTCGAATTTAACCTGTGGACCTTTGTGGGTGCTTAACTATTGACTTTGACTCATTTGTTGACTTTGACTTTTGCATTGGCTTTTTCACAAAAAGTTAAAATTTCCAAAATGGCCTATCTTGCTCAATTTTTCGCATAAATTCTAATTTTGGATTCCGTTTCTTCATTTAAAGCTTAGAATTGGGTCAATTGGCACATTCTTCATCATGGTTTCTTTATAGGCATTCTTCAAGGCGTCTCCAAGGGATCTTCTCAAGCTTCTCCAATCTCAACCCTTCACTGAATTTTCGCCTTGAGTTTGAGGGAGGGTATTAAAGATATATTAGATATATTAGCCTAATGTAATAGGCCCAAGCCCGCTCCTACTTGTACTTGTAATATAGGGTTTAGTTACTTAAATATGCTCATGTTATGGTTCATTGTAACATAAGTTATTGTAATACACTTTTATATAATAAAAATGTAGCCCTTAAGAGATTTCTCCGTGAACGTAGGCTAACAAGGCTGAATCACGTGGCCCTTATATTCTCAGTGTTCCTCTTCTATGCTTTCACTTCTGCATCCACTCTAGCATATATATTATGGTATAAAAAATCGCATTGCTAATATATTTAACCCTTACCAATTTCAAAATATAAATACAGTATGATATTGATGTGCCTTGCTTGTGCATACATTCATCTTCCTTTAATTATTTTCCGATAAACTGGTTTATTGATTATTGGCACTGATTTAGGGGAAGTACAAATTATCGCAGCATATAGGAATGGCAGACGCAGGAAATTTTATCTAGGAAGCAACAAGGAGAGACCAGAAACAACTTCAATTATCAAGAAGATGTCATGAGGGTTTGTATTCTGATGGTGGAAGTGACACTTGGGATGCGGTCTCGGATGATGAATGCTGAACATAATTATGTATGCAGGGAAGAACATATATATTATATTCTAAAAGATACCAGTACTCCTATAGATTATGGAACAGAGTCAAATATGCTACACAATTTTGAGTTGCCTATCTCATTGGCTGCAGCCTGCAATTAGTGTACGTTTTTGGCAAGAGGTAAAAACTTCTTGCTTTTTGTTTTTTTTTTCTCAACTATTTTTTGCAAATAATATAACATTTAGCTTCTTTTTTGGAAATAAGCTAGTTTTAACTTTTTTGTCACATATTAATAAGAAAATTACTAAAAATTATATATTTTGATAAATACAATGCATCCATTTCTAACACGTGTCCGTGTTCCATACGTGTCAGACACGAACACAACAGCCCAAATGCATGATTGTGTGGATATTACCAATTGGAAAAATGGCTCTTTTTTTAGTAGATGAATTTTTGACGTTATGTAATGTGTCGTGAATATTTATATAAAATGAGTTTAGTAGTATATTTATACTTGCATCAGGCCATTTGAGCTTATTTTTTAAAACCAAAAATCTAATAATTTGTTCCAAATTGGTTAATTTTTTTATTTGAGAAAAAAGAAAACCCAAATATGATCAGGAAAAAAAATCTCAAAAATGAAAATGTAAATATACTTTCTGATCATATTTGTTGAAGGGTCACGTTAACGAGTGCTCTTAAAGTAATTATTAATAAACTATATTAGGAAAATTTTGACACAACTTTTATAAGAAATATAAAAAGTTGTCAACACAATTCATTATTTTATCATTTTTCATAAAAATATTTTTTTTTTAAATAATTGCTAAACCAATGCATTTAGAGCGTTCATTACCATTTTCCTTTATTAAAACACAAATCTGGTTACAAGTTTGTTATTTAAAAAAAAAAAAAAAACCAATGTTTACTGGGAAAAAGCCCAAAACTTAAACTGGCTAGACTATAAGCAATCTATCCAAATTGGGGGTTTATTGTGTGTTCTAAAGGCACACATTAAGCAATCTATTTTTAAAAATATTTTTTCAAAAATTAAAAAAATTGTCAACATTTTTTTAATTCTCAAAAAAATATTTCTAAAATTAGATTGCTTAATGTGTATCTTAACCCAGACCCATATACTATTACCGGTGGGGCTTGGTTTATGTTGGCTGTTTTTGGTGCATTTAATTGTCCTTATCCAAATGTTCTTTTCTCTATTTTGTCTGCTTTTGATTCGTAAATGGTTTATTTTGGGCCTTTTAGGTTAGGGTTTTCGTTCTGCTGCTAGGTTTTTTGGATAGCTTTGGTTTACTTTCTCTTTTTTCAATTTTCAATGATTGCATGTATTTTACATTTGATTATTACATTCTTTTTTTTATTGAAAGCAATATTGTGATTCTTATATATATATGTAAAAGTTACAATTAATTTTTTTTTTTTTCCAAGTTACAATTAATTTAGTCCTTACATTTTACTATCATTCAATTTAGTTATTGCACTGTTGGCACACTTCAATCACTTATAAAATAAAATAACTTTAATTAACATAAAAGAATTGCCACGTCAGCGTTAAAAAATAAAAATTAGAAAAAGAAAAGACAAAATTAATTCCTCATTTAAAAAAATACAAAAACAATCCCAGACATTGTTCTTCAGTTGAAGAACAGAAGTCTCTCACTCACTTCCGCCGTCCCACTCCTTCGATTCTCTCTTTGTCACCTCGATCTCACTCCTTCGGTCCCATCTAGCTTAAATCGGCCACCATGGTGGAGACCTGTGACCACCACCGCTGACAGTGATGCATGATGGCGGCACCATAGACAGTGGCTGTCGTCTCGTGTGTCTCTCTATTCGTTGTTTCTATTTTCCTTCTGTTTTTAATTTTTCTATTTTAGCTTTATATGTGCGTTTGGAGATTAGATTTCCATTTGTGTTGTAGGGATTTGGTGATTTGGGTTATCGTTTGAAAATGGGATTTTGATTTGCTCTAAAAAATGGGTCTGTGGGTGGGTTTCAGACATGGGGTCTGTAGATCCATGGGTTTTTATTTGTGCTACGTTTTCATCTTTTTCCTTTGTACCGAACTAAGATGCCATATTTGACTTGAGTTGAGGGTTGGAGATTTGGAATGAGTGTGGGCTTTCCATTCAAACTTCAGACTTGTTTCTCTTTGAAGCACTGAATGAAGTTAAGGAACCAAGGAAGTGGTTGACGGGGAAGATGATGATGATAGGCTTATGGATAAAAGAAACTTAAGATTTGCACGCAGGTAACAAACTCAAAAACTAAAGAATTGTACCAATGATTTGGCTTGCTAAAAAAAATTCAAGAAAATCTGGCAATGTTTCACATTTTTTTTCTTATTTTGAAATTAAGATTTTTTTTTTTTTTTTTCAATTTAGTGCTGAGGTGGCATTTTTTAAGCATTATTTTTTAGCCACGTCAACATCTCGTGTGTCAGCTGTCATCTCGTTTGCCACGTAGATATTTTTTGTTAGTGAGATAATAGTAAGAATCAAATTGATTGTAAGTTGAAAATAATAAAGACTAAATTAATTGTTATAAAAATATAAGGATCAAATTAATTGTGATCTCAATAAAAAAAATTGACTGTAATCTTAAAATATAAGAACCAAAATAATATTTTTGTTTATATTAAATATAAGTGTGCTGAGTTGGGATATATGGGTACATGAATTTTTGCTCAAAAAATGGTTAGATGAATTTGTTGCTCGGCATCCAACTTGACCCACAAAAAAAAAAACCAATCCAATCCGATCTAACCCAACAACGCTTACAACTAGACCCAACCCAACAGGTTCAGTTGAATCAGGTCGGTGGATTAATGCACGTGCCTATTAAACACTCAAAGTTGTCCCCTAATGGAAATAGCGAATAAACTAGTAGCCCGAAAATATTAATAAAAATTGACACATGGGAACGAGGGGCGACATTATCATTCTTTAGTTTGATTACAGCTTGCACATGGATTTTCTCTTCTGTCTTTTTTTACTTTTTATGAGTCTTGTCCTCTTGTGCATGTGAATGTATGTCAGTATGTGTGACAGTGTAAGTCCTATTTTAGGAGAAATAGTAGTTATGAATAATGGTGTGCCTAGATACGTTCCCAATTGAGTTGTGACTGGAATCTCTACAAGAACTGAGATAAGGTTTGGATAATAAATGAGTGGCGAGGGGGTGTTGTCTCAGAAGTCCTTTTATATTATGGGTCCGGTTAATGTGTGAGGACACACATTAAGCAATCTATTTGTAGAAACATTTTCTCGAGAATTAAAAAAGCTGTCAATACTTTTTCAATTCCCGAGAAAATATTTCTAAATATGATTGCTTATTGTGTGCCCTTAGGGCACACATTAGCAAAATCCTTATATTATTAGGGTTTTGTTTTGTACTTTTTGGGAAGGGGGGCGGCGGCGGCCGGCGGGGGGGGGGGGGGGGGGGGGTGGCCTTATGTATTATTACCAGTGGGGGTTGGTTTATTTTGGCTGTTTTTGGTGCATTTAATTGTCCTTGTTCAAATGTTTTTTTCTCTATTTTGTCAGCTTTTCATTCATAAATAGTTTATTTTGGGCCTTTTTGGTTAGGGTTTTTGCTTAGCTTCTAGGTTTTACTGATAGCTTTGGTTTACTTTCTCTTTTTTCATTTTTCAATGATGGCATGGATTTTACATTTGATTATTACATTCGTTTTTTTTTTTTAACGAGAATACTATTTTGATTTTCATATTTTAAAGTTACAGTCAATTTAGTCCTTGTATTTTTGTAACAGTCAATTTAATTTTTACCGTTAGCTCACTAGTAAAAAAATGTCAACATGGCAAATGATGAGCATTATTGTCACACTTCAATCCTATGTGACTTATAAAATAAAATAATATTAAATAATTTTGATTAACATAAAAGAATTGCCACATCAGCATTAAAATTTTAAAATTAGAAAAAAACAAAGACAATTAATTCCTCTTTTCTTTTCTTTTTTTAGAATGAAACTAATTCCTCATTTAAAACAAAAACAAAAAAAAATCACTCTCTAATTCATTTTCTTTCTTCCATTTTCCGGGTAACCAAACACATTACACCCTTCTTGTAAAACCACAAACAACTTAGAGAAACAAAACCATGTCCAAATCGGTGTATTAAAAGTTGAAACGCAAAACAAAACATCACCAACATGAAACTGATCTCTATTGCCTTCACTAACCCTAACAATAAACTACACTAGCAGTGGCAATGGACTCCAACCCTAACCGCAGCACATCTTTGTCAACCTGATGTGACTCCTCAGTGGCAACGACTTCTACAGTTCTTGTTGGGTGTTTGGGTCATGCGATCGTTGATCGGTGGAAAATAAGGCTGCATTATGACAGAGGTTTAGGTCTCTACAGTGGTAAGGTTGTAGTGGTGGCAAGGTAGAGAGGGACAGGTGGTTGAAGATGGAAATCACATTTTCATCCCTACATTTTTAGGCGATTCTCACTTTGGTCCCTAGATTTTATTTTTGCCACTTTTAGTCCGTATCCTAAAAAATGCTTCCCGTTTTAGTCTTTGCCGTTACATCAAAGACAAAAAATACACACGTGGCAAACGGCAGAATTACAAAATATTAAAATAATGTCCAAAATATTAAAATAAGGTTGGCATTGGAATCAATAGGCTGATCGGACTTAGCGAGCCAGAGCTTTGTGTGCTCAATGCAACGCAACAACGCATTCTTATGCGATAAGCTTAAATTGATGGGCCGAGACATCAACAAGCCGCCGAGCAATGAAATTGAATCAAGGTCCTTCTCGCCTAGTGGATCGGTGGCGTTGTCAGTGACATAATCGAAGGTCAAGCAGCATCCACGCACGTGAGTCCTCATCAGCATCGTGGCAGTGAAATCTCCTTGAGATTTCACATCGAAGAGCGAGCCGAAGTAGAGCAGATTCAGAAGATCCTCCACAAGGCCGAGGTTAGATTCGTCATTCCGATTCTGCTCGTCGGAGGAGGAGGAAATGATCGATTTGTAGTTGTTGTTGTCGTAATGGTTGTGGTTTTTATTGGTTTCGGTGTCGTCGGCAGCAGAATCAGAGGGGGAGAGGTGGAGGCGCTGAGTGGAAAGAGAGAGCTCTTCAGCGACAGCTTGGGCGAAAGGCTGGCGGAGCTTGTCGAGCTCATCGATGAGAGCTAAGATGGTGGGTTTCCAGCAGAGGACTTATCTTGCTCCTTGTTGATCGGTTTGCCTTGAGCAATGGCTTCTTCCATCTGAGTTAAGCGGTTGAGCTTTTTGCGCAGTGCGCAGAGGCACTTGATTAGGTTCTGGACATTATTTTAATATTTTTTAATTCTGCCGTTTGTCACGTGTGTATTTTTTGTCTTTGATATAACGGCAGAGACTAAAACAGGAAGCGTTTTTCAGGATAGGAACTAAAAGCGGTAAAAATAAAATCTAGGGACCAAAGTGAGAATTGTCTGAAAATGTAGGGACAAAAACTTGATTTTCACATTTTTTTTTTTTTAATTTAGTGCTGAGATGGCATTTTTTAAACATTATTTTTTTAGCCACGTTAGCATCTTGTGTGCCAACTGTCACACTATGTGCCACGTAGGCATTTTCTGTTAGTGAGTTAATGGTAAAGACCAAATTGAAAATAACAAGGACCAAACTGATTATTATAAGAATGTAGGGACCAAATTAACTGTAACCTTAAAACATAGTGACCAAAATAGTGTTTTCGCCTATATTAAATATAGGTAAATTGAGTTGGGTTATATGGTTAGATGAATTTGTGATTAGCATTCAACTTGACCCACCCAAAAAAAAGAAAAAAAAATCCAATCTAACCCAACAACTCTTACAAATAGACCTAACCCAACAGGTTGAGTTGAATCAGGTCGGTGGATTAATTCACATGCCTATTAAACACTCAAAATTGTCCCCTAATGGAAATAGCAAATAAGCTAGGAGAGGTGCTACGTCCACAACATTTTTACAACATTTTCACAACAAATCAGAGGTGGTTAGATGTTATTGGTTTAAATTTGAACTTATCGCTGAAATTACTTTTCTACCCCATCATTAATAACCTGTAACAACTTGCCACATAAAATTTGTTGTAAAAATGTTGTGAAAATATTGTGGACATGGCATTTTCTATAAGCTAGTAAGCCGAAAATATTAATAAAAATTGACACCTGGGAACGAGGGGCGACATTATCATTCTTTAGTTTGATTACGGCTTGCACATGGATTTTCTCCTCTTTCTTGTCTATTATCAATGTATGTGCAAGTCTTTTTTAACTTTTCATGAGTCTTGTACTCTTGTGCAAGTCAATGTATGTCAGTATGTGTGACAGTGTAAGTCCTATTTTAGGAGAAATAGTAGTTATGAATAATGGTGTGCCTAGATACGTTCCCAATTGAGTTGTGACTGGAATCTCTACAAGAACTGAGATAAGGTTTGGATAATAATGAGAGGTAAGGGGGTGTTGTTTCAGAAGTCCTTATATATTTTTGGGGTTTTGTTTGTACTTTTTGGGGGGGGGGGGGGCTATGTACTATTACCAGTGGGGGTTGGTTTATTTTGGCTGTTTTTGGTGCATTTAATTGTCCTTACCCAAATGTTTTTTTCTCTATTTTGTCAGCTTTTGATTCAAAAATGATTTATTTTGGGCCTTTTTGGCTAGGGTCTTTGTTCTGCTTCTAAGTTTCCCTGATAGCTTTGGTTTACTTTCTCTTTTTTCATTTTTCAATGATTGCATGGATTTTACATTTGATTATTACTTTTTTTTTTTTGAAAATACTATTTTGATTTCTTCGTTTTGATATTACAGTCAATTTAGTTTCTATATTTTAGTAACAATCTGTAAAGTTAAAATTTATTAACCATTTTGTTGATTTTATTCTGTGCCAATTTACTTATAATTTAGCACTTAGAAACCTTGTATTTAGATGAGATTCATATAAAGGTAGTGTGTGAGAAAGTGTAAAGAAATGCTCAAAACTATGCAGTGGAACAGGGACTCGCGGTTGGATCTCGAGGGTGGCTCGCTGCTTGTAAGCCGCCAGATAATGCACACAAGTGAAGTATGCAGAGAAGATAAACAGGCACGCAAGTTAGAGCACTACAAGACAAAAAATCCAGTTTGGCCATTTTGTTCGCTCGCGGCTTGAACTCGTGACTCAGTCAAGCCGCAAGTCCAAGTCACCAATTAGCTCTGTTTTGAAAAACTGACTCTTCGCATTCCTTTCTCACTCCAGTATAAATACCTCTTATATCCGCGAAATGTAAAGAGTTTCTAGAGAGAATTTTGAGAGAGAAACCCTAGAGAAAAATAAGATTGACTCATCCACAATCTTCACATAGAGACTCTTCAAATTCCTCTACTCTCTTCCTCTCCATTGTTAGAAACCCTGTATTTAAGTAGGATTCATGTAAGGGTAGTGTGTGAGAAAGTGTGAAGAAATGCTCAAGATTGTGTAGTGGAGTAGGGACTCGCGGCTAGATCTCGCGGGTGGCTCGTGGCTTGCAAGCCGCCAGATGATGCACATGAGTAAAGTATGCAGAGAAGATAAACAGTCATGCCAACTGGAGCACTACAGGACAAAAAAATTCAGTCTGGTCATTCTATTTGCTCGCTGCTTAAAGTTGCCAATCAACTCTGTTTTGAAAAACTGACTCTTCGTATTCCTTTTTCACTCCAGTATAAATACCCCTTATACCCACGAAATGTAAAGAGTTTCTAGAGAGAATTTTGAGAAAGAAACCCTAGAGAAAAACAAGATTGACTCATCCACAATCTTCACATAGAGACTCTTCAAATTCCTCTACTCTCTTCCTCTCCATTGTTATATCCTTGAAAGGTACATTACCAAAATCTTTTCTCACCATACCCATATCTATGAGAAGGTTGTTTGGTGCTTTGGGAAACTGTTAAGAAGGGACCAATTTCATATTGGTTGATGCTATGGGTTATAGCGGGATCCGGTAAGCTAAAGAAGAAATAGGCTGGGTGTAACCTCGTTAGAGTAGGAGCTTAGAGGGCTAAGGTACACTGGGTAGATTAGGCTTGGAGGGTCTTCTGTTGTCTATGTATCTCAACTACATTCTTTAGTGGATTTATTGATCGCTTGGAGGGCAGTGGAGAGATTTTATGCCGAGGGCTTCGGTTTCCTCTTCGATAGCACATTGTTGTGCTGTCCTTGTGTTTGCATCTCTCCTCCCTTAATCTTTGCCATTTAATTTCTGCTGTGGATGTGATTTTATTTGGTTTAGATTATGTTATTAATTCTGTTTTAGTTTATTTACATTTTCTGCACGTACATTGTTTGTTTATAAGCTTGAATTGGTAATTTGTTATTGGGGGGTTTAAACATTCAAAGGCGTTTTACACGCTTTTTGAACTTTCACAATCAATTTAATTATTGTTATTTTTAACTTATAATCAATTTAGTCTTTACCGTTAACTCACTAGTAAAAAATGTCAATATGCCAAATGATGTGCATTATTGACACACTTCAATCCTATGTGGTTTATAAAATAAAATAAAATAATATTAAATAATTTTAATTAACATAAAAGAATTGCCACATCAGCATTAAAATTTTAAAATCAGAAAAAACAAAGACAATTAATTCCTCTTTTTTATTTTAGAATGAAATTAATTCCTCATTTAAAACAAAAAAAAAAAAACAATCACTCTCTAATTCATTTTCTTTCTTCCATTTTCCCGGTAACCAAACACATTACACCCTTCTTGTAAAATCACAAACAACTTAGAAAAACAAAACCACGTCCAAATCGGTGTATTAAAAGTTTACAGTTGACACTCAAAACAAAACATCTAGGAAGCACAGGTGCGGCGTTTGGGCCGCCGCACCCGCGTCCGACGCGGGGACTCGCAGGCGACACCGCTGCCTGTGAGTCCGTGCCGCGTCCGCCTTTAAAAAATTAATATTTTCGGTGCGATATGCGCCGATACGGCGCCGATTCGGGCCGACGCGCGCGAAATCGGGCCGATTCGCGCCGATTTGGCTCCGACGCGCGCCGATACGCTCCGAACCGGGCCGAATCGGATCTTATCCGTCGGAAAAAGGAAATCAGCAGGTTAAAAAAAAAAAAAAAAAAAAAAAAAACTCAAACCGACACGTCGCTGTCGCCGACTTCACCGGCCTTACCTCTTTCTTCTTCTTCTTCTTTGCTTCTTCGCCGGCGTTTGTTCTGCACTTCTCGCTTCTCGCTTCTCATCGTTTATTTTGCATAAGTTTCGTTTCTTTTTTTTTTTTGAAAATGATGGCTATATGCTTTGGTCAGAGAGGCTTTGTTTTGTTTGTTGTGCCTCTCTGACCAAACACATGAGCTTGAGGGCTTTTGTTTTTCTTTTTTTTTTTCCAATAATGCAAAACTATAACTTTTTTAATACCTCTATTTTAATATATCTTTTATTTTATTTTGGGGCTGATCAAATAAGTGAGCCACTAAAGTTACATTTTTTATTATTTATTTATTTATTTATGGGAAGTCTTATATATTTTAATACTTGTGTATATCTATTTATTATTATTATTATTATTATTATTATTATTATTATTATATGAGTTTTCTATTATTATTAGATAAGCATGCTTAGCAATATATAAAATATATATATATATATAAATATTTTTAATAATTTTTTAATCGCCGCACCCCGCCGCACCTGTACCCTATTTTTTCAAAGGTTGCCGAGTCCCGCATCCACACCCGTACCCGCACCCGAATCTGAAAACGCACCCGTGCTTCTTAGCAAAACATCACCAACATGAAACTGATCTCTTTGTCCTTCGCTAACCCTAACAATAAACTGCACTAGCAGTGGCAATGGACTCCAACCCCAACAGCAGCACATCTCTGTCGACCTGATGTGACTCCTCAATGGCAACGACTTCTGCAGTTCTTGTTGGGTGTTTGGGTCATGCAATGGCTGATCAGTGGCGAATGGGGCTGCATTACGACAGAGGTTTGGGTCTCTACAGTGGTAAGGTTGCAGTGGCGGCAAGGTAGAGAGGGACAGGTGGTTGAAGCTTTCCCACCTTTTGGTTTTCGAGAAATTGTGAGAAAATGAAAATAAAAAAAAATTCGGCCCTAACTAACCCAAACTACTGGTCACAGTGAGAATTTCTGTTGAACTTTGTACTCATGATTATATAGCACAGAGGAGAGAGTTATTATTATTATTATTATTATTATTTTTTTGGCTATTTTTTGATCTGAACATTTGCTTGATTTATGGTCAATACGATTTAAGTTTTGGGACTTGCTTTTGGGTTCTTCTCTTTTAGTTTGGTTTTCTGTATTTCCAAGAGAGAGAGAGAGAGAAGACTTTGGATTTGAATAAAAATCAAATCCAACCATTTCAATTGAAAAATAAACCCACCGCAGAATAGTTGTATTGAGATTTTTTTCAATGTTTGTATTGTGTTTGGTTGCCAAGAAAAGAAAAGAAGTGTGATTCTTATAGATTTTTTTTTATTCATTTCATTTATTATTTTTTTCTTAAAAAATTGTAATTTAATATAAATGTTGTTGCGACAATTTTTTAACGTTGATTGAAATGTTTTAATATTATTTTATAAGCCATGTAGGCATGAAATGTGTCAACCGTGCATATCATTTGTCATGTAGGTATTTTTCATTAATATTTAACGGTAAAAACTAAATTGATTGTAAATTAAAAATAACATGAACTAAATTAACTACTATTAAAATATAGGGACTAAATTGACCACGATCCTAAAATGTAGGAATCAAAATGGTATTTTTGTCTTTTTTTTTTTTTAGAGAGTTTCACCTTATGACGTCTGCTCTTTATTACCTTAATGATAGTCTTTTATCATCAGACTAAGATATCAATCAGTTTTTGATATAAGGTGGGATTAAATCTCAAATTTCTTATTTAACCATTAAAAATTTTACTAATTAAGCTAACTGGAATCCACAATTATTACATTCATTTAATTACCCCTTATAGGTTTACGACATTTGTCATTTGATATCTACTCGTGTTTGTTGTTTTTGAATATTGATGGACAATATAAGTGCCCTTCTACTTGCATAAATTGGGAAACTACAATAAACCAAAGATAGAGGACCCAGTGAAACCAATACATAAGTAAGCTGGTTTATCAAAAAAAAAATACATAAGTAAGATGAGATCTCATCATACTTTTTAGTCTAGTTAATACTTTTTTGTCCGGTTAATGAATGCCCATAAAATATTTGTAAATAGATTATTTTAAAAAAAATTTAATATCACTCTTATAGGAAATATAAAAAAACTATTAAAAAATAAATTATTTTTTTCTTTTCCCACAAATTAAAAAAAAAAAGACTTCATAAACAAATGTTTTTAGGGTATTCATTAATTTTTCCTTTTTTTTTAACCCACTATGATTATAATACTCAAATATCCCTCTCATAGAAAACCCATCAAAGCTTGCACATGCGGGTTCTCTCCGCGTATTTGGTGTAATCCTCATGCACAACTCTGTTTCTCAAGATGGAATGGTTGACTTTAGGTGGTCTTTGCAAATAGTGGCGAAGCTATAGCCAAGCTTGAGGGCTATGTCTACTCCAAAAATTATAATTTTTTTTTTTTTTTATGTATACTTGTTAAAATATTTAAAGAATTGTCTACAAAAATATAGGAGTTGGCCTCCCAAATATTTGAGTTAGTCGATGATGCCCTTAAAAAATAGAACTTGTCAATTAGTCAAGTAGTTATATATAGAGACAATATAGCTTTTGTTCTCTTAATTTTGTTTTTTGTACATATCTAATATCAAACTAGAGAACTTCTATATACTATTCCAAGTTTAAAAGATGATATATTCACCTAAAAAATTATCTCTTTAATATACATATGTCAATGTTGATGTTTTTGTATACAATATATTTATAAATCATGACCTACTATAGTATTAAAATATTAAGATATATATATATATATATGTGTGTGTGTGTGTGTGTGTATTTACATGTGTGTACGATGGTTTGTCTTATTTGACATTAGCACAAGAATTTGGCTTCCACTTGAATTGTAATTTTATTCTTTTATAAATGATGGAAAATAATATATAGATTAATCCTACCTAATATGTTGAGCATTTATAACCAATCTCAATTCTAGGATTGTGATTTGTTGAAATTATTGACATAAAAGTTGGGCCAAAATGGGCAAATGCCATTTCCACGCAAAAAAAAAAAAAAAAAAAAAAAGCATTGTGCCCCATTTTCTAAACTAATTAGGGAAATGTTTTTCTTTTGAAACTCGATTTACTCAAAATCGAGTTAAACCTTATAGCGACGTTTTAAGGAGTCTATAGCAGCGTTTTGGAACTCGAACTTCATGAAATCGAGTTATAAGTAAAAAAAAATTTTAAAAAAAAATCTTGTATGAAACTCAAGTTACAAAATGCCACTATAGGCTCTTAAAACGTTGTTATAAGCTCCTTAAAACGTCGCTATAGGGTTTCAAATATTTTTTTTTTTTTAACTCGATTTTGAGAAAATCGAGTTTCAAAAGAGGGGTATTTTCCTAATTAGTTTGAAAAATGATGAATTTGCCATTTTTTTTACGCGAAATGGGCATTTGCCCATTTTCACCTAAAAATTGTGTCAAAAATAAATTTTACACTAAAAAAGAGAGTATCACATCAAATATTTTGTAATAAATCTCATCCCATTAAAATAAGGATATGGAAGAAGTTCTCTATACAAAAGAAATTTTATCGATGCTAGCAATGTGATTGGTGGCTTACGGCTGGACCTTGGACCAACAAGACTCCACAATACAGAGCATCTAGGATTCGAGTCAATCCTCTTAACTAGCTATGCGTTGTCATGTAGGTAATCTTTAAACTTTCATCAAACTAAAATCTTCCTCGTTTAATGGACAATTGAAAATGCCGGCAAAAAAATTAATTATTTTTTTATTTATTTATAAGAACTTTCGTTAAATAACTTATTAGAGCATTTGCATCAGTTCGTTCAAATTATTTGTCTATTTTACACAAAAAAACCTACTTTTTCTATTTTACACATTCACTTTTACAAATCACCCACATCAGTATATCTATTCTACACATTTATTTAATAAAATATTCATTCTTTTTACATTTTTTATTATTTCCTTCCCTCTCTTCCTCTTTGAACCATCTCATAGACCCAAAACAAACCTAGCCACCAGCCACCCAGCCACCACCATCAAACCCACCCAGCCACCACTATCAACCTACAATCATCAACCACACAATCACCCATAGTCTCGATCGTCAACCACACAAAAACCCATCTATTTTACTCATCGTCTCGATCTTCGGCGGCGTTGGAGTTCGAGACGTCGGCCCAGTCCGTGGTGCGCGAGAGCTCCGTTGGGCCCAGTCCGTGGCGCGCGAGAGCTCCGTCGGACCCAGTCCGTGGAGCGAGAGAGCTCCACCGGACCCAGCCCGTCTTGCGCGAGAGCTTCGCCGGACCCAGCTTGTGGCGCGAGAGGTCTCCGTCGGACTCCGTTCGTGGCGCGCGAGATCTCCGCCGAGATCAGCCTGAGATTGTGAAGAAGAAATAGAAGCTGATCGAGAAAGCTAAGATGAATGGGAAAGAGAGAGTTGAGATGAGAGAGTCAGGCGCAATAGGAGAAAGAAGAAATTATTAAAATAAATTATACACACGCTATAGTGACCGTGTATATATCCACGGTCACTGTAGCATTTTTATGTTTTTGCACAATTTTAGATAATTTTGCACCCACTGATGGTGGTGATTTTTTGCTTAAAATGTGTAAAATAAAAAAAATTGTGTATTATAGAAGAGTTTTTACAACCTGATGTGAATGCTCTTAGTATGTGCTTTTAAGACATACGTATGTAAATCTTATTAAAAATTAAAAAAAAGAAAAAAATGAAAGAGAGACGAAGCAATTTAAACATATCACACCTACAATTTAAAAAGGTTGAAGGCAACGTACAACATAGGGCTTGGATGGTCACTTTAGGTCACTGACTTATCTTGTAAAAGCATTTTGCATATGTCATTTATTTCCTAGCCTTATGGCTAAAGTCCGTACTCATACTTAGCCATATGTCCTATCCTGTCGGTTCCACTTCTACTTTGATTGAGAGGAATATTATTTTAATGGTTTAAATTAAAAGTTAAAAAATTATGAAAAAAAAAAAAAAAAAAGTAAATTTTTGATATTAATTAATGAATCAATAAAAACACTGTAATAAAATAATTTTTAAATATATAAATAGTATTACGGAACTTATTTTTAATAAAAAATTATTAAAAAAAGGTACATAAACAGTACTTGTACAGTACGCATATAGTATATGTACAGTGCACACCTGCACCCCTTGTCCCCCACGTGGCAAAATAAAAAAAAAAAAATTGCAAAACGTGAAAAACGCAATCACACAAACATTAAGTTTAATCCAAACCAACACTAAGTATATGTTTGGATCCAGCTTTTCAGTTCCCCGTTTACGTTTCACGTTTTCACCTTTTTTTTTTTTTTTTTTTTTTTTTTTTTTTCGGTTCTGCGTCAGGACAGGTGCTGCGCGCACTGTGCGCGTACTGTTCACGTCATTTTTCAGTAATTTTTTATTAAAAATGGGTCCCGCAGTACTATTCACGCATTTAATAATTATTTTGTAACAATATTTTCAGTTTTAGTTTTCAGTTCAGCAAAAATAAACTCTATCCAAACGGAGTCTAAAAAGAATTGTATGATCCAATACCTCTAACTATTGCACTGATCTCGATCCCCACTTCTACTATGCAAATCAAACCTTCTTTGAGATCAAATCTTGTCTGATATCTAGTTGTCAACATTATTTTTTGGGTGGGGAGCAGATATATTTTAGGAGACAAAAAGATCAGTTCTGCTTTAATGGAACCAACTAGTATGACTTGCACTTTTTTTTTTCTTCTTGTCTTTTGGTAACCTTAGAGAAATATTATTGGAAGTTGAAACAAACCAACGAGGACCCTAATTAAATTTTTTTACTACCTTTAAATTTTAAATGAGATGTCAAAATCTAAATCCTATATTTATAAAACTTTAGATAATGGTGTTTGAGTGATCACTTTCTATTTCACTTTAAAACAGGAAGGATTCAATCCTATTTTGGGAGCCATGTTTCTGGAGTGTATCTAAACATCTATCTGTCTTCTTTATTTCATTCTTTTGGTTTAAGGAAGTTGCGTTCTAGTATTTTCCTTTGTTTCTAGTAATGTATTTGTATGCATAGCTAGATGATTAAGAGCAAAATTAACGAGCATCGAGAAATGTCTACTACTTATACTGAGGATATAGAGTGATAAATGTCACTTGCATATGCTTTTCCAACTGCTAACACTCATGCCCATCAAGAATAAAAATGCATGGTACATTATGGTAGTGTGATAGCATATAGGATTTACACCTAATTTATGATTTTCATAAAGTTAAGCAAGCCTCTAATAACGTCAGGTAGAAAAACATATTTGCTCATTAATGTCAGCTATTTTAATAATTTTTACCAATTACAAAAACTAAATACAGTGTGATATGCCTTGCTTGTGTATGCGTATTTTTTCATCTAATTATTGATCGTTGAAGTGGTTGATTAATTTTAATCATTTTGGAACTTATTCAGGGTAAGTGGAAATTATCACAGTATATAGCAAGACAAAATAGATAATGGCAGACTTAGAAAATTTCTAGGTGTGTGGGGGGGAGGGGGGGTCCTTATTTGATTGTCCTTACAATAATGTTAATTTCTTTATGTGTCAGCTTTCAAATCATAATTGGTTTATTTTGGGCCTTTTGGTTAGGGTTTTATTTCTGCTTCTAAGTTTTACTGATGGCTTTGGTTTACTTCCTCCTTTTTTCACTTTTCAATGATTGCTATATTTTACATTTGGTTATTACATTCATTTAATTACCGCTAATTGGTTTACTGAAACTTGTCATTTGATATCTGCTCTTTGTGCTGTTGTTTTTGAATATTAATGGGCAATATAAGTGCTTCTTACTTGGATAAATTGAGAAAGGACAAGAAATCAAGAATATATTTCTAAAAATAAATACAATCTTGATCACTACAAAAGATTGAGGATGTAGTGAAACCAATACAGAAGTAAGATGTGATCTCTTCTTTAAATACTTTTTGGGGCGGGGTAATAAATGTTCTTAAGACATTTATTAATAAAAAAATTTAGAAAATTTTTAACATCACTTTTATAAAAAAATATAAGAACTACTAAAAAAATCAATTACGTTTTTCCATTCTTATAAAAAGTTGCTAAAAATACTTCCTAAATTAATACCTTTAAGACATTTGATACTTTTTCTATACTTTTTTTAACTCTCTATAATTATAATACTCAAATATCCCCTCTAAGAGAAAACCATAAATTTATCTTCCTTAACCTAAGTATGTCTATCAATTAAGCAAAAAAAAAAAAAAAAAAATCCATTTTTCTTTTTCTCTCATAGGTTGCAAGTGCCCGTTCTCTCCGTGTATACCGCATAACCCTCATGCACAGCTCTGCTTTTCAAAAAGGAAAGGCCAGACTTTAGGTGGCCCCTACAACGGATTTAAATCTTCTAGATTTTTTATGGTACTCTACCAAATAGATTTTCTTATATCTTAACCATTCTTTAATGATTTAATGGTCTAGATTTTGTCATGTCAGCATTAGACTAATAGTAATCTTAATTGTTTTGTTTGCAACATTATTATATTATTTTAAGAGTATTAGTAGTGGAATGCTAACATGGCAAAATCTAGATTCCTAAATTATAAAAGAATAGTTAAGACTTAAGAAAATTTATTGATAGAGTATCTTAGAAAATTTAGAGGATCTAAAAATTTATTGTTTTGTCACATCTAGGTTGGACCACGAAATGTGTTGTGCAGCCAACACTTTCTGATTCTGGGTTTTAGGACTATTCATGTATTTCACTGCTTGTGGGGACGAGGGGTTGGTTTATTTTGTTTTTCTATGGTTCTATCATTTTCATTTTGGTGCATTTGATTGTTATATGCCACTATTTGAATGGACTCGACACTTGAGCAAGCACAGATACTCCATGGTGTATCCCTCCAATTACCCTATCAAGAATAAGGTGCATGGTGCATTAATTATGGTAGCATATAGAAATTACACCTAATTTATGATTTTCATAAAGTTAAGCAAGCCACTAATAACTTTAGGTAGAAAAACATATTTGCTCATTAATGTCAGCTATTTTAATAATTTTGACCAATTATGAAAAATAAATACATTATGATATGCCTTGCTTGTGTATTTGTATTTTTTTTTCTTTTAAGGATTTATTTAGGATCCACTTATTTTATTGAAATTGAAGATTTTTTGTTGAAAATACTATAAATAAAGGTAACAGTTAGTTGAAATAGTACAGTGAGACCCATGAATAGTACTAAAAAGTATAGTGAGACTTATAAATAGTAGCAAAAATAAATTGAATAGTAAAATAAGTTGATTTTTTTTTTATTTAGAGCTAAATGCACACTAATTACTGACCACTGAAGTGGTTGATTAATTTTAATTTTGCAACTTATACAGGGCAAGCGGAAATTGTCACAGTACATAGCAAGACAAAACAGATCGTCCTTAGAAAATTTCTAGGTGGTTTTTTTTTTTGGGGGGAGGGGGGGTGGTTTCCTTATTTGATTGTCCTTACAATAATGTTAATTTCTCTGTGTTAGCTTTCAAATCATAACTGGTTTATTTTGGGCCTTTTGGTTAGGGTTTTTGTTCTGCTTTTAAGTTTTACTGATGGCTGTCGTTTACTTTCTTCTTTTTTATTTTTATTTATTTATTTATTTTTTTTTATCACTTTTCGACTGCATATTATAGGAACTCAATTTGCATCCAAACCCAAAAATAATAGTGGGATAGACCCAAAAAGCTCAATACAATGAATTTGTAGAGAATGAGTTTGAAACCTAGGTTCTAGTGATATTAAATAACAAAAATGATGGGCTAGATCACAACATCATACAAATGAGATAGTCTTTATAACAAAAATTATCCTCGGACTCAAGCCGAGAAGGTTGGATCTTGTATTTCTCCTTCTTAAAGATAAGTTACAGATATTGATCTTAATGTTTATAGTATTTGTTTTCCTTCCTTTTTTCTCCGATCCCCCCTCTTGAAAGTCTTCTCTTCTTTTTATATCATCTTTCTTCCTTTCTCCATCTTCCACATATGGATCAGATTATTGGTTTGGATACTTGTCTCATCAACCCATTTCTGAAGTCTTTGGAGGTAGCTGTAAGGCTGAAATCTGATGCTCAGACATCACCTCCCCATTAATGGGGCTAGATGTTTAGCTGTAGAGCATTTAATGCGGTGGTAACAGCTTTATCTTGGATATTTCATAACTCTTCTTCTTATCCTGTACACCCACCATGCATGTCCTTACATGCAGGATCTCCTAGAACATCGCTTTTGGATGTCAAGCAACCCTTTCCTACCTTGGCTTTATCTAGCCGAAGAGGGAATCCTTCTCGGACCTCTTCTGGGATGATTATGATCAGTCTCCGCTTCTCTACCAATCGATACTACTTTTTTGAGTTAATATTCTCACATCCTTGGATCATTTAGTGTCCTCGGATTGGGCATTTAACCCAATACATACTCATGGGTCCATTGACCCTACACATATATTTTATATTTGATTATTACATTCATTTAATTACCACAGATTGGTTTACTGAAAGTCTAAAACTAGTCGTTTGATATCTGCTCTTTGGGAAAGTACAAGAAATCAAGAATATATTTCTAAAAATAAATACAATCTCACCCCAAAAGATTGGGAATGCAGTGAAACCAATACAAAAGTAAAATGTGATCTCTTCTTTAAATAATTTTTGGGCTTGTTTAATGGATGCCTTTAAGACATTTATAAATGAAAAATTATAGAAAAATTTCATATCATTTTTATAGAAAATATAAAAAAATGTTTAAAAAATTAATTACTTTTTTCTATTCCTATAAAAAGGTGCCAAAAATACTTCCTAAATTAATACCTTTAACTTTAAGGCATGATCCTTTTACTATACTTTTTTAACTCCTTATAATTGTAATACTCAAATATCCTCTCTAAGAGAAAACTATCAATTTATCTTCCTTAACCTAAGTATGTCTATCAATTAAGGAAAAATAAAAATCACGTTTTTCTTTTTCTCTCAAAGGTTGCAAGTGCCATTTCTCTCCGTGTATACCGCGTAACCCTCATGCACAGCTTTGTTTTTCCAAAAGGAAAGGCTAGACTTTTGGTAGCTTCTACAACAGGCTCATAAATGAGCTTTTGTCACATTTGGGCTGGACCACGAAATGTGCTGTGCACCCAACACCTTCTGATTCTGGGTTTAATTTGGGACTATTCATGCATTTTCACTGCTACTGGGGACGAGGGGTTAGTTTATTTTGTTTTTCTATGGTTCTATCATTTTCATTTTGGTGCATTTGATTGTTATATGCCACTGTTTGAAAGGACTCGACACTTGAGCAAACACTTTACTTTTTTTTCTTTTATCAACAGAACACGCCACCTCACAAAACTGCTAGCAACAGTTGAAGACGCGGAGCTCTATATAAACACTAAGAACTACACTCACGCACCCGACGTGGGACACAAGCCCAGTTTTCTTCCATTTACTTTCTCTTTTTTCCCTCTTCACTGATTGCATGTATTTTGCATATGAATATTACAATCATTTAATTGCCGCAGACTGGTTTGTTACATTTGTAGTTGTAGATATCTGTTCTTTTTTTTTTTTTTTTTTTTTTTTTTTTTTTTCTTTTTTTAATATGTGCTTCTACTTGAATTAAAATTTTTTTTTCTCTTTTTCTTAACAAAATTTTTTTTTTTTTAACAAAAAGAATTAGAGAAAGACTTAATGTAACATTACTAGACGTAACAAAAGTACATGTTAATCAAGAAAATGATTGACCATAAGATTTAGAATAAGAAAAAATGATAAAAAAAAAATATATTTGATCAATCCTAATTAATTTTTTGAGCATTCATAACCGACCTCAGTTTTAGAGTTGTGATTTGTTTAGATTTATTGATGTAGAAGCTGTGTTAGAAATAAATTTTACGCTTAAAAAGAGAGTATCATATTAAATATTTTGTAATAAATCTCACCCCATTAAAAAAAAAAATACACAATTTTTTAATAAAAAATAAATTTTATCAATATTACTAACGCAATTGCTGATCTAGTAGCTGGAGCCGTGGGCCAACAAGACTTCACCATGCATATTGTCTTGGATTGGAGTCACCCCTAGTGATGTGTTGGTAATCCACGTTCTTCATCAAAATAAGGTCTTCATCGAGAGTGGTTAATGGCTACCAGGTAGACCTGCCTACCTATAGTCCTATACGACACTTCAAGTCTTAATAATAAAGGGAAACAGCACACTAAAACCTGTCACACCAATAATTTAAAAAGGTTTAAAGCATACGAAGAACGGCCAACAAAAGCAACTCTTCTTTCTATCTCACATTTTCAGTTTTCGGCGTTATTTGAATGTGTAAGAGAACGTACAAATAAAATATGCAAAAAGTTTTTTTTTTAATTTTTATTTTAAATAAGTCACCCAGTGACGGACCTACAGTGGGGCAGGGGGGGGCCATTCCCCACCCCACCCCACCCCACCCCACCTAGAAAAAAAAAAAAAAAAAGGATATATATATATATATATATATGTATGTATGTGTGTGTTGAAATTTTTAAATTTTGGTCTTAATAGCCTCTAATTTTTTTTTTAAAAAAAATGGTTTACATATTTAATTTGAAAAATTAAGATTTGTCCATATATATATATATATATATATATATGTATAAGGATCTCCTTTTAAATAACGTCAAGTTCCATTTTGATAATTGTGTTGAAATGTTTAAGAAACACTTATTTTATATGTAGTATTTTGTTAAATATAAAATAGATGTTAGTTTTATTTTCATAAAAAAAAATTTTGTTCTAAGCTTTAGCCCCTTCTAAGTTCGAATCCTAAAAAAATTTGTTTTAAGCTTTGGCCTCTCCCAGATTCGAATCCTGGTTCCGTCCCTGAAGTCACCGATACCATCCTGATCTAAGATCAAACCTTGTCTCACATGCATACATAACAAACCTTATCTGATATCAGATTGTCAACATTATTTTTCGGGTGGGGACCAGATATGTTTTAGGAGGCAAAAATATCAGTTGCACCTTAATTGAACAGGTTAGTAGTTACTAGTTTCTTAACAAAAAAAAAAAAAAAAAAACTGGTTACTAGGACTTGTACATGTTTATTTTTTGGGTAACCTTCAGACAAATATTATTGAAAGAAACCAAGGAGGCCTCTAATTAAATGTTTACCATGGTTAAATTTTAATTGAGATGATAATATCTTGAAATGATCACTTTCTATTTCACTTATGAAATAGATAATTCTAATCCTATTTTGGGTACTTGCCATGTTTCTAGAGCGTATCTAAACTTTTTTTTTTTTCTTTTGTGTGGCTAGTACTTAGTATCTAAATATCTATTTGTCTTCTTTATTTCATTCTTTTGGTTGAAATTTATGTTAAAGGAAGTTGCGTTCTAGTATTTGCATTTGTTCTTGGAGGCGGCAGAAAGAACCAATGCAGTAGGGTGAAACTGTAAGTCGTCATGAGGGTTTGTATTCTGATGGTGGAAGTGACTTTAGTAACGATGGTTCAAATGTTGAAAGTAATTATGCATTCAGGGAAGTTGGTCGACGCTTGTGCTCCTGTACATAGGACAGAGTCAAATATGCTACACAAATTTGAGCTGCCTATCTCATTGGCTGAACCTTCAGAGTTTTGGTGGACCTCGGGTTCATTAGGAAGGGTTCTTGGTTAGGAAACAACAATCATAATTTGATTGATTTGACACATTGGTTGAGTATGAAATCGGGTGTCTCTGGACTTATTGAACAAAAAATAGAGGCTACTGTTGGATGCCAAGTCCAAAAGGATAACGGGAAGAGGCATGCTCTTGAAAAAAAAAGAAGAAGAAGAAGAAGAAGAAGAAGAAGAAGAAGAAGAAGATAAAGAGGACATTAACCATTACTGACTGAAGGAGAAGCTGCATGAATGTGATGATCAAAGATAAGTTTTGACCAGTAATCATAATTTTTGTTGGATATGCTGTGCTTGTCTTTAAGGAAAGCGGAACTTAATTAGGGTGTTTGGTCGTTGGTTAACATTTTGTTTTCCTGTACCAAACTAAGGCCACTTTATTATTGTAGTCATACAAAGTATAGTTTGTCTATGGTTTTGTTTTGTGGAATTTTTCTCCACATGGTGTACAAAATCTTGTTATCTAGTCTTGATTAGCATCAATGCAAGATTATACTCGATTTTTGTGCAGGAAAGAGCAGGACTAACCAACTAAGTGTGTGTTTGTTTCCACTTTTTGAGCTCGGATATGCGCTTTTATGAAAAATAAATACTGTTGGCGTGTTTGGTAACTTGAAAAAGTTGGCTTTAATAAAAAAGCTATATTCTCTGCTCTTAAGTAAACGCACATAAATATTATGGATGGAGAATGACCATTTTGAAAAAGTGGACTGCGCTTTATGAAGTTATCCGTTAGACCATATGTGTTTTTATCCAATTGCCATTTCTTTACCCAATCTTTGCTTTACCCAAAACAGAACAAATACCCTTAATGAATTTTGATGTATTTGTAGATGTGGACTAATTTATGGTATTAGTAGATGAGTTTTCCATTTGGTGATTTTGTGAATATTAATTGGAAAAGGACTTTTATTTTCTTCTAATAGATGAATTTTTGATGTTATGCAATGGATGGTGAATATTTATGCAATGAGTTTTGTAGTATATTTAAGCAAGCCCCTAATAACATTAGGTAGCAAAACTATATTTGCTCATTAATGTCAGCTATTTAAATGATTTTTACCAATTACAAAAAATAAATGGTGTGATATATAATATGCCTTGTGTGTACGTTCATTTTCCTTTAATTGTTGACCGTTGAGCAGCAGGTTGATGAATTCTTTGCAATTTATTTAGGGTAAGTAGAAATTATCACAGCACGTAGGAAGACACAGCAGATCATGGCAGACTTAGCAAATTTGCTCATGGAGACAGCAGGAAGTTCCACTGCAGTAGGAAGAAACCGCAAGTCGTCATGAGGGTTTGTATTCTCATGGTGAAAGTGACTTTAGGAATGAAGATTTAAATGATGAAAGTAATTTTGCACTCAGGGAAGTTTGTTGATGCTAGCGCTCCTGTAAATAGGAGAGAGTCAAATATGCTACACAAATTTAAGCTGCCTATGCCATTGGCTAGACTTCAGAGTTTTGGTGGACCTCAGGTGCTCATCAGCGAGGGTTCTTGGTTAGGAAACAACAATCATAGCTTGATACATTAGTTAAGTGCGAAATCGGGTGTGTCTCTGGACATATTGAACCAAAAATAGAGGCTACCGTTGGATGCCAAGTCCAAAAGAATGATGGGAAGAGGTATGCTCTTGAGAAAAAAAATAGGGAGGATATTAACCATTAGTGACTACAATAGAAGGAGAAGCTGCTTGAATGTGATGATCATATATAATTTTTGACCAATAATCATAATTTTGGTTGGATAGGCTGTGCTTATCTTTAAAGAAAGCTTAACTTAGGGTGTTTGGTCGTGGGTTAACATTTTAATGTCCTGGAACAAAAATTAGGCCACTTTATTATTTTAGTCATGCTAAGTATAGTTTGTCTATTGTTTTGTTTTGTGGAATTTTGCTCCACATGGTGTACAAAATCTTGTTATCTAGTCTTGATTAGCATCAGTGCAAGATTATGCTCAATTTTTGGTGCAGGAGAGAGCAAGACTAATACAGCTGTTGAGGTTGAAAATGTTGGAAAATATATCCCTTTTGATTATTTCCCCAGTAAGGTAAACACAACGATAACTACAAAGGTAAATTCAACTCCAAAGTCCAAAGATAAAAGAAAAATCTAATTCAAAGGAACCTAAATTTTAGTAATTTTAATGGACAGTATAAGTGCTTCTACTTGCATAAATGGGAAAGTAAAATAAGTATAATCTCACCACAGAAGATTGAGAGGATCCAGTGAAATCAATACAAAAAATACTTTTTTGGTCTAGTTAACGGATGCTTTTAGGACATTTGTTAATAATTTTTTTTAAAATTTTAATATTACTTTTATAGGAAATATAAAAAACTGTTAAAAAAATCAAATATTATTTTCTTTTCTTAAAAAAAGTTTCTAAAAATACTTTTTAAACCAATATTCTTAAGGTATGTGTTAATTTTTGTCTGTACTTTTTTAACTCTCTATAATTGTAATACTCAATATCCCTCTATGAGAAAATCATCAAATTATCTTTCCTAACCCTACCTATGTCTATTAAGCAAAGAAAAATCACTTTTTTTTTCTCTCTCTCAAAGCTTGCACATGCCGGTTCTCTCCGTGGATATAGTGTAACCCTCACCATGCACAACTCTGTTTTCAAAAAGGAAAAGCCGACTTAGGTGGCCTATGCAACAACCTCAGAAATGAGCTTTTGTCACATCTGGGCTAGACTAAGTAATGTGTTGTGCACCCACCACTTTTTGAATTTTGGTACTATAAATGAGTCATGTGTTTTAGACGTGGGGTTGGTCTCTTTTGCCTTTCTATGGTTCTATTATTTGCGCGCATACATATATATATATATATATATATATATATATATATATTTATATGCAACTCAAAATATTTAGGATTTGTTTGGTTAGAACTTATAAACTCAGTTCAAGAATTAATTTTCGAAGGAATTTTCATGAATTTCATTGGTTCTAAGGAAAAATAAAACAAGTGAATTAATTTGCAAGGAATCCTAAGCATTTAACAAGTCTAAAGTATAAGCTAAATCAAAGAATTATATAAAACTAAACACTTTTCTAAATAAATAAATCAATAAAAAAACACAAGAACATAAGTATTAAAACAATAAAATTATTGTAAGTAAATCAATAAAAAACATAAGAACATAAGCATTAAAACTATAAAATCATTGTTAAGAACATACCTGTAAGTGGTTGGGTTTCACCCTTATCTTAGCAAGGATTTTAGCTTGACATTACACTAAATAAAACTCTAAGAATTATAATGGAACCTTAAGAAAACTTAATTTTTATTCTAAGACTGCTATCCCTTTGAATTTTTCTCTAGCCCACGAAATCCTATTCCAATTAAGTTGGATTCTCGTTTGGAGAAATCCCCAATTTTAAGACTTTACTTAACCAATGTTTTTCACATATTTAAAGTCAAAATTCAGAGTTTTTATAATCTACAAAGTGGTAACTCTTTGAGTTAGCTATCTAGTCCAACTTGAATCATAGCAATTGGCTGTCTGAGCCATATGTTGTGTCCAAAATATTAAAGGTTGCGTAGGCTAAAATCCTGGGACTTAGTTTTGGTGCAAATTTCCTTTGATTCTTTATTCTAATTTAATTAAAATTTTTACCAAAAAAAAATTGAATTCAAATTTAATTGCATTGACATTATTTAATTTCATTATGACCCTTATAAAATTAAAGTTCATTAGCCTTCATTGCCTGAATTAATTGCATTCTCCTAAAAAATAATATTATTAAAATTCATTTATAGGACAAGCTTTATTTCCTTACCTATTTCTCAAAAAAAAAAAGAAAAAAAGAAAAAAAAAAGAACAAGCTTAATTATTCAACGAAATTACAAAACCAAATATAAAATGAATGGATTAACTTGATCCACAGACATTTATGGCTGGGCCTGGGCTAACACTTCAACAAACTGGTTTTAATTTTCAAAACGTTTTCAGCAAACCCATTAATGGCATTCTTTTATTTGTAATGAATGAGACTCCACATTTTCCCTACTTTATCGGTCTTAAAGGCGCTCTCCTTAGGAACTTAATTAAGGTGCCTTTACTACATATCTGTATCCCAACAGCCAAATTGTACCTTTAGCCTTTTCCTCAAAGGTCTGCTACATCATTGGTTGTGCATTTACTCCTAACAAGCAGTGTAATTACTTCTTCCTTTTTCTTTTTAGGAGGCTTTGACGTGGCAGTGGGTGGGTGTGAACTGTAAAGTGGGGTTAAGCTTTTAATACATTTATTTGATTGAATTTTGGTGAATTTGATTATCCTTGCACACATGGTATATATTTTCTCTATGTTGTCGTCTTTTGATTATTATTTGGACCTTTTGGGTTAGGGTTTTTGTTCTGCTTCTAGGTTTTACTGATGGCTTGGTTTACTTTCTTTTTGTATTTCAGTTTTCAATGATTGCATGTATTTTACATTTGATTATTACATTCATTTAATTACCGCTGCTTCTAGATCCTAATGCAATTCATTTGATTATTACATTCATTTGATAATTCTCAAAGTACAAGAGTATCATTGTCAAGATCCTAATGCAATTCCCCTTACACAAGAGGAGATCTCAAACTTGGTTTTTAAGAAGAAGTCCGATATTGTGAAAGGACTTGGCATGAGACCTTCCTCTTCTCTAGTAACCACCGCCTCATCTAATTCCTCGGTGGAGTATATTCAACGGTTAGAAAATGAGATCATTGAGCTCAAAGAGGCAAGAGCTAGGGATCAAGAGGAGCGAGCTAGAGACCAAGAGGCTCGAGCTAGGGATCAAGAGGCACGAGCTAAGCAAGAAGAGGTCCAAAAGAATATTCTTAACTTTTTAAGGAGGAATGATTATGATGACGCTCTTACCTATGGGGGTGGTTCAACTTCAAGTTAAAACATCTTTTGGTTAGTACTTTCTTTTAGCAATTGACCCACATTACATGGTGTGACTACTCTTAGTGCATTGTTAGAAATGTTTCATATAACATAATTAATGTTTTTACTTTACGATTTTAATGTGGCATTGTTTTTATATTTGTGCAGATTTTTTATTGGTGGCTATTAGGAGATTTACTTATGGCATTACTTGAAGACATATGAGGACATCTTCCGTTATTGTATATGTTGCAAACAATTACATATTGAGTTATTGTATATGTTGCAAACAATTATTATATGGAAGGAGTTTGAATTAGATACTTGTTTTATTTTTTACTTGTGGAATGTATGGATCTTTTTTTATAAATGTGTTGTTGAAATAAATATATTATTCAAATGTGAGGTCTTAGTAATGTAATAACAGATTACAGGTTAATATCAAAGCTATGAAAAAAATAAAAACAAAAAATAAGTTTTAGTGACGAAATATTTCGTTACTAAATGTAGTAAAATTTTGTAAGAAATGGTTTTAGTGACGAAAATTTTCGTCACTGTATGTGCATGGATTTTCTTAAAAATAGTTTTAGTGACGAACTTTTTCGTCACTATATGTACCCGAAATAGTTTTAGTGAGGAAATTATTCGTCACTAAATATGATTTAATAAACTAAAGTGGTTTTAGTGACGAAATAATTTCGTCACTGAATGTTGTTTTTAGTGAGGAAAACATTTAGTGACGAAAGGCTTTCGTCACTAAGGGTCCGTTTGGATGCAGCTAAAACTGAAAACTGAAAACTGAAAAATACTGTAGCAAAATAATTTTTTAATGTGTAAAAATTACTGTTCATGTTTAAAATCACTGTTCATTGGCCTAAAATCACTGTTCATGGCCAATGAACAGTGACCAATGCGCGTCCCACTTAAGTGAAAACAGGGAAAAAAAAAAAAAAAAAAAGGAAAACGTGGGAGGGACTGAAACGCAGACGTGGGCATTTCAGCCCCTCCCAAACACACACTAAAAGTTAAAAAAAAAAAAATCAAATCGGACTTTTAGTGACGAAATTTTTCATCACCATGACTTTTAGTGACGGGGTTTCAGCAACGAAATGAGTTTCGTCACTAAAAGTCCGATTTCATCACTAAAGGTTCTTAGTGACGAAAAACTGGACTTTTAGTGACGAATTTTTTCGTCACTGAAAATACATTTTGTTGTAGTGAGGCTTTACTGATGACTTTTGTTGTTGTTTTCGAATATTAATGCGCAATATAAGTGCTTCCCCTTGCATAAATTGGGAAAGTACAAGAAATCAAGAAACATCTATTTGTCTTCTTTATTTCATCTTTTGGTTAAATTAAAAGAATTTGTGTTCTAGTATTTTAATTTGCTTCTAGTAATGTATTTGTATGCTAGCTAGATGATTAAGAGCAAAAGGAGCATCGAGAAATCAGAAATGTCCACAACTTGAATTGAGGATATAGAGTGATATACGTCACTCATGCAACTCATGTCTGGCATATACCACAAATGTTATGGGGAAATTTTAGCTAAAAATGCAGCTAAATAGTGTACGTCCCCTTAAATTTTCCCCATCAAGATATTCATTAATAACATCAGGTAGCAAAACTATATTTGCTCACTAATGTCAGCTATTTGAATGATTTTTACCAATTACAAAAAATAAATATAGTGTGATATGCGTTGCTTGTGTGGACGTTCATCTTCCTTTAATTATCGACTGTTGAACAACAGATCATGGCAAACTTAGCAAATTTGCTTATGGAGGCGGCAGGAAGAACCAATGCAGTAGGGCGAACTGCAAATCGTCATGAGACTCATGAGGGTTTGTATTCTGATTAAGGAAGTAACTTTAGTATTAGAGGTATATTAGACATATTAACATAATGTAATTGGCTCCAACATATACCTACTTGTACTAGTAGTATAGGGTTTAGTCGTTTATATATACTCATATAATAGTTTGTTATAACATAAGTTATTATACTACACTCTTATACAATAAAGATATAATCTTTAAGGTTTTCTCCGTGAACATAAGCTAACAAAACTAAACCATATAATATTCGTGTTCTCGGTGTTCCTATTTTGTACGTCTCCTTCTGCATCTCCTTTAAGCATATACAACATAGTATTACACATTGGGTTGCTAATATATTTAACATTTAGGAATGGAGATTTAAATAATGAAAGTAATTATGCACTCAGTGAAAATGGTTTATGCTAGTGCTCCTGTGAATAGTACAGTCAAATATGCTACACAAATTTGAACTGCCTATCTCGTTGGCTGAACTTCAGAGTTTTGGTGGACCCCAAGGTGCTCATCAGCGAGGGTTCTTTGGTGAGGAAACAACAATAATAGCTTGATACATTAGTTGAGGGTGAAATCGGGTTTGTCTCTGGACATATTGAACAAAAAATAGAGGCTACCGTTGGATGCCAAGTCCAAAAGAATGATGGGAAGAGGCATGCTCTTGAAAAAAATAAAAATAGGGAGGATATTAAACATTTGTGACTACAACAGAAGGAGAAGTTGCTTGAATGTGATGATCAAAGATAAGTTTTGACCAGTAACCATAATTTTGGTTGGATAGGCTGTGCTTGTCTTTAAGGAAGGCTTAACTTAGGGTGTTAGGTCGTGGGTTAACATTTTGATTTCCTGGAACAAAACTTAGGCCACTTTATTATTTTAGTCATGCTAACTGCTAAGTATAGTTTGTCTATGGTTTTGTGTTGTGGAATTTTGCTCCATATGGTGTACAAAATCTTGTTATCTAGTCTTGATTAGCATCAATTCAAGATTATGCTCAATTTTTTGTGCAGGAAAGAGCAGGACTAATACAGCTGTTAAGGTTGAAAATGTTAGAAAATATATCACTTTTAATGATTTCCCCGGTAAGGTAAATACAACACAAACTACAAATGTAAATTCAACTCCAAAGTCCAGAGATAAAAGAAAAATCTAATTCAAAGGAACCAAAATTTTAGTAATTTTAATGGACAGTATAAGTGCTTCTACTTGCATAAATGGGAAGGTAAAATAAATACAATCTCACGATACAAGATTGAGAGGACCCAGTGAAATCAATACAAAAATACTTTTTGTGTCTAGTTAATGGGTCTTCTTAGGGCATTTGTTAATAAACAATTTTAGAAATATTTTAATATCACTTTTATAGAAAATATAAAAAGTTGTTAAAAAAATCAATTATTTTTTCTTTTCTTAAAAAAAAAAGTTTCTAAAAATACTTTCTAAACCAATATACTTAAGATATGTGTTTGTACTTTTACTCTCTATAATTGTAATACTCAATATCCCTCTGAGAGAAAACAATCAATTTATCTTTCCTAACCGTACATACATCATTTAAGCAAAGAAAAATCACCTCTCTCTCTCTCTCTCTCTCTCTCTCTCTCTCTCTCTCTCTCTCTCTCTCTCTCTCTCTCTCTCTCTCTCTCTCTCTCTCTCTCTCTCTCTCTCTCTCAAGGCTTGCACGTGTTGGTTCTCTCTGTGTATATGATATGGTGTAATCCTCATGCACAACCCTGTTTTTAAAAAAGGAAAGGCTGACTTTAGGAGGTGGTATACTATGCATCAGATGTATGTTTCCTTCCTTTCACGTGTGAGGTCCACTTTTATGTCAGGGGAAGGAAACATGCATCTAATGCATGGTATATTTTCTCCGACTTTAGGTAGCCGGTGTAACAACCTCAAAAATGAGCTTTTGTCACATCTAGGCTGGACCAAATAATGTACTGTAAATGAGTCACGTGTTTCACACGTGGGGTTGGTTTATTTTGCCTTTCTATAGTTCTATTATTTTCGCAAATATATATATATATATATATATATATATATATATGCAACTCACAATATTTAGAGTCTACTTAATTAAAACTTATAAACTCAGTTTTTAAATTTTATATACACTTTTAAAACCTTGAACCTTTTCCTTTTTTTTTTCTCAATTTTTTTTTACATATAAATATACTTTAGCACACTTTTGATAAAAAAATTTAAATATATTATGTCATCTTTTAATTTTTTAACTTTTTATCCTTGATACTCTCAAATTGGCCTGCTAACCCCTTCTTTTTGCCTAATTAATTATTCATCTTTCTCTTTTTTGTCCCCTTCTCGGCTTCTCCTTATGGCCTTTTCTTCTCCACCTGCCATCACCACACACGTCCTTTTCCTTATCTTCTTCTCCTTAATTTTCCCCCCATTTAGAGTCTTGTTAACATTTCACTATTATTTATACTCTCTTTTCCCCTCTCGAATCCGCACTCCACCGCAATACTCACACTTCTTCCTTACTTCTTCATTCTTACGAACCACTCCTCACTCTTAGACCATTACCACCCAATTCGGTGATTGTACCTCAGAATCATATGACTTTCTTTGTTCATACTTTTTTGTTTTGTTAGAAAATCCACGGGTCTCCTTCATTTCGTTTGTCACCCTTACACTCCCGCTGTGCAAAGAAAAGGTTGCTATTTCTTTGCTCCTTTTGTATGCTTGCAAGACGTTGGTTTTGTGTTAGGGATGCTTGGAAAATTTAAGTATTACCTAGTTTTATTAGCCTTTTTTAAAAAGCAAAATAAAATAAAATAGTATTAGCTAGTAAATTTTTTTTCCCACATTGCTAGACAGATTAATAACCGACTAAGGAAGGCAATACAGAATGAATCCTGAAGTATTCCAAGCTGCTTCCACTGGTGACTCAAGTTTGAAGTTGGCAGATTCCGATAGTAGTACCTTTCTCCAAGTGACAATCGGGAAGAACACTGTTCTTCATGTTGCACTGCAATTCAAAAAAATTGACGCAGCGAAAAACATAGTTAATTCATGTCCAAGGCTTGTGTATGAAACAAACTCCAAAGGCAATACTCCGCTACATGTTGCTGCAAGCGTAGGAGATTCTTCAATGGTAAAGCTTCTAATAGACCACGCCAAAAAACTGGATGTTGAAACAGGTGGTCAGCAGCAGCTTCTGAGCATGGGGAATCAAGATGGGGATACTGCCTTGCACGTCGCTGTGCGATATGGTAACTTTGAGGTTGTGGAAGAACTAATTAAAGAGAAGGATCCAGCAGAACTCACTAAACAGGTAAACAACGCTGGGGAATCCGCACTGTTCCTCGCTGTGGATAGACAACACTACCGCATTGCTTCTCATATCCTAAGAAATGCTCCAGACTGCTCCTATGCTGGAAGGCACGGCATGAATGTCTTGCATGCACTTGTCATTAACACAAGTATTTGTAAGTGCTGCCCCATTCTGCTCCTTAAAGTAGTGTTTATTAGGCATACACTCAAAAAAGCAACTTTAAAGCTAATTATTAGCGGTGTGCATAGTCTTTATTATTTTTAATTTGAAAATAGTGACGAAAAATGCTGGATCATAAAAGCTTACACAATTTTTGCTGACAAGTTGTCAGCGGCAGTTCTATATAAGTCACTCACAACTGACATGTGAGAAATTGTGATAGAAGTTGTGTAAATTTGTGGTCTTAATATTTCTCAATCGTGAGATTTTAGTTACTTTTTTTGTAAAGACGTGTGTAACAAGTTTTGCCTAAATATATTAGAAGTTTGTGAACGTAATATGACATGGTTGACTGCATGTGGATTATTGAGAAAAAGTAGTGAATTTATATAAAAGTAATATTTTTATTTTAATAAATTGAGTTACTAAAACTAATACCAATTTTATATTAAAAATATTTCTAATTGATATAGCATGTAATTGTTGCTATATCAATTTTAAATCTTTATTATGATTAATTTTGGTATTAATTCTTGAGAATTATTGGTTTTGATGAGTTTGAAAGTTTAGAATATAATTTAAGCATAATATGTAAATTGTAATAATTTATTTTGAAAAAGTTCTTGAACAATTTAAGAAAATCCAATTTTTTACGAGGTATGAAATATGTATGCATAACCTATCAACCTAACCGAGTTTAATCCAACGTTGGGTTGGGTTATGAATTTATTATGTGGGTTAAAAAAAACTCTCTAGCCTGACCCATCCATACCCTGACTCTTTACAAATTGCGTGGCTGGCATCCAATGTTCAATATCAAACCAACGGATTGGTAATTCATGACTCACCGAAGCCCAACTGAGCTTTAACTGATAGAGGTTTCAAAAAATGGGCCAAAGCAAGGTTTGGCCCAAGTTCAAAACTTGAAAAAAGTCCAAAAAATGCAGCTTGATTAATTTTGAAATTTTTGTTAGATACAAGTTCAAAACTTGAAAAAAGTCCAAAAAATGCAGCTTGATTAATTTTGAAATTTTTGTTAGATAGCTACAATATGTTATTAAACCGGTATCTTAAATCTTTTCTAGCTAAATTTCTAAGTACTTTGTATATGGAAAGGTACCAATTAAACTGTAAGGCCCTTGGATTAATTTTGAACTTGAACTAAAAAAAAAGCAAACTAAATTATGTATGTGGGCACACAATTTTTTTGACATTGTTGGTCTTTTAAAGTTTATCTATTAAACTCTAAAGAGTTAGCTTTGTGGATCCTAAGGTCTCATGATGTTTATGAGATCTTAAGTTTGAAACCTATTGTTAGCATTTTGGAATCATCTCAAAAGAATTCCTTCTTATAATCAGTGGCGACGCCACTCACAAGCCAGGGTGTTCCTAGGAATACCCTAGCTTGAATTTTTTTTTTTATATATAATAATTTAATTTTTTCTATTTGTTTACCCTTAAAAAAAAAAAAATAGGAACATCCTCAAGCAATATCAAGAACACTCAAAAATTTTATGCCAAACAAATTTTGAACTAAAAGACATGCAGAGATAGGGGTGTGCTAACGCACAGTGGGGTGTGTGCTAAAATTCTAATAGTTAGTAAAAAAATGAATGAAGTAACTAAACACCAAGAATTAATAATATAATTAACTAATACATTATAAAAGACAAACAAATTAAATTATGTTAGGCTAAACAACAATTAATAATTTAATAAATAATGAAACAACAATATAACAAATTATAGTTTATAAAAGACAAACAAATTTATGAAACAACTAAACAACAATAATTAACAATTTTATTAATATTTCAAATAAACTTATAGTTTATTGTACCGGTACATTTATTCATTAATTTCTTTTCTTTATATTTTTTTTTAAATTTTTTTTTCCTTTTGAGGTTTTTCGATGTACAGGATGCAAATTTGTTTTGCTTTTAAGATTTTTTTTTTTTTTTTTTTTTTTTAAAGTATAAACTTCATGTTTGCCAAATTTTGAATTTCTGCCAGTATTTACCAAAATGTCCCGAAACACCCGAAATAGACTGAAATGACCTAAAATTTTTTCAAATTAAAATAGGAATACCCTGGACAAAATTCCTGGAGTCACCACTGCGTATAATAACCTGGTGTGTGCAAAACAGAAGAACTACGTACACCTAAGAAAATAGTCAAATATTAAATCAAAGGATCTTTTTTTTTTTTTTTTTTTTTTGAGAACAATACTCAAAAGGTCTTGATATCATTGCTTTGTTAAAAAAAATAAATATATAAGAAAATAGTTTAATCTATTATGTGTTTTTAGTTGCTAAAGTAGTTTTCAATTGAATGCTATTAATCCTTGAAGTTTCTATTGGCTCCTATCACTACTTTCATCGGTTTTCTTGTTTATGTGGGGGGAAAAAAACGGTGGTAATTTTTTGTTAATGACATCACAGCATATTTTATTTTATTGTATAAATTTACACATATATAGCGTAGACCCATTTCTATGCCCCAATTCAATCCGAATGGTATCTTAACTCGTTTCTATACTCTATTTGTCCACTATTCAACTTGACAACCCCTAAACTCTCATATTTATTAGCCAACTCCATTATCTCTAAGAGCATTCGCATCCCGTATGTAAAAAATATCTTATTTTACCATCATAAAAGCTACTTTATCTATTATACCATATCATTTTACCATGCATCATACACCCAACATCCTATATTTTATTTTTACATACAACACATTAAATAATATAAATTCATCACTGTTCTTTGTCTAAATCCACCCACTACCAACCCAAATCCAGAATAACCACTCACCAATACACGCCTTGTTGCAACTTTGAAAAAAGCCTTGATTTTTTTTCCTCTCCAATGCCAATTAATACTCACAAATAAGCCTTAAAACAATGAGGATTTAAAGCCATAGATCTATGCATTATATGTAGAAAGAAAGTGTGAGGGATTTCACAATTCGCTCCAATACCAATGCGCTTGGTCTGCGATCGAATACTATAAAAGATTTGTGCTCCCTCATCCTTCACCAATTGGTCGTTGGATAGATTGGTAAGGCACACGGTCTGACAAGTGGTATCAGAGCCAAGGTCATAGGTTCGAGTCGTTGGAGCCGCATTGTGAGGGATTTCACAATTCACTCCAATACCAATTGGCTTGGTCTGCGATCAAATGCTATAAAAGATTTGTGCCCTCTCATCCTTCACCAATTGGTCGTTTGATGGATTGGTAAGGCATATGGTCCGACAGAAAGAAAAAGCAGAGAAAAACTCAGCCATACCCATCGGCCAACAACCCAGCCACCACCCACAAGCCGACCCACGAATCACACCAGAAAAATTCAGCCACCATTGTAATAAAATCTCATCAATAAACCCTAAACAAAAAGCTAGCAATAAAATCTTAGCAATAAACCCCCCTGACAGGCCACAAACGCGTTGACCCCTTGTGATAATTAAGATTAATTAAATTAGCCCAGTTATTAATTAATCAAATTAACATGCACATTTACGTGGCAGCACAAACAAATCACCGAAACTAAGTTATGCAGCGGAAAATAAATAACACGGTGATTTGTTCACGAATGGGGAAAACCCTAAGGCAAAAACCCCACCGGGTGATTTAAGGTCACCACTCCCGAAACTCCACTATTATCACAACAAGCAGTTACAAGTAAGGAATCCCAGTACCTCACCAACCTACAGTTGAACTCTTACCCCAATACCCAATTGGACTTGTTCTGTAGTGACAGTTTCTCCAGTTCAATGCACGGCTCCCAAGTACGTGACTAACCAATGTGATGCGCGGATTCCAGTACGCGTCTTACTCCTTTGCACGAATCCAAGTACGTGACTCACTCACCAACTTAAGGAAGAAGGAATGTTGGCTGCAAAGTTCTTCAAATCATCAGAGATGAACTAGGGCACGAACTTTGTCTCACAGATCACAATTTGCATGAAAGAGAAGAAGCAACTTGTATCTTGTGATTTCTGCTTGTTGCACACTTTGACGGCCCTTAAAATAATCCTTTTATATGTCTAGGGTTAGGAGAAAAGAAGTCCCAAAGACACACACACGGATTGGACTTGAAACAGACCTGAAAATCTGTTTTCTTTAATTCTCGACAGATAGAGGTGTCGAGAGGTGTCGAGACAGCTGTCGAGGCTCGGGCTTAACAGCTTCTTTAAATCTCGATAGATGTATCTGTCGAGGTAGGTGTCGAGATTTAAAAACCAGCACTTCCTTGCTTGTAGCTTGGATAGACTTTGACGGCTTCAACACTTAATCTTGAACCACTGTTTCTTGAAGTTTTTAACACATCCTAGATCTACCCAATTACAAGTAAAGTGCGTTTTGTCTAAGGCTAAGCCAATTACATAAAATAGCGACATATGTTCACAAGCTTGAACAACTACATATGTCCTAACACCCCCACCCCCCCCCCAAAAAAAACCAGCAACCATCATGGTTTTGAAACCCGGACCGTTCAATGAACCGTAAAAAGGAGAGGTTCAAGGTTTTTGAGGTTGGACCAAGGTCGAACCGAGGTTGAACCGTGATGACGTCATAATTAATTTAATAATTATCTAAAAAATATATAAATATATTAAATTAGTAAAAAAATGAAAATTTAACTAAAATAGTTCAATATATATATAGAAATTTATTTTAAAAATAAACATTTCTCAACTTAAGATTTATGGTGAATTTATTATAAAATTAACATTACTTTAATTATTAATCCAATACAAGAATTTATTGTACAAATATTATAAAAATACTAAGTAAAAATATCATTACGTTAATTTCTAATTTAGAATATCTACCTCTACAATATTTTTACAACAAATTATAAGTTGATTCAAATTTAAACCTATCATTAAGATTACTTTTTTATTTCAACAATGACAACCATTAACAATCCATCACTTAAAATTTATTGTGAAAATATCACAGTCATACCATTCTCTTTCTAACCCAATAAAAATTTAAAATCTACTCCTTTTTATTCCTTCCTTTCACCTGGCGCTCCAGTGGCAACAAGACACGTTTGTCTTGTCAAAAAAAAAAGAAAAAAAAAAAGAAAGGCATCACGTAGGACTGTACATCAACTTTACCCTTTTTTTTATTTTATTTTATTTTAATTCCCCCAAGGCTTCCATTTCCCAAAGTTAAATCTACACCGCACGTTTAAAAAAAATCCCTGCATCAAGTCAGCCTTTTTAAGTTTTAACTCCTACATATTTTTCTTTCTTTCATATTCTTAGCTTTTCTTTCAGACTCTCTTCCGTCACTCCAACTTCTCAGTTCCCAGTTCCTTCGTTTTCTTCTTCTATTTTTTACCTTTCTTTAGTTTTTTAAAACCAGTTTACGCACCATCTAGACGGAGTAGAGGCAAGAAAACAAGACAGGTAGAGAAAGAGAAGAAGATTAAGAAAAAAATTTCTAGACAGATAACACGAGAGACAGAGCTAACGAGATAGAGATGATTGGATCTCAATATTTACAATGTTTGACAGCATCTCATAGTGGTTGAAGCTTCAACCATGGTGATAAGGTGTTCTGAGCTTCTATTTTTTTTTTTTATATTTTAAAAAGCCTTGATCTGAACCGTGAGAACCGTTCACGGTTCTCAAATTTGGGCGGTTCAACCGCGGTTTGAACGGTTTCGTGCTTTTTGTGCCTAGAACGGTTCTGGTGGTTGAAAGAACCGTGTTAATGAGAGGTTCTCGGTTATTCCGGTCGGACCGTACGATCCGGTCCGGGTCTGACAACCATGGCAACCATAAAAATTCAAAGATAAAAAAACCCAGCCACCACAAATTCAGCCACCCATGGCCTTTGCATGGCCAAAACAAAGACCAAAAACTTTGTGGATCTCAAAGCTCTGGCCATGGATGAAGTAAAACTCAAAGCTCTGGCCATGGAGCTTTGACTCAATGAGTTGGGCGAGATCAGAAAGAGAGAGGGGAGAGTTGGTTTTGGGTTCAGAAAGAGGGACCATCGTGATGAAGCTGAGAAAATTAACCCAGTTGACCATGGGGTAAGAAGGAGTGCTCGACAGAGGCATGGGAGAGAAAGGAAGAGGCTTGGAGAGAGAGAGAGAGAGAGAGAGAGAGGACAAGAGACTGAAAAGAGGCTAATATATTTTATTAAAATATATTAGAATTTTTACAACCTTGCTACAGGACCCTCATAAATTTATGATACTATAGCACAATTGTAAAAACTTTTAGAATTAAGAGACCGAGTAACGGGTGGTTTTGATGCTAAAACATACTAACATCTAGCATTTGAGAGACTGGATACTAATTCTCTAATATGTAATCCAACCTACCTAAAATCAGCTCTATACATTGTAAGAACCGAGTTACGAAAATCACCACCTAAATCCCTTCTAATCAATCTTAAAGCATAGTCAAGATCTTTATTATAGTTTAATTTATTAATACCTCTTAATTATTGTATTATAAGAAAAAAATTCTTAATGCATGAACACTAAGAGTCCCATTACAAACATCATTACTTACTTCTTTACACACCCGACGTCTTCCAATTCAATTAATTTTTTACAACACTCCCTTCCTCTTCTATCAAAAGTAAAAAAAAAAAAAAATCAAAACCTTCATATTTTAAATGGGAAAGGAAAAGAAAAATTGCATGGACCACATTTATTTTCCTTATGAGTTATCTAGGTTTTTTAAAGTTTAATTATTATTTTTTTTTTAAAAAAAAACGTATTTCTCAGGAGTGTATAAAACTTATTTCTCTGGTATGATTATTTATATTTCTTTTGATTTATTCAATGCAGACCGTAACAAGGAAATTTCGCTCATCCATAGATTAAGAGATGAAGAGGAAGGCCAAAAAAGATTTTTTAGACATCTCCGTGTCCAGGTAACTTTCACTTGGATCATCAATATGCTATTTCTCTCCCGTCTTTCGGAAGTAATAGCAGGCGGTCCTACTGGATACGTAGATTTGACAACATTTGGAAACATTCCAAGAGGTAAATATCTACCTCAACTCAAGTCCTCTTTTTTAATTTCTGGTAAACTATAATTTCACCATAGTTTTTCTTTATTTTTGTTTTTGTTTTTTACGTTTGAGTAAATCACCTTATTAGGTTATTACATTACATAGTGAAAACCTTTCTGTATATGTATATATTCTCAGTACTATACATGTGAGATACTTTTTTTTTTGTGTTATGAAGGGGCTAACTATTAAAGAAGCAAATGAAATTTAATGATAAAAAAAGGAGATCTGAGTGGCTTAGAGGCTAGGGGTTGATACAAGAGAAGAGTAATATTACCGCCACAAATTATTTTACAATATTTTTATGAAATGTTAATGTAACCAACCTCTTAATGGTTTTAACCTAAGCCCACCATTAATATTATTATTTTTTTTCATTTACCAATAATCACTCATCATATCAGCAGTTTGTAAAAATTTTATTGGAGGTGAATTTTGACAAATTCACAGTTAAATTACATCTTTTTCTTATATCCTCCATGCTTGCAAAATTTCTAGAAAATAAAAGATCAATAGGTATGTTATCAATAAATTGTTTAAAATGCAAGTTTTTGTAGTTTAAAATTATACATAAAATATAAACTTATAGATCATATAATAAATAATTTCTGATTTACACAAAATTCGACATGTATATTATAAATATAAAGAATATGGAATTCAACGGTTAGATTTTAAAAATATATAGTAATATTTACTTTGTTAAGTAAGGTTGTAGCCTAAGATTACAACTTTCTTTAATAAAATTAATATTACTACATATTTTGAAAATCTAACCGTTGAATTGTATGTTCTTTAAGCTCTTAATACAATGTCAAATTTTGTGTCAGTTAGATATTATTTAGTATATATTGTATAAGTTTGTATTTTATGCATAAATTTAAACAACAAAAATTTGTAATTTAAACAATTTATTAATAACATAACTATTAATCTTTAATTTTCTAGAAATTTTGCTAACATAAAGGATATAAGAAGAAAATGTACTATAATGATGGATTTGCCAAAATTCACTTCTAATAAAAAAATATTAAGGTTTTAGCCTAATTAAGGACGTTGTAACTAATGTTGTAGCTAAACTTTGTCCTTTATAAAATTTTAAGAAGATTGAAGATCAATAGCTATGTCATCAATTAAATGTTTAAATTTCAAGTTTTTGCAATTTTAAATTATGCATAAAAAATAAGTTTATTAATTGAATAGTAAATAACATTTGATTTGAATAAAAATTGATATTCATGTTAAAAACATAATATATAATCCGACAATTAAAATTTCAAAATATGTAGCCATGATAATTTTTTTAGTAGAAGTGTAGCCGAAATTTGTCCTATAAATAAATTCTTGTATTTAAGTTATAGTTTGTACATATTATTTATATTAATTAATATTTCAAAGTCAATTTTGTTATGACCTTTGTCTTTTAATATTGCCCCTGAACCATGATATATTTGGATTTCTACTGTTTTACGATTGAGTTGCATGGCGAGGAGTCGTGCGCTAGGTTCGAATGCTCTTCACCCCATGCTGTGTCATGAAAAAAAAATGCTCTTATTATGTACTAACCTGAGCAATACTGTTTTCCTATATCTTCTTAGATTTTGTAAAAGAAGTGATGAAAAAATGGCCATTTACTCTTGAACAAGGGGATGAGTCAGGATGGACCCCTCTACACATTGCCGCGCATTTTGGTAATGCACAATTTGCCAAGTTGCTTTTAGCAGAGGGCAATTCCCCTGCATATGTACGAAACAAAGAAGGTTTTTCTGCTCTTCACATTGCGGCCAAGGCAAACAATGATGGTGTAATGGGCATACTCATGACAGCATGTCCGGATATCTACGAGTTGTTGGACAACAAAGGTCGGAATGCTCTTCATGCTGCTGCAGAAAGTAGAAGTGGGTGCGCAGTATCCTTTTTTAAGGGGAGACCAGAGTTTGAGAGTCTTGTCAACGAGCAGGACGAAGAAGGTAACACGCCTTCAAATCTAGTGCCCATCAATAAAAGTTCTTATTTGGTGAAAAGATTCGTAGAAGGTAGAGATATTGTCTTAAATGCTACAAACAAGGAGGGCTTCACCATAATGGACGATGTTCTGTTAACAAGAGAATTACGCTCCCCTTTTGTGGTATGCCCCTTCCGCCTTGCTCTACTGAATGCAATACTACTGGACAATTTATAGGAATTCTAAACGAACAGATTTTTCCACATTTGCCCCCCTTGTTTTGGGTAGTTTTACGTACAAAAAGGATTGATTTGGTTGGGGAAAATATATAATTTAAAAAAAAATTTAATTAAATTTTTATAAAATGGTACACAACAAGGGAAGCTTTTCTCACAGCCTCGTTCATGAGTTGAACTTGAACCTCATACCTCTGAGAAGAATTGTCTAAAAAGGCTAATTATTCCTCCTAGAAATTTTAAAAGCTTATTCGAATGTGTTTAACACTTTCTAGAAAAATAAAAAAATTAAATTACAAATTGCATTATTTCATTTTTTGTTTGGCATTCAATTCAATTTTGTATTTTCACTTTCATTCAATTCAGTTATCCTACTTTAACTTTATGTTATTCAATCTTCTAGTTAGTCTTTGTCACAATTGTGCTATTGGTGACCCCAAAATGATGAAGTAACTTGATTTTTGATATGCATCACATACATGTACGTGTCTGTGTGCATGTGTTTGTCTTTATGGGTAGGTAGCTTTAGCATTTTACAAAAGATCATCCATTAATAAATTTTACATGATGAAATACAGGAAAGCTTGTGGGAGATGGGCGCTCGACCAAGCCTGCGTGGAGCCCTCTTAAAGAAGGGCCTTCAGAATTTGGACCCTAGAAAGAAAACAAAACTGGCAGGCAGTGGCGATTGCGGTGGCGATGGCAAAGGCAATGTTGATGACAATGGCAATGGCAATGTTGAGGGAAGGTCCAAGTCAGATTTTTCGAAGCAAGTGAGAGAGGGAAATATTTTGGTAGCCACACTCATAGCAACCGTGACCTTCACGGCAGCTTTCACAGTGCCTGGTGGATTCAACCAAAACGGAAACGTGGGTGAGGGCTTGGCAGTATTAAGCAGAATTACTGCTTTCCGTGTATTTCTAATTGCAAATACTTTAGCTTTTGGTCTTTCCACAACCTCAGTATTCGTCCACTTTTATGCTTCAACAACGAGTGATGAGCAAGTCGCTTTTCACAGACAAATGGAACGACGTGCCGCTTTTTACACAAACTGGTCTATTGGAGCAATGCTGGTAGCTTTTATTGCAGGCACCTATACAGTGGTGCCACACTCTTTGGGGATTACTGTAGCCGTTCTTCTTTCTTGTTGCTTCCTAAGTAGCACGTTTTTGCCTCTCTCATTAAAAGATTACCGCACATTCCTGTGGGAGTAAGAGGGATGCTGCCACTTAATTTGACGAAAGCATTTTCAAGATCATTACATGGGAGGCTTCTTGTGTTTAGTCTTGTTGCGAGGACTTTGTTTGGTGTGCTTATGTAGTGCTTTTATTATTGTTGTTGTTGTTGTTGTTGTTGTTGTTATAATTACGTTGGCGTTGTTTCTTTAATTGTATTATCTTTGCTTTTGAAAAAGATGCTTTTTCATTAAAAAATTAAAAATAAAAATAAATGCATTTATTTTTCTTGTGATGGTTGATTTGTTGTATAACAAAGTAGCGTTCTTGCAATAATTAATTGATGAGCCCAAAGCTTCTTATTTAGAATGGGTCTTCCTCCTCAACAAAAAAAAGAAAAAGAAAAAAAGAATGGGTTTTACTTTTTTTTTTTTTTTTTTTTAACACCTTTTGACACTACAGTGAAGTTTATTCTCAGAACTCAGAAGATGATGATGATCGTTCATTATTATTACTAGTATGTAATCCGTGCAACCGTACGGGAATGAATATAATTTAATAAAATAATAAAAAAAATTACATTTTATTATTTAAGTGATACTATTGGTATTTATTAATCATAAGTTTATTCATATTTAAAAGGCTTAGTTAAGTCTAAATTCATGTTCAAATATTAAACCGGAATAGATATCATTTAATAAAACAACGAAAAAAAATGCATTTTATTATTTAAGTGATACTATTAGTTTTGTTTTTTGTTTTATTAGTCATGAGTTTATTTATGTTTAAAAGGCTTAGTTAAGTCTAAATTCATGTTCAAATATTAAATGGGAATGGATATCATTTAATAAAACAATGAAAAAAATATTGTATTTTATTATTTAAGTGATACTATTGGTTTTTTTTTTTAATTTATTAATCATGAGTTTATTCATGTTTAAAAGGCTTAGTTAAGTCTAAATTCATATTATTATCCAGAAAATTTCATTAACAAAACTTAGCATTATGTAATTTTTTTACAATTGCATGGATATACTTAAAAAATACACATTAAGATGCATAGTATAATTCTTATATATATAATGTAAATACTATTGATAAGTAGTCATTCTTAAATTTTGTTAAGTCTTTAAAAAATGTTGGAAGGATATTATTAAGTATATTTATTCACGTTTAAAAGGCTTAATTAAGTCTAAATTTATATTATTAACCAGAAAATTTTGATTAACAAAACTTTGCATTATGGAATTTTTTTACAATTGCATGGATATACTGAAAATACACATTAAGATGCATAGTATAATTTTTTTTTTTTTTTTTTTTGCCATTGGATAGTATAATTCTTATATATATATATATATATATATATAATCTAAATACTATTAATAACTGCACGGGAAATAGTTAATTGTAGTGATACTATTGGTCAATTTCTTTTTTGTCTTTTTGGGTTTATCACAAAGAGGATAGAATTAGATAAAGCATTAAATATATATATTGCATCTAACTACAAATTTTTTATAATCACAAGGATAAGGTTGATTACACTTTGAATTTTCCACAATCTATAATCATTGATTTTGCCAAACCATTAAGGAAATCATAATTGTAAAACTTTTGCAAAGCTTAACAAACAATTAACAATAGAATAGAATATTGCATCTTATTATTTAAGTAATGCTATAATCAGAGAAAAAAAAATACACTAAAAGAGACTTAAAGAAGCTTATGCACCAACTTAAACATTTCAAGGTCGATTGAGCATCTTTTGCACGTCACTACAAATTCTTCATAACTGTAAAGATAAGGTTCATCTCAGTTCCAATGTCTCATTCCAATTTTGTGGCATGCTTAAAAGTTTGAAATTTTATACATGTCGGTTCCCGCAGTAAGTAGTCGAAGCATTTTTACATTTGACAAGCCAATACTTCCCATGTTCTCACTATCAGTAGCGCATAAGGATTTTCTGCTTCATAACATGAAAATATTAAGCTTTTTTCTTTGTCATGTAATAGAGCTGGATGATTGAAATACGGAGTCAGCTCAATTTGTCGGAGGACTAATTTCTTTTCTATTAACTTCTTGAAGCGTTTGCAACTAATTAAGACAAAAGAAAAAAATTAAATTAATAGACTGAATTATTAGAGGGAAATGAATAAGTAGATACAAATTGAAGAAATAGTTTTTTTACCTTAACTTAATGTTTCCTAAGAGTGTTGTCGAATCTTTGCTGACAGGCCACAAACGCGTTGACCCCTTGTGATAATTAAGATTAATTAAATTAGCCCAGTTATTAATTAATCAAATTAACATGCACATTTATGTGGCAGCACAAACAAATCACCGAAACTAAGTTATGCAGCGGAAAATAAATAACACGGTGATTTGTTCACGAATGGGGAAAACCCTAAGGCAAAAACTCCACCGGGTGATTTAAGGTCACCACTCCCGAAACTCCACTATTATCACAACAAGCAGTTACAAGTAAGGAATCCCAGTACCTCACCAACCTACAGTTGAACTCTTACCCCAATACCCAATTGGACTTGTTCTGTAGTGACAGTTTCTCCAGTTCAATGCACGGCTCCCAAGTACGTGACTAACCAATGTGATGCGCGGATCCCAGTACGCGTCTTACTCCTTTGCACGAATCCAAGTACGTGACTCACTCACCAACTTAAGGAAGAAGGAATGTTGGCTGCAAAGTTCTTCAAATCATCATAGATGAACTAGGGCACGAACTTTGTCTCACAGATCACAATTTGCATGAAAGAGAAGAAGCAACTTGTATCTTGTGATTTCTGCTTGTTGCACACTTTGACGGCCCTTAAAATAATCCTTTTATATGTCTAGGATTAGGAGAAAAGAAGTCCCAAAGACACACACATGGATTGGACTTGAAACAGACCTGGAAATCTGTTTTCTTTAATTCTCGACAGATAGAGGTGTCGAGAGGTGTCGAGACAGCTGTCGAGGCTCGGGCTTAACAGCTTCTTTAAATCTCGATAGATGTATCTGTCGAGGTAGGTGTCGAGATTTAAAAACCAGCACTTCCTTGCTTGTAGCTTGGACAGACTTTGACGGCTTCAACACTTAATCTTGAACCACTGTTTCTTGAAGTGTTTAACACATCCTAGATCTACCCAATTACAAGTAAAGTGCGTTTTGTCTGAGGATAAGCCAATTACATAAAATAGCGACATATGTTCACAAGCTTGAACAACTACATATGTCCTAACAATCTCCCCCTTTGGCAATCCGTGACAAAACCACAACACACAAATGAAGATATGAGAGAAGTCATAAATCACTCAACTCATATTCACTTGTTACATACAGTAAAATCTATCATAACACAAACTCTTGAAAAACTTTGCAAGAAGAGAGTTCATGGCAAGAAGATTTTGACAACCTGTTTTTCTGAAACACTTATAAACAAAACACATCAAGGCATCTTTGTGTGAAACAGAAATAATAGATTGCATACAAGTAAAGAAACATGTGTATAAAGACAGAAAAGAAACAACACATGTAGAGATAGGTGAAAAAGAAAACATACATCATCATATAGAGAAAGAGAATAAGAACAATGTATGTAAGTACATGATCAATGTATCTCTAAAGGATAAGAAAAGAAGAAAATACATCTGATCACCTCACTACATCCCTCAATCCACACTCCCCCTAACAAAAATGTCCTATGTCCTATGCTAACACTCCCCCTAAGTATGACTACTCTCATACAAAACTACTCCCCCTTTTTGTCCCGAGTGACAAAGGGTAGAGTGTCAAGTAGACATCTCATCTGAAGAGCTAGCATCTCCATCATCATCATCGGAAGCATCATCATCATCGCCATCGTCATCAGCCTCGGTCTTAGTCGACACATGAGGTGGCGGAGGAGAAGCCTCTGCAGCAAAGCCGCTCATGGTCGCCTGTCGCCTGGCGATGCGACCAACACGGACATTCACCTGATACAACTCCGTGGAGAGTGTATCTAGGCGAGCATCCATGCGCTGTAGCTGCGCCATGATGTCTCCCAAGCTGACATCGCTCGAAGAAGTAGAAGCAGAAGCTCGAGCGGATCTGGAGGTGGTAGGACGGGTGGAAGGAGTGGCATCGTCGGACAGTCGCGATCGGAACTGTGCCTCGCTACGTTTTACGGTAGCGGCATCTATGGCGGACATGACGCGGAAAGGATCGGACGAAGGGAAGGGAATGGAAAAACGACTCAGAATCCTCGTGATAGCGGAAGGGAAAATGAGCTTATCACGGGTGGCCGTATCTCTATAGACATCTATGATGGAACAAATAAAGTGAGAAGGAAAGTCTATAGAGAGATCCTCAAGGAGGGACAACAAGAACCGAGCACGAGGCTCTGTGATCGAGTTGTAGTGAGAGAGTGGGTGCAAAACAAAAGTCATCACCATGTTAGGAATCTAGGACCTTTAGCAAAAGGTCTACATGGTGTGTACATGTGATCTCCCCAAGAGGTAGGACGTTCACAGAACGCCGAGATCATCTCGTCTTTGGACACAGTCCAGAGACGCTCACAGCTAGGGTAATCGGGATGATCCACCCTAGGTACATGGAGAACCTCAGAGACTAGCTCTGGGGTGACACAAAAGCGCGTACCTCTAACGCAAGAATAGAAAGAAGGTACTGAAGAATCTATCCCGTGGATGTTGGAGTAAAACTCCTGTATCAACACGAGAGGAGATGTGACCGGGACGTCACACAGTGACTCCCAACCCCGAGTGTGAATGACATCGGGAAGGTCAGTGTCGGCAAAGTCTGCCAAGACGACGTGGCGTTCCGAATGAACACCGCGTTTAGAAAAGTTCTCCGAGAAGTCCTTGTGGGCTTTCTCATCACGGAACCGAACAGAGAGAGGGGTAGAGTCAGAAGAAGACTGTCCCTTAGAACGCAGAGGGTTCTGGGACGGAATGGACTTACGTTTAGGAGCCATAGACGCTACTAACGCAAACATAGAAGAGGGGGAAAGAGGAGACAAGCAGAAAAGTCCCAAACAAATCAATATTGGCAGAATGAAATATTGAAATGGAAAGAACGTATGCATGAAAATGCATGAGCATGTGACATGCAACACAAAAACATCATGGGCTCAGCCCAATCCAAAACTAGCAGCACACAATAGATTTTCACACATCTAAATGCATGAAAATACAATGAGAATGCTAATGTGATGCAATGCATGTGGTTTTGAAGATCAAAACTAGAAAACCAACCCAAAAATTTCATGAAAACCCCAACAATTTTGAAAACTCCCAAAATTTTTTTCAAAAACACAAAACTAGGGTTTTAAAACAATGCAATGCATGAAAATGAGGGATAGAATGCTTACCAAAAGATGAAGAACACGAAGAATCTCTTGAGAAAGCCTTGAGAGAGGTCTGGAGGGAGAGGGAGAAGTTTTTGAGAGAGATCAGAGAGTTTTCGAGCGAGAGAGATCGAGAGAATGTCCTGAAAAATCGCGAAGGCCCCTTTTATAGAGCATCAGTAATTCTCGACAGCTGAAGGTGTCGAGAGCTGTCGAGGTAGCTGTCGAGGGAAGCTATCGAGAAAAGCACGTGGACAGATGCATCGATCGAGGTCAGCTATCGAGGGAGAAGAGACAACCAAGTGAGAGCCTCGATCGATCCAGAAGTTGTCGAGGCGCTATCGAGCAAACAGAAAGTTTCTTGATCGATCCAGCTGCTATCGAGGTATCTGTCGAGACTGCGATAAGAAAGAGTCTGGGGATCTCGACAGATAGCTATGTATCGAGAGGTATCGAGGAGGTGTCGAGATGCCTTTCAAAACAGTTTTTCAAAAGAAGAAAAACACAGACATGAATGCAATCATGCATGCAGCTCAACCAAAGATACAACCAACACATTAAGCTCTCAAAACATCTCTCAACAAGAAATATGATGCTCATATATCTCAAAACACACACACACACACTAAACAAGTCTAACCAATTTTATATTTCAAAAACAAGTTCAGACAGTTTAGTGAGCATACATTAACGCATGTAAGCCTTGTGATGGCCAAATCACATTGTACCTGAACATGTATCAAGAATAGCAAAGAGTATTGCGTGTCGTGTGTGAAAACATCGCAAGATTGCATAAGTGTCTCAATGTTATGACGATTTGAGATATGAGAAAATCACTTTAACTCACACACAATCATAACCGTTTGATGGGGACTATCACCTTCGAGGTACATCCTATAACTCCCACATCTCCTAGAAAACACGCTTGCAACCATATTTTAAAGCATTTTTAATCTTTTTGCTTTTTATTTCTTTGCATATTTTCTTTTTAACAAGCATATCATGCATGGGCATACAAAAGAAAGAAAAGAAATACCCAATGATGTTAAGCTTTTGACACTGCACTTTTGCTATGTCGAAGCATACAGGTGTCTTATGACATTGCACTTTTGCTATGCCGAAGCATACAGATGTCATATTATGATTGGCGAGTAACAGTGGTGAGATGGTTATTTATGCCTTTCTCTTAAGATTTTCTAGTTCAACCCGTCAAAAAGAGTGATACGAGTGTTAAGAAGAAGAGATTACTCAACCTTACTCATCACAAACAAAGAGCTACAAAGCTCACTCGCTTAGTTGTGCAAAAGAGTGCTCATCTAAGCTATAGATGATACAAAGTTTAGAAAACTCTGTTTCAATGGCCATTTTAAAAGCTTGCATGTACTAATGCACACAAACACACACTGTTTTTGTATTTTTGAATTTTTCAATTTTTTATTTTTTTTTTATTTTTATTAGAGAAGCAAAAATAAAACACAAACTGAAAACACACAGACAAAAACATGCTAAAGAAAACAAAACATGCATAAAACTAGACTGACTCAAAACAGTAAAGAACCACACAAGAAATGCAATACATGAAAACAGGAGAGAGAAGAAGAAGTGACTGAAATCACTTAGATCCCTTTGGCTTCCACACCTTGGAAGATCATTTCCTATTGGTCGACTCTTGAACCGGTAAAGAGGGAGAATAATATGAACCGTTCAAGTTCGAAAGGAACATAAGAGCTTTTAGAATGTCTCCAAGAGGAGCGAGAGAAGACTGAAGCTAATTCTGGCTCCCAGATGCTATTTCGCCATCGCTCTGTTGAGTGGCGAGCCACTTGTAGCAATTTGGTCGAGTGTGACCGGCGAGACCACAATGATAACAGAGATGCGGCTTCTTCTGTTTGGTCTTTTGAGAGTTAGCCCTCTTATTCCTAGGGTTTCTAGATTCCCTTTTCTCAATTTTAGGGGGTGCTCCTAGGATGGACCTTTCCTTGTCTACGTTCTCACTAGCTAAATCAGTTTTAACATTATTCTCCTCAGTTTTAATGTTATTAGCGGGTGGAACAAAGACAGTAGTACTAGAAGTAGGAGTATTAGAGAGAGAATTCATACCCCAATCCAGTACGATCCGAAGAAGATCTCTGAGCATCTAGCATTTTGTCCAGTTTGGCGCTTGACGTCCTCTCCAGTTGTGCTCTGACTTGAAACAGCTCTGCTTCAAGCTTCTTGGTCCTCTCAGCCAAGAAATTGTTCTCGAACCTCAGTGCTCCAATGGTTTGATTCGCTTGATCAACCTTTGTGGACAGCTCCTCACGGTCAAGTTCCACATCACTGAGTTTCTTGGTGGCCAGCCTATAGAGCTTCTCATGCTTCTCCGAGAGCTTGTATAGCTTCTCATAGGCAGTGTGGATATCATCTTGATCATCCATAATCTCACACTTAGATTCCACCAACTCTTCTTCTTCATCCACTTTCTCGGTAACCCCATCAGTAGGATTAACAGTGGCGGTAAAGGCGTTCAAGATTCCGTCGTCTTCATCTTCGGAATCATCCTCTGGCTCTGTGTCGCTCAAGGTAACAGCAAGTGCCTTGCTTTTCCCTATGCTCTTGAGGTATGTAGGACACTCTTGTTTCATGTGTCCAAAGCCTTGACACCCAAAACATTTTGGCCCAGCTGGAACAGTGTACTGACCGCCATCCTTGACATCTTTCTTCCCTTTATCTGAACTCTTGAATTGAGAAGAACTCGATTGTCTACGGTCTTTGTTGAAACCCTTTCCATTGGCATTCTTCATAAACTTCTTGAACTGCCTTGTGATATAGGATTTCATCTTGGAATCTTCATCATCTGACGAGTCATCCGTATCACTGCTTTTGGCCTTTAGTGCCAAACTCTTGCCCTTGCTCGACTTGCCTAACCTAGTCAGCCCTAACTCATAGGTTTGCAAGTTTCCAACCAGCTCAGTCAAAGGAATTCTGTCAATATCCTTTGACTCTTCGATCGCCGTGATCTTAGCATGGAATCTTTCTGGCAGCGATCTGAGCACCTTCCTTACTATCTTGGGTTCTGGGATGGTCTCCCCAAGATTGAAGGCTGAGTTCACTATGTCCTTGAGCTTGGCATAGAACTCATCGAACGACTCATCTTCCTCCATCTTTATTTCTTCAAAGCGTGTGGTGAGCCTCTGCAGCTTTGAATCTTTGACAGCCTTGGTGCCCTCATAGGTTGTCTGGAGGATGGTCCATGCTTCCTTGGCAGTTTCAGTTGAGGAAATTTTCTTGAACTCCTCATTGGTGACTGCACTGAATAGGGCATTCAATGCTCTGCTGTTGAAGTTTGCCGCTTTGATCTTAGCTTCATCCCAGTCAGCCGGCGCCTCTGTAGGCTTGGTCCAGCCTATCTCCACAGCTTGCCACACTTTCTCATCTAAAGACTGCAAGAAAGCTCTCATGCGTACTTTCCAGTATGCATAGTTAGTGCCATCAAATAAAGGAGGTATAATTAAAGATTGTCCTCTATCCATGACAACAGGGGTCAATGGATCACACACAATAGATTGAACCCTAATCAGAGTGTGCTTGCTCTGATACCACTTGACAGGCCACAAACGCGTTGACCCCTTGTGATAATTAAGATTAATTAAATTAGCCCAGTTATTAATTAATCAAATTAACATGCACATTTACGTGGCAGCACAAACAAATCACCGAAACTAAGTTATGCAGCGGAAAATAAATAACACGGTGATTTGTTCACGAATGGGGAAAACCCTAAGGCAAAAACCCCACCGGGTGATTTAAGGTCACCACTCCCGAAACTCCACTATTATCACAACAAGCAGTTACAAGTAAGGAATCCCAGTACCTCACCAACCTACAGTTGAACTCTTACCCCAATACCCAATTGGACTTGTTCTGTAGTGACAGTTTCTCCAGTTCAATGCACGGCTCCCAAGTACGTGACTAACCAATGTGATGCGCGGATTCCAGTACGCGTCTTACTCCTTTGCACGAATCCAAGTACGTGACTCACTCACCAACTTAAGGAAGAAGGAATGTTGGCTGCAAAGTTCTTCAAATCATCAGAGATGAACTAGGGCACGAACTTTGTCTCACAGATCACAATTTGCATGAAAGAGAAGAAGCAACTTGTATCTTGTGATTTCTGCTTGTTGCACACTTTGACGGCCCTTAAAATAATCCTTTTATATGTCTAGGGTTAGGAGAAACGAAGTCCCAAAGACACACACACGGATTGGACTTGAAACAGACCTGGAAATCTGTTTTCTTTAATTCTCGACAGATAGAGGTGTCGAGAGGTGTCGAGACAGCTGTCGAGGCTCGGGCTTAACAGCTTCTTTAAATCTCGATAGATGTATCTGTCGAGGTAGGTGTCGAGATTTAAAAACCAGCACTTCCTTGCTTGTAGCTTGGACAGACTTTGACGGCTTCAACACTTAATCTTGAACCACTGTTTCTTGAAGTGTTTAACACATCCTAGATCTACCCAATTACAAGTAAAGTGCGTTTTGTCTGAGGATAAGCCAATTACATAAAATAGCGACATATGTTCACAAGCTTGAACAACTACATATGTCCTAACATTTGCCCACTTTCGAAAAGATTTCAACCCATATGTCATTAGGAAGGTTTTTTAAAGTTTTCATATTGTTGTTTTGTTTGAAATATTATTATAACATTTCATCTACTATTTATAATAAAATCATTTTTTAAGATACATAGTATGATATTAAATAACAATACATAATAATCACGTGTTTAAGAATTTTGAAATGATTATACATGAATTTGATGGTGAAATGGTTCAATTTGTATAGAATTTTGTATTGCAATTGGTTCTTAATGAACTTCATTGTTTCTAGCTGTTAATATTAATACTTTACAGTTAATGTTAGTGGTTAATTAGGTTCATTGAATTGCTATTTTAGTCCCCTAACGATTGACAGTATTAGAAAGTGGGCAATGATTCAGATCCCAAGAATATAATACAAACCAGTTCATTGAATCAACAAAAATGAAAATCAATATAAAAAATAAAGGAATTGAATTTGCTTAGAAGGAAGGGAAAAAAGTCATAACATAGAGAAGAAAATTGATCAAACTTATTAATTATTACTTACTGAACTGTACAATGAGAAAAATCCAGAAACAACTATAAAGATAGATTCAGAATTGGGTCACTACTTTCTTCAAATTTATATTCAAATATTGGTAAATTATTAAAGAGTGACAAGAAATGTGATTCATTTAAATCACTCAACATATTATGTATTCAATTTTAATTAGTATATATCTAGTCATTATGAGTTTAGTCATAGATGTTTATGTGTGATCTTATTATTATATGTTTAAAGTCACAAAAAAATGAAAAAGAAAATAAATACAAGTTATTATCATGTGATATGGTGAAACCTTTCATCGAATTTGACTCTTGTCATAGTTTATAGTTTGGAACAAAAAAATTATCAAAGACTTGTGGGGTTACTGTTCAATGTGACATGAATTATTAATTGATATGATATAATTCTTATCATGTATAAGTCAGTATAACCTTGTTAGTTTCTGTTCAAATTGACAAAAATGAAATGAAAGAAAATAAGAAATTTAGTTTTTTACAATGTAACATGGCAAACCTAATTAACTACTATGTAACCATGTCATGGTCTAACTTAAAATATAACTGCGAAAAAAATGGTGGAGCTATTACTTGATTTGTAATGTTATAGTCCAACATGAAATAGAAAATAAAAATAAATAAATAAATAAACTAAAAAAAGTTGTTTAGTTACCCACTTGATTTAAGGTTATCAGCAAATATAACAAATTAAGTTACTGTTACTTTTTTATTAATTAACTATTTAAATACAATATGATTGGAATATATAAAATTTACTTTATAATGATTATTTTTTATCATTAGACCAAGATATTAATGAATTAAAATAATTTATTTATTCATTTAATCAGGGCTTTCATGCACTACGAAAATAATCTTTCTGAACATAGATCTTTTCTACAATATTTTTAAAAAATAATTGAATGGTTACAAATTTTATGAGAGATTTGAACTATGATTCGACTAATTTACGAAAGGATACTATCCATTGAGTTACAAAATACTCCTGGCTTATCTTAAACTTATAAATTATGTTCCGTATAATGACTAAGCTTTTGAATTTCATATTTGATTTGTCTTCTTTTCAATATTTACAAAATACTCCTGGCTTATCTTAAAATTAAAAATTATGTTTCATCTAATGACTATGCATTTGGTAAGGAAATCAGTAGTTCTAAAGACTCAGTTTGTTGGCAACAAAGTTTCCAATATTATGACAATCTCCTGTGGGGGAAAAAAGCACAGCAAATAAGGACAAAAATTGTGAAAACATAAACGACCTTTGTTAACACAATAAGCTGTTTACAGCACATACTATTACGTAATCAGAGGAAACTTGATTAACATAGGCAAACAAAAAAACTTTTATGAAATATAAAATAGGAAATAAACTTGTAACATCAATCATAGGCAAACAAAAAAACTTTTCTAATTAAAGAATAAAAATTGTTCACAAAAAGGAAAAAAACAATAGGCAGATGAAAGAAAGGAGTAATCAAACCTTAAAAATAGTTGGAATTCGTTTTGCAGACCATGAACCAGGACCACTAAAATTTTGAGTTTCCTTACAACTTGTTATGAAAAAGAAAATAAACATGCAACATCAATGATAGGAAAATAAAAAAAATTTATAATTAAACAATAACAATTATTCACAAAAATGAATGAAAGTATAAGTAGATAAAAGAAAGAAGTAATCAAACTTTAGGAAGCATAAACCAGGACCATTAAAATTGTGAGTACAATCCGAATCTATGGAAAACCTCTTCTTATATAAGATACAGAAATACCCAAATACATACATCATTGATATCGAAAGATTCTCACCAAATTCCATAGCATTCATTGAACAACAGGGGAGCTGTATATGAAGGTTATTATTGGAGAAGGGGAGATGAACCTTGAAATACGCAAGTGTGGGGAGATGAACCTTAAAACACACAGGTGTGGAAAAAGAAAAGAGCACACCGGAACTACAACTGATCCACTTAAATTTAGACAAATGGAACCACATGAATCTTGACACATGGCACAAAATTAGGATTCTAATTTAAAATCGCAATTGGAGTTTTTTTCTGCTTCACCTATTATATATATATATATATATATAGATTACTAGTCGCTAACCCGTGCGATGCACAAGATAATTAAATAAAAATTAAAAATGTTTAGCTTGCTTGAAGGTAATATGACTTGAAAATGAATGGTAATAAATAATTTTGTTCAAAATAAAGGTTCACACATTTCATCTAAAAGTTATCGACTAAAACAAATGAGTTAATACACGAAAGATACATTTATATAAATGAATTTACATGTGTTGGAATGGCTTGCAAGTGCATGCTTGGAAAGGTTCTCAAATTGCTAGAGGAACATAATAATATTGAATTTTCTTGACAGATTCTCCAAAGACTACAACAGGAAAAAAAAAAAAAAGACTCATTTCACATGTCTTAATATTTTCAATCTTTCCGTGGTATATTTGAAAGGATAAAGTTTAGCTACAACTAATGGTAAATTTGTCAAAATTCACCTTTAATAAAAAGATATTAAGTAAGGTTATAACTTAAGGCTACAACCAATTTTGTAGCTAAACTTTGTCCTATTTGAAAATAAGAATCCAAATGTTTAAACATTCCTCCATTTTTGTTTAGACAACACTTTAATAGTACCAATACACAATATATACAACCTTTAACTACAATACTTGAAAAATTTTAAAGCAGAACACTAATGCAACAAATATACAATTTCATAGAGGCAATAACACAAAAATAATATGTATAAATTTTCATAAACTTAGAAGAGTAGGTGTTATCCGTCACATAAACACAAGTTGTACATTTCTTGTAAAAACACTCAGTGGCATATCTATCATTGTGATAGCCACCCTCAACTATATAGATTTTCGTCCATTTGCATTCATTTTAGCAGCCATCATATATATATATATATATATATATAGTTAAACTAATAGTAACCAATTAATAAAAAAAATAAAACAGCTATGTTAGGACATTTGTGGTTCACTTGTTAAGAGCATATGCCGTTTTTTTATGTAATTGACTAATCCTTTGACAAAACGCACTTTGCTTGTATTTGGGTAGATCTAAGATGTGTTTAATATTTCAATAAATAATGTTTCAAGATCAAGCATTAAAGCCATGCAAGTTTTTTCAAGAAACAAGCTGAAGAAGTGCCTGTCATTAAAGCTCGACAGCTGTCTCGACAGCTAACATCTATCGAGCTTAAGAAGCTATTTCAGCCCCGTGGCTCGATAGCTTCTCGACACCTCTATCTGTCGAGGTTTAAGAAAAACTGAATTTCAAATCTGTTTTAATTCCAATTCATAGATATGTCTTTGGGTCTTCTTTTCTCATAACTCTAAACATATAAAAGGATTATTTTAAGGGCCGTATATAGATACACAGCTGAAAGCACAAGTTGCACAAGTATTGAGCAAAGTCTATTTAAGCAATTTGTGACCGAAGACAAAATTTGCCCTAGTTCATTTCTATTGAGAAGAATTTGTTATGTTTGTGCACCGTAGGGTTTTGTAACTAAGCATCTTCTTGTTTTTCATTGTGAGGATAAACTGAGGAACTTTGCGACCTACATCTTTCTCAAATTGGTGATTGAAGTCGAGTATTGGGATCCACGCAATTGGTTAGTTACGTACTGGGAGTCATGCATCAAAAGAAGAGATTGTCACTACAGAACAAGTCCAATTGGCTATTAGGGTAATGGTTCAGCTCTAGGTTGGTTTAAGGTACTAGGATTCCTTTACTTGTAACCGCTTGTTATGATAATAATGGATTCTCGGGAGTTATGACCTTAAAATCACTCGGTGGGATTTTTGCCTTGAAAGTTTTCCCCATTCCTAAACAAATCACCGTGATAATTTATTTTCCATTGCATTTTAGTTTATTGGTGATTTGTTTGCGCTACCATGCGTTTGCATGTTAAATTGATTAATTAATTAAATTTGACTAATCAATCAAATTAATCCATCACAAGGGGTCAATACGTTTTTGGCCTATCAAGTGGTATTAGAGCAGACACACTCTGATTAGGGTTTAATCTTTGTTGTGTGATCCATGAACCCCTATTGTCATGAAAAATCTTGATTGTTTTGATTTGCATGATCTTGTATTGAATGATGATGATGATATTCATGATGCCTATTGCAAGTTTTATAATTTTGTATGAAATCTCTTGAATGTTCTACAAAATTAAAAACTAAATTTAAAAGGGTCAAGCTTGAAAAAGATGATTTGATTGAAAAATTGGATGAAGCCAATAATTTGAATGAGAATTTTAAAAATCAAATTTCATCTCAGGTGGACAAAATTAAGAGTTTGGAAGAGCAACTAGTTGAATTTAAAACTCAAGTTGAAAATTTAACTAGTGTCAAACTTGTTGTTAAGCCTAACTCAAAAGAAAATGATTTTTATATCCCCCCATTTAAAAAGAATAATAAAGAGTTGAAGGCTAATATTGCTAGGATAGACAAAGGTAAACAATCTGATGTTAACGCTGAAATTTCTAAACCTATGTCTAAAACTCCTCCTAGGTTGAATAAAAATTCTGAATTTGTCCCTACTTGTCATCATTGTCATATTGTTGGTCATATTAGGTCAAATTGTCCTAAGTTGAGATCTCTGTCTACCTCTAAGGTTGGACCTCCTTTTAGGGTGCTAAGTAGTTCTAAAACTACTCATGTTTGTCACCATTGTGGTATTTCTGGTCACACTCGTCCTAATTGTTTCAAATTGTTTCCTCATAAGCGAGTGTCTAATAGGTCTCATCTTTTGTCTAAAGGCCCTGTACCTATTCTTGGTGAGTTATTAAAAGCTTTGAGCTTTTTAACTCAATAGAAAGGGAATTCTAATTCCTCTATGTCCTTTAGTAGTCATAATAGGACACGTGCATTTTCATCTTCACGGCCAAAGACTCGTGTTGTGTGGGTGATAAAGGATTCTAAGACTTAATTGTATTTCTGTTTGTCATCTGCTTTAATTCTTTCTATCTAAAGTAGGAATTTGTTACTTGATTTCTTATCTGCTTTTGGAATCATGTCTTTATGCATCTGCATCTTTCTTTCATGCTTTCATGTTGTTTGTCTGTTTTTGTTTGGTTGTTTAGTTTTTATTTTGTTTGTTTTTAAAATAAAAATATAAAGGAAAAATAAAAAAAATACAAAAACAGTGTGTGTATGTATACATTGGTTCTTGTGAACCTTAAAATGGCTATTGAAACAGAGTTTTCTAAACTTTGTATCTTTTGAAGCTTAAATGAGCATCCTTATGCACAACTAAGCAAGTGAGCTTTATGGCTCTTTGTTTGTGATGAGCAAGGTTAAGTGATCTTTTGTACTTAACACTCGTATCACTCTTTTTGACAGAAAGGACTAGAAAATCCTAAGAGAAAGGCATAAACCATCTCACTACTATTACCCCCCAATCATGACATGACATCTGTATGCTTCGGCATAGCAAAAGTGTAATGTCAATGATGTCTGTATGCTTCAGTATAGCAAAAGTGCAATGTCAAAAAGCTTAACATAATTGAGTATTTCTTTTCTCTCTTTTATATACTTATGCATGGTTTGCTTAATAAAATAAAATATGCAAAGAAAATAAAAGCAAAAAGAACAAAATGTTTTAAATATGATTGCAAGCGTGTTTTCTAGGAGATGTGGGAGTTATAGGATGTACCTCGAAGGTGATTGTCTCTATCAAACAGTTATGATTGTGTGTGAGTTAAAAGTGTTTTTCTCATATCTCAAATCGTTATAACAGTTAGACACTTATGCAATTTTGCAATGTTTTTTACATATAACACGCAATATTTTTTACTACTCGTGATACATGTGCAGGTATAATGTGATTTGGCCATCACAAGATTTACATGTGTGGATGTATACTCACTAAACTATCTTAACTAGTTTTTGAAATATAAAATTGGTTAGACTTGTGTGTGTGTGTGTGTGTGTGTGTGTGTGGATCTAAATGCTTATCATTTTTATTGATGAGAAATGATTTTGTGAGTTCAAAATATTGTTTGGATTATTGGTTGAGTTGCATGTATGATTGCATTCATATCTGTGTTTTCCCTTCTTGAAAAACTGTTTTTATGTAATCTCGACATCTCCTCGACACCTGACTTATCTAATCTATTAAAGATAAGATATACACGGAATACATCATGCTACCATAACACTAGCATACTCCAGTTGTACTACCACCCTTCAGTTCTCTCTTATTTTATGCTAAAATCAAACTTTTTTTTTTTTTTTTTCATTCACTTTAACATCTTTAAATATGAGTTGTATCTTCTCAACACAATGAAATTAACACAGTGCATCCCCACTATGTTACTTTCTTATTCTAATCTATCGAAAGACTTTCATAACATTTTAGGAAGTACACACCCATAAGTTCTTCAACTAAATTACTTACCAAAATAACTATTTAAGAAAGGTACATTTTAATTGATGTACAATCAAAATATTTGAGGATAAACAATCCAAGATTTCCTTATTTAATGTTCACTTAGTGAATTCACTGTAATCTTTAATTCACTAAGAGGTACTTAAGACAAAATGTTAGGCTTTAATTATAATTTATATCTCATCTTACATGTGATGAATGCAAATCTGATTTCCTGTCTTTCCATGTGTTGTGTACGGGGGATTAACACTCTTAATATGTACTAACCTAAGCAATACGGTATTTCTATATCTTAGCTTTTGTAAATAAAGTGGTGGAAAAATGGCCAGTTGCAATTAATGAAGGCAATGACTCAAGATGAACTCCTTTACACATTGCCCCACATTTGGGTAATGAGAAATTTGTCAAACTGCTTTTAGAAAATGGTAATTCCCCTACATATGTAAGGAACACAGAAGGTTTATCCGCTCTTCACATTGCCACCAAGGAAGGCCAGTATAGTATAATCAAAGAACTCATGGAAGCATGCCCAAATATGTACGAATTGACATAGTATCAAATTAAGCTACTTTAAACTGATATGTATAGTCGTGTGTGTGGTAAATCTTAACTTTTCAGTAGGATGGACTATTGTACTATGTGAACTCAATTTTTGCATTGCAGAAATGGTGGATCATTGACCCAAAATTTTTCCAACCAGTTGATCAAATGACCTAGGCAATGCACCAACTGGGCGAATTGAGAAGGAATCGAAGGAGCAAGTTGAAAAAGAAATGCTACAAAGATGGTGCGTCGAAACAAGATGTCATTCAAAGCAAACCAAAATAGGCTGACGAACAACAGTTTATTTAGCTAGTTGACTATTGGTTTCATCAAGACACGCGAGTATCGCTATTTTCTTGCTATTTTATCTGTTAGTGGTAATATACATATGATGGGGTATTTGAATTTACTGAGAACAGTTTATGTAACTGATTTTTTTTTGTTTTCTTTTGTTCATAGACATTAAGTAGTACGAACAAGGTCAGTCGTGGTAAATAAAAGGAGATCGCAAGGTCATGGCCTACAAGTTTTGCCCAAACTGTGGACGATATGGTAAGAAATGCATTATATAACAACTACCGAGGGTTTGGTATATAGCAATTGGTTGTTCTTTGAATGTGCTTTCCTTTATTACATTCTTTGTGGAAAACTAAGTAGGTGCATGCATAAAACACATAGGAGTGATTAATGTAGAATGATAATGTGTGACAATGTTTAAGGTACAATTCCAGGATGCCTAGTTGGTGGTTTTGACTGATAGACATGCCTATCACACGATTGATTACAAAACTCATACTTGCATCTAAACTTAAGCTCATTTAACTTGTGCATGGAAGGGGGGAAAAAGCAATGCATGAATGTACTATCAATGTACACAGACTTTGTTGTTGTTAAAATTAAGATAGGAGTATTGACACAAGGATACAACATACTTTTTTCAAAATCTGTTTGTGAACCATTTTCCTACAAACAAAGTAAGAATAAGTGAACTATTAAGTGTTGTCTTTCTTTGTAACATATTAAAAGAAAATTTTGTTTGAAAAAATGATTGTCATAGTTGAGTTGGAGGAATGTATTACAGTTGATCCTGAATGAATATGCATCTGAAAAGTTGCTTCTTGTCATTTATTTTTATTTAGAAACTTAGTTTTTACACTACAACGGTGTAATTCTGAGTGTTGAATGCATTTTACTTAATATTTGGATTCATCTATTATTTCAATGAGAAACCATATAACTTGAGTGTATTAATAATTTCAATCAATATAAACCTTTGTGTGTAATATATACTCTTTTTCTTTAACCTGTTACACTTTGCTTTTGGTTTTACTTTGTCATATATGTATATTTAAATGTTGGTCAAGGAATTAGGCAATGACATACAACACCAAAGCTGGCTTCTATGGTTGTTTATTATTACAAACTTATAAAACCTGATTACTATTTACTAGAGAGAAGTATGTTATGACTATTTATAAAAAAGTAATCTCATGATTACTTTGGGTTCAACATAACAAGTTTGGGAAGTAGAATTAGAAATCCAAGTGGCTGTTTTGATGATTATGAACTGTGTTTTGAAAGAAAAACATTTAGTAACAATGAAATTTGATCAGAGTTCGTTGTAAGAAATAGAAGAGAGAGGAAGAAGTATGTGATATTGTCCCATTACTTGAAGGACTAGAAATTTCAATTAATTACTTAAGTATGTGATTGTACTTATTGTTGTATATTTTGTTCTCAGCCAGTCCCAAGTCCAGAAAAAGGAGAGTTTTGCTAGCTTGATGGCCAACTCTAATTGGTTGAGCTTCGGATTCATGGCCGACCCCAAAATTTGGGAATAAGGCTTGGTTGTTATTGTTACTTTGTATGCAAGTAATGATCTTCCTAGATAAAGCAAACTAATGTGGAAAGTATATGTTCACTTGTGTCAGTAAAGAGAATAGAAATGAACTGATTTTTTATTTTTTATTTTTTTTATGTATATATTTTAAAAGTAGAACTTTGGGATGGGGCTAGCTTGGGACCAAAACCACTTCATACTAAGCATTTGCATAAAGATAACAAAACTTGTCTTCTTGAACGTAATAATCTAATGGTTTTAATTTTAATATACATTATATTGCATGTTATGAGTGAAATTCCATTTGCTAAGTTTGGTTGTCGATTGCCGCTTCATATCACTAACATAAATTTTCACTATTGTAATGAGAATGTTGAATATGTAGGCAAAAGAAATTGGGCAGGCAGCGGAGCGTGCAGTTCTTTTTGCGAAAGTATGCAACACCAAAGAAGGGCGTCCTATTACTCCTGAAGTGGGGGAGAAGATTGTAAGTCGTATATCGCAACCTATTTCTTTTGTATTTTGTGCGTGAATTGTTTATAGCAAGTAATATGTTATTTGGTTCTTGTGTGAAAACAGAAACAAATGACTGAAATTTTAAATTGTGGGAGTTCACTACAAGAATCGCGTCTCGAAGGAATCCTATGGTCAAACGATGATGCGTTTGCCCAAGTGATAGGGGCAGAACGCTCTGGACGTGTTTGTGGGGTGGGTTTTGGACCAATTCCATCAGGAAGAAGTGGGTCCAACCGTTCATGCTATACATTGACTCCACCGTCGTCCATCGAAATGACCCATTGAATGACTGAATTGGACACTGTGTACCAAACTTGGAGGGACAAACTTGCCTAGGTAGAGTAGAGGCATCGGGAGCAAATCGCGGACTTACGTGAGCAACATAAGGCAGAACTCGCCTCAGCAATTGCCCAATCAAAAGAAAAGCATCAGGAACAAATGGCAGAGGTGATGAATAAAATGAGCGAAATGTTACGTCAATTAGGCCCACTTATAAGTGCTTCACACCTGAACTCTCAAGTACTAAAAATGCTGCATTTAATTTAATTTAATGAAAATAGTGGTTTATTGCAATGAATTGTTATGTGCTACTAATTCGATGTGCTTAATATATTCAGCGTAGCACTGCATCTAAATGAGGACTCTTCGTGGATATTTTGTAATTGTATATTATATTACTTTTTGGTTGTTCATGAAGGAATATTGTAGACATTATTATTTTGATATTATACACAGGTTAATATGTAGACAGGTCAATCATGCCATAAATTGATTGACAATATTTTTTGTGCACAAAAAACCTTGTAGTTGTATCTCTTGTATATGTGGACAGCTACATTGATGCTTTAACAATATAGAAGAATGACCAAGAGGATTAAATAGTGAAGCCATGCATTTTTCTCATTATAAGTTTGAAATATATAAATAGCGTTTCATAATTTTTGGTTTTTGTTTTTTTTTTTCTATATTGTTATTTTAGTACTTTTTGCTGGTTTCATTTGTGTAATTTTGTTGGATAGGAAAGTTTTCATTATCACTCATGTTGATAATGGCAAGTCGAGTCTTTGTTGACAGGCTTTTAGAGTGCACTAGGACCATTAAGAGAGGACATGGTCAACCTCAGTACCTTGACAAGTTGCAGGTATGTCGGCACTTTTAAAATAATTGTTTTTGTTGTTGTTTAGGAAGAATTTAACCTTTGGTATTCAAAGGAATTTGTATTGCTTTCAAGTGGGCTTGTTTAAGAGTGATGAGTGAAGTTTGTACTTGCTGAGTTGTCTAGGAAGAGACATGCGTAGGGAATGATATGAAATTTGTAGTGCTTTTGAGTGTATGATGTTTTTCATGGGATTTTTTGTGAGTGAAGAGTGAAGTATATGCTTGCTAAATTATTTCGGGAGATACATGAATTGGGTATTCTATGGAATTTGTATTGCTTTTGATGAGTTTGTTTACGAGTGAAGTTATAGACTTCCTAGTTGGGTAAAAAGTTGTCTAACTTCAGTAATCTTATTTTTTAAAGTGTCTCTAGCTGCTGTATATATAGTATATCATAGCATTCAATTTTGGAGAAGTCAAGGTCTTCATTATATGAAGTAACTTATGTTCTTCTTAGATCTATGATTGGTTCGAAATAGCTAACTGCTACCATTATATTTTTGTAGTGCCATTATGGACATAAATTGTGTTCTACCTGTAAAACAAGGGTACCCACTTGTAGACAAGAGCTTGGAGATGGGAAGGAAACCCTAGAAGCATGTGTGTAATGTTTGTAGTTGAGGATGCTTGTTGCAACCTTTTTGTGTCAAATGGACCCTAAACTTTCCTCAATTTTGTTGCTGTATTGTGTCATCCTTGAAGGTTGATAATTTTCTGTAGTCCTTAAAGCTTGATTGAGATTGTGATAAGTTTGACAAAATTCTAGCTTCGTATTCCTTTGAAATTCCGACTTGTTATTTTGTTGCATGCAAGAAGTTGGAATTTTGCAGGAATAAGAAGCTGGAATTATGTGTGTGACAGGTTTTTTATAGTAGCGTTTGTAAAATTTATAGCAGCGTTTGTAAAATGCATTTGCCATCTGGCCTAGAAAAAAAAAAAAAAAAAAGTCTATAGCCGCGTTTTAAAAATGCGGCTATAGACAAAATCAAAAAACTATTCAGGCGTTATAGCTACGTTTAAAACGCTGCTATAGTAATGGGCTGAAGCCGCGTTTTTAATTAAAACGTAGCCATAGTAATGGGCTGAAGCCGCGTTTTTAAAACGCGGCCATAGTAATGGGTTGAAGCCGCGTTTTGAACGCTGCTAATCTTTCTTCCCAGCAATTAACAATTGACCTATAGCCTTGTTTTAAACGTGGCTATAGCCGTGGTTTGCAAACTGTGGCTAGAGTATGTCCTATGGACACGTTTATAAAAATGTGGCTATTGGTCCTGCCTATAGCCACGGTTATAGAAACGCAGCCATTGGTCTTGGCCTATAGCCGCGTTTGGAAAAATGTGGTCATAGACCCCTCAAGGCTATAGTTACGCATTTTAGGCCTTGGTTAAAAACGTGGCCTAGAAAAACATGGCTATAGACCAAATTGTCCTATAGCCACGTTTTTCTGAGCTATAGCCACGTTTTAAAAATGTGGCTATAGAACCTTTTTTTGTAGTGTATGGAAGAAGGAAGGCAATATAGAATGGATCGTCAATTGTTCTTAGCTGCTTCAAATGGAGATTTACAATTCTTTGAGAAATTGAAAAATCCCATTAGTAGTACCCTTCTCCAAGTGACAACTGAGAAGAACATTGTTCCTTATGTTGCACTGCAATACAAAAAATTTGAGCTTGCGTAAAAGATAGTTAATTTAAGTCCAAGGCTTGTGTATGAAAAAAACTCCAAATGCAATACTCCGCTATATGTTGTTGCGATGGTTGGAACTTCTTCACTGGCAAGGCTCCTAATAGACCATGCTAAAAGGTTGGATATTGAATTAGGAGGAAAACCACTTCTGAGTATGCTGAAGCTGTATGGAGATACAGCCTTGCACGTTGCTGTGCGATATGGTAAGTCTGAGATTGTGAAAGTGTTAATTAAGGAGGATCCAAAGCTAGCTATGTTTGTAAACAACGATGGGGAATCTGCACTGTTACTTGCTGTGGATAAACAATGCTACAACATGGCTTCTCATATCCTAAGTGCTGCTTCAGACTGCTTCTATGCTGGAAGGAATGGCATGAATGTTTTGCATGCACTCGTTATTCACACAAGTCCTTGTAAGTGCTGCCCCATTTTACACCTTAAATATTTTAGAAATATTAATTATGTAAAATATTTTGTACATCTTACACATCACCTCAATGAAATCAACCCAATCCAATACATTGACTTGGTTTCTGTGGGTTGGTGGTTTGAGTTAAGATGAGTTTGATGCATTTTGTTTGTTTGTTTTGTCAATATCTTCTAAAAACTCGATTATTAAAAAAAAAGTATGTACGTTTTTGGACCCCTTAAAAACAAACAGAATAACCTAGTTATTTAGCTAAGTATTTAACTTAGGTAAATTATTCAAATCTAGGTTAACACAAGCAAATCATATCATGCAAAGCAGTACGGAAAAGTAAATAACACACAATATGATAACCTAGGAAAACCAAACCGGTAAAAAGACCTAAGGAGGATTTAACCTAGATATCCTCAAGGGAAAACAGATCCAATATGAAAGAATTGAAGTTTATACAATAGCAACTTAGACCACATTCTCTTGCTACCTCGAGGAGGAAACTTAATACTACGACCACGTGATAGCTCCGAGTCTATGGATTACTTCTTTTTTAGATCCATAGCATTCACAAGTACACAATTTGTATATCTTTAAGTTCTTTATGCAGCAACTAAAATGATCACCAAGCTCTCGACATCAATCTCGATCTTGATAACCCTAAATATGTATGAATCTAAACACCTATAGATCTCACAAGAGATTCACACATACAACATAAACAACAACAAAAGACTTAGAGAGTTTTTGGATACAGAACCCTAGATTTACAAAAGAGGCACACTTTTCTCTTTCTTAAAAAGTCTTTAAAAATATGCTTAGGGTTTCCTTTATATACTAGAAGAGCTAGATCTGAAACCCTAATCTTCAATGGGCTTGAATTGCTGTTTGGACCGACTTAAAATTTTGCAGAAAATTCCTGATCCACGATTCTCAATCGATCGAGTCTATTCTTCGATCGATTGAGCCTTGTAGAAATAGAACAGTAATTTCCTGCAATTACTCGATTACAAACTTACATTAAACCAAACTTTGAGCAAGTCTAAGTCTAGACTAAATGTTTTGATCATGGTTTGCCAACACATTACATATTGAAGTTCTAATACATTAGTCTCTAAGGTCCTAGAACCTAACAAAGTATTTTCTATAAAATTATTTCATTTTCTTATGTTTGATAGTGACTTTAAATAAGTTTTTTAAAAAATATCTTAACTTCCCTTATTCACCCTAAAAAAAAAAAAAATTTCTTATTTAGCTTGCTGTGAGATAGAGTTATTTTTCAAAAATATTTAGTGGAAAACAATTTTTAAAAATAAGTCATACTTCTTATGTTGATCAAAGATTTATATATATATATATATATATATATATTTTTAAATGTTACCAAACACTGAAAAACATAAAAAAAAAAAAAAACTTCATACAAGGCTTTTCATCGAAACAAACCGAGCGCGATCTTTATTTTGAGTCTCCGGTTAGGTCTTGGGTCACCCACAGTGATCCACGATTCTCAATCGATCGAGTCTATTCTTCGATCGATCGAGCCTTGTAGAAATAGAACAGTAATTTCCTACAATTACTCGATTCCAAACTTGCATTAAACCAAACTTTGAGCAAGTCTAAGTCTAGACTAAATGTTTTGATCATGGTTTGCCAACACATTACATATTGAAGTTCTAATACATTAGTCCCTAAGGTCTTAGAACCTAACAAAGTATTTTCTATAAAATTATTTCATTTTCTTATGTTTGGTAGTGACTTTAAATAAGTTTTTTAAAAAATATCATAACTTCCCTTATTCACCCTAAAAAAAAAAAAAAAAAAAAATCTTTATTTAGCTTGCTGTGAGATAGATTTATTTTTCAAAAAAATTTAGTGGAAAACAATTTTTAAAAATAAGTCATACTTTTTATGTTGATCAAAGATTGTTTTTTTTTTTTTTTTTTAAATGTTACCAAATACTGAAAAACATAAAAAAAAAAAAAAAACTTCATACAAGGTTTTTCATCGAAACAAACCGAGCGTGATCTTTATTTTGAGTCTCTGGTTAGGTCTTAGGTCACCCACAGTGTATATAATATAACTTTATATTATTGTTTTAAAATTTTAGTTTGATTAGTTTTAGTACTATGAGAATTGGGGTTTATTTATTACCGTTGTTTAAACAACAGTTTTCAGTGTTTAAATAACATTACACGTATTTTTATATATTTTTTCATCTACACGTACTTCCAAAAAATACAAACAACGTTACTAGAACAACATTACCAAACAAGTCCTTGATTCCCATGGATTACATGGATGTTATCCACTATTCAATATTGAGCTAAACGATTGGCGATACATGACCTCACCAAAGCCCAGGTAATCTTCCACCAGATTTTTCTAGAAAGGGGCCAAACCAAGGTTCGACCCAAGTCCAAATTGAAAAGAGCCCAAAAGATGGTTGATTGATTAATTTTGAAGCTGAAGTTAAAGAGAAAGCAGTCTCGCTTATATAGTACTAGTGTTGGTTGCATGTGCAAGGCACGTACTGCCCCAATAGTACGAAAATTAATACAGATTTTGTGTGAAACTATGAATTTTGGTTCACCCAATTTGACTATATTAAAAAAGAAGTATAAGAATGCAACAAAATATTACAATATTTTCACAATATCTTCATTTTTAAGATCTGAATAGATATTTTTTTATTTTATTTGAGAGAAATGTTACATTCATAACATTTTTAGAACAAATTCTAAACGACAAGTTATTATTGGTTTTAAACTCATAACAATGTTATTGTTATTTTCAAAACATTTATTTTTAGTTGTGGTTAGTCATAGTCTCATATTTTATTATTTTATTTCGACTAATAAGAAATTGATACTTCAATATTTGTAAAAATATTGTAAAATTTGTTGTGTTAGTATAACAGTATATATGCCAGTTTACATAAATATTTAAAAGAAAAAAAAAGACACAAACCGATTATTGGGGAAAAAAAAAACTTTAGGCACGGTAGAAATTAATGTTAAAATGTTGTGGACTTAGTATTTTTTTATTTAATTTATAAGAAACAGAGATCTCAACAATTGTGAAAATATTGTGATAATAATAAGTGTTGTAAAATTTTCTCAAAATATTTATTTTCAGTTGTAGTTAGTCACAGTCTCATATTTTATTATTTTATTTTAACTTGTAAAAAATTGACACGTCAATAATTGGGAAAATATTGTAAAAATAAAAAATATTTAGGCACTATAGCTACCGTGCCAGTTGAATAATCCAAAAGCGTTGTAGCTCCAGTCCTATCCATCAATAATAGCTTACTTATGATTTGTTTTAAAATTAATGTAAAAATGTTGTGAATTTAGCAATTTTTTATTTGATATATAAGAAAATGAGATCTCAACAATTGTGAAAATATTGTGATAACAATAAGTGTTGTAACATTTTCTCAAAATATTTATTTTCAATTGTGGTCATATTCTCATATTTTATTTTTTTATTTCGACTTGTTAGAAAGTGATACCTCAATAATTGTGAAATTATTGTGAAATTTGTTGTATTAGTATAACAATATATATGTCAGTTTATATAAAAATTTAAAAGAAAAAAAAACACAAACCGATTACTCAGAAAAAAAAAATTTATGCACTGTAGAAATTAATGTTAAAATGTTGTGGACTTATCATTTTTTTTATTTGATCTATAAGAAATTGAGATATCAACATTTGTGAAAATATTGTGATAACAATAAGTGTTGTAACATTTTTTTAAAAAGATTTATTTTCAGTTGTGGTTGGCTATAGTCTCATATTTTATTATTTTGATTTCGACTTGTAAGAAATTGACATGTCAATAATTGTGAAATTTGTTATGTCAGTATAACAATATAAATGTCAGCTTACATCAATATTTAAAAGAAAAAGAAATACTAAATCAAAGCACTGTTGCGGCTACAGTGCTACACAGTATTTTGCACTGGATGCACAGTATCAAGACATTGTGCATGCATTGGCGTAAAAAAAAAAATGATTACCGAAAAAGAAAAAAAAAATCACTAAACCAAATTACTATTGCAACTATAGTGCTGCACAGTGAAATACGTTGGATGAACAGTGTTGAAACACTGTAGCGGCATGGCTGCTTTTTATATAGTTAATAGAAACATAGACCTTGTCAGGCATCAATCAAAATAAGTACAAAGAATTTTTTTTTTTTTGAATTAAGTGCAAAGAAAAGTAATAGCTAAAATAAGAATGTGGGCACATAATTGTCTCTTAAACTTTATCTTTCTTTTTTTTTGCTGAATTAAACTTTATCTATTAAGGTTTTTTTTAGAGACTGTTAAGTATTTTGAGTTATTGAAGTTTTCATATATGAGTGATTTTAATCTTTAAAGTTTCAAAAAATAAGAGTTATTGACTCCCATGTCTACTCTCGTTGGTTTTTTGTTTGTGTTTGATGAAATTATAAAGTGGTATTTTTTTAATGACTTGGCAAGCTTATTTATTTATTTATTTACACATATAAAGTCGTAGACCCATTTCTATGCCCCAATTAAATCCAAATGATATCAAAATCCATTTCTCACATGTTGTGAGAGAAATATCTTAAAAAACCATCTCTTAAGATAACTTTTCCCTTATCCCTCCACATTTCAAACTTGGCAACCCCTAAACTCTCATCTTTATCAGCCAATTCCACTATCTCTAATGTCTAATACAACCTACCTAAAATCTGAATATAATTTGTAAGATTAAACAAAACACAATCATCAAGCAAACTTAATTCCCTTACGTTTAATATTGGCTTTTATATACCATGTTAAATATGTTTGAATAGATGCAGAAGAGAGAAGTACAAAATAGGAACACAAAAATATGAGGATTATGTAGTTCATCTTAATGATTTATGTCCACAGAGGAAAACTTTAAGAGCTACATTTTTAATGTATGAGTGTAGTACAAATCTTATGTTATAATGAACCTAACAAGACACTACAACAAATCAGACTTTTTTCAAGGGTCAAAACCCCTAAAAAAAGTATTAAAAAACCTTGAAAGAAGTTATTTTAAGAGTTCAACTGACCCTTGATAGCCTTTGAAACATATACCATCGAAAAGGAAATTTTGAGGGCCTTCGTGACCCTTAAAACAAGTGCTCTAATCTTATTTTGAGGGTCAAGAGACCCTTAAATAACCTTTTACCAAGGTTTAAAAGATTTATATTTACAACCCTCAATAAATAAGGTTATTTAAGGGATCTCTTGACCCTCAAAACAAGATTTTATTTTATTAAAAAAAAAAAAAAACCACAATCATGCACAATATATATATTTCCTGAATTACACGAAGATATCTTGATACTAATATTACTTGTGAGAATCGAGTTGGTTTGTAAGAACCAAAACTTACAGAAAGCTTAAAACAAGAAATTAAATAACTGCACAAGAACCCAAATACGCAAAGTAGATTTTGCACAAGAAATTAAATGACTACACAGTAGATTTTGCATATCATCCATGATATCAACTAAAATTTGTCCAAAACCTATATGTCTAGTAGCATACAAATTTATTATTTTCTTCCCCTTCCCTTCTTGGTTGGTTGTGCATCTATTTGTTCCTTCCCAGTAACTTCTGCTACATCCACTGCACAATGAGAAAGTAGAATGGATTTTAGTAGGTACAATTTGAGATCACAAACCATAATCAAAATCAATGATAAAATATAAAAAATAAAATAAAGTACTTGATGATCTTAAGCTCTAAGGATAATGGATCAATCCCCATACTAGGATTCTTATCCATCACCTTAAGACTAACAAACAGTGAGCTTTAAGCTTATTCTCAACTAACCAGCTCTATGAAATTTCAAACAGCCCATGAAATATTTAGTAATTAAAACTATTGGCACGATAATTCTTCAGTATACAATCGTAAAAAACTTAAGGGATAGCTACAATTGCATATTCATCTTAATTTTTTAGATGAAGGGCAAAGAGAGCTTCTACACCATTTATGAGAAGTAAGCAGGTAGACAGACAGAGATGAGAGATTAAAATTATAAACTACTTACATTAACTTCAGCATGATGATCTATTAACTTCAGCATGTAAAGAGCTCAACAAGTCATTCCAAATTTATCCAATAGTACTAAAACAGTCACTAGCTTGAGTTAATCTTCATACCTTAGTGATCACTACTAGATTGGGCTGATTGCGAGGTGATATAACTGAACATTTGCATCATCATATTGTCATAATGTGCTCTTTGTTCAGCCATTTGATTAGCTTGTTGTTCCTCAAAATGTCTTCTTTGTTCTGCCATTTGAATAGCTTGTTGTTCGAGCATGCTTTTGAGGTTCTTTACTTCTCCTTTCAACTCTGCATCAGCCTCTATTCATTTGTGTTCAGATTCTAAGTGTTTTTGTTCAGATTCTTGGAGTCGCTTCTCAAGATCATACATTATAGATGAGGAGGAACCCCATAACTTGGTAGGAGTGACTCCAGCCCCATAGCCAAGAACTCGTCCATGACGCTCAGGTCCAAACACCTCCACAAACATTTGATCTTGAGATATTTGCAATGCCCCCTCATTCAATTGAGTAGTAAGATTCCTATGTGCCACCTAAAAAGAAAAGTAACTTGCAACAAAACCACCTAAAAATATACTATCTATATTAATATAATTAGAAGATTTCATACCAATGCATCTTGTGTTGATTCATTTACTGCTTGCCCATTAGCTTGCACATGGGTGATGTCAAATAATTCAATTCTATTAGGGCTATGACCTGTCTTCTCTTTCTACCATTTGACAAAACAAATAGAAAGTATATAGTAATTAAGTATTGAAGATAAATAATGCAATTACTCAGCAAAATAAAGTCAAATAACAACAAATAGAAAGCATTCACAGAACTAAGAAACAAATACAAATTTTATCAAATAAAATATCTTGAACTAAACATAAAGATATTTAAACATGCTTCTACTCAGAAACAGAATAACAAGAGCAGAACAAATTCATGAAAAAGCTAACATAAGCATACTTAAAAAAAACTTCTACTAGGACCCAAATAACCTATAACCTGAACTACTAATTTTATCCAGCAACATTTCAGTCGAAGCTACTAACAGGATGCTATTTTGAATTTATTTCACAAAAACTTTAGTTTTAACTAATACACAGCGAATGGTAAGTCTCACAAGTATTATGTAGGCATATGGTATAAAACTATAGCAGAATTAGATAATGTATTGTGGCAGAGTTTTGAGGAGCAAACCAATACGTTGCTTCCAGGGGCCAAAGATTGGGTCCAATAGACTTACCAATAAAAGCAATATTCTAAGGTCATGGACAAGTTCATAAAATCCAGGTAGTGGCCTGTTCTCAGCTGAATTATAACAAAGTGGATTAGTACTATACTATATAAGCAATTCTCCTGGGCTTAAGCTGCGTATCAGCAAGATATCATTGAAAGAAAGGGACATCCTAACCTGGCTATACATAAACTACACCCGTGTTTTCAACAAAGCACTGCAAACTAAATGCAAAAAAAGAATCAACATAGGTATCCAAGCATGTGAGGAAAAAAATACTGGGTATTTAAAAAAGACACCTAGCAAGAATTTTCATAGCCACTGTGCTTAGCTTAAACAATTGTTTCAAACCAACAATACTGCTCTTTAAGACTTTATCCTAAGTTACCTGCCACTCAAGTTGGGCTGCATTAATTCTATATCACTACTCCACTCTATGTCAAGTCAAGATTGCATGAAATCAGATAGGTCATTCCCTATAGTTTATGCATATTGAACAAGATGGAACTATCTAGTATGTTTAGTCTTCTATGCTTCTACATGCTCAGCTACTTGGATGTCACTCCTCCCACCCCACCCCCCTTTTCTTTTCAGATTTCAACACTTTCAGCATCTTACAGAAACCAAAAAATGGGAGTACTTAGATAAAAAATGAAAAACAAAACAAGAATGCACATTTAATTTTAATGGTTCCTACTACCTCATTATGGTGCAATTATTAGCCTACCCCTCCTCTACTTGCACTCACGGATGCCACCCCAACAATTGCTTTACCTTACTTTGATGCACCATCACTCTTACGTTTAGTTTTAATGGCACTAATATTGCTAAATCCATATCTTGACTTCCTAGTATTCTATACCAAAAAACTTGCTTAGCCCCAAAATGATCTCATAAAATGTTAGCTTGAATAAATAAAAAATGGAAGTTACAAAGATAGTCCATTCATGTGATCACACAACAACCAATATTTACTTACATTTGACAAAATTCAGTAAAACAACACTAGACCTTTAGCTAAAAATAAACAAAAACGAGTTCAGTTGTTCAACAAGTTTCATGATCCCCTGCACTATACCATACCATAATGAGGAAGCATTCTTGCAATTGATCACAGTTATTAAAATTTATTTTCAAGCAGTCACAGAAATATTTATAATTCTATTGGAAAGAAGATCTGCTGTCTGACCCACTCTGTAGACTTATTCAGTCCATTCCACAGCACAATCATAATTCCAGGAGGGTAAAAGAAATAGTATTTTATATAAGACGATAACAGTGTCCTATTTCCTACTTCAAATAGGACACTCTACTGCAATCTATAAGTGAATTTGGCTCGAAGCACCCATAGCAATCTCTCTAGTAAATTTACAATTAATGAAAAGTGAGAACAATAGTTTATCAAGACTATCCACTATCATGTCAGAGGCAGGTTGAAAGAACAGGGAGCCTTAACCAATCGAAACAACTTATTGGGGCCTAATAAACGACAAGAAAATATATAGATCTTTTATTTTTTCTAAGTAAAAAAGAAATGAGGATTAGCAAGACAAAATTCACTCAATTAACTACCTGGATAGGAACCAGATCCAGCACCCTTTGAGATCAGCGTCCGAATAGCCTGTCAAACAGAAATATTTATAATTCTATTGGAGCCCATCCTTTTCAACCATAAAATATGAACCAAAGCACTGGAAAAAAAATAAACAAGAAATAAAACTAAATTTGCCTCAACCATTTTGTTATCTAAACAAAAACCCGTGTCCATTCCAAATTACCATCAAAAGAAAAACCGATAGCATTTCAATAAACCCATCATCCCAAACACAATGTTTAAAATAGTAAATTGCAAATTAAGGTCCTCTGAGTCTCCAAAGTTTTAGGGTAACTCCCCTCTAGAATTGTTAAAATACTACTAATATTCCTCTACAACTAAACACAAATTCCCAATAGCTAACAATGATACCCAGTAGATAAACACTCACCCACCAAAGCCAACAAGTTGGACGATGCAGATTGAAATAAACACACACACACACACACACACGGAGAGAAAGAAAACTAAATTTGAATACACAAACACACTTGATAGAGCAAAAATGAAAATTAAATTCCTAGTTATTGAATGTACAAATTATATTAGGAAATAAATCAAGGCTTACAGAGTGTCTATAAGCACATTTCCCACACAACCAAACGAGCAATCCCTTGGATTGAGCCTTGCAATCTCGCTGTGCCTGTACTCACAATCAAAAAATAAAAACCTCAATCAATTTTTGTATGAAAACTGTAAAGGAAACAGAGATTATGATTTGAAAACGAATAACGAGATTGCAAAAGTTGAACAATTAGAAATCGAAATAGGGAAATCGATGATGAGCTCAGTTTTTGGAGAAATGTGAAACAAAAATCATGAGGAAATCGATGAAAAAGTGTGGATAAACCAAAAAAAAAAAAAAAAAAAAATCAAAGACGAAATTAGGGTTTGTGATTCGTACCTAATCAGAGCTGAGAAACACAACGCCAAGAGAGATGAAGAGTCACAAAACTGAGATCAACTCATACCTAATCGGAGCTATGCGATTACGTACCTAATCGTCGAGCTCTATGAAATTTCCATGAGCTCTATGATCGTCGAGCTCTCAGTTTTCAAATTCCTTCGTTCAGCTTTCAGCGAGAGAGTGACATTTCTGATCGGAGTGTTTGTTGGTTACAGTGTCATTCACATTGGGCTATCTTTTTATAATTTGTTGTGGGCTGTTTTTCAAGGGCTTAAAATTTTGTTGTGGGCTTTTTCTAAGGGCTGAAAAATTTGTTATATTTTTACCAAGGGTTGTGGGCTGAAAAATGTAAAGGTTTTTTTTTTTTTTTTTTCATATTTATTTCAAGGGTGTTTTAATTTATTTTAAAGGGCTAAATAACATTTGATATAGAGTTTAGTAATAGAGCCTGCCGCATTTGTATTTATAGGTTATTTCGACAGATTTTAGTAAACCCTCGATAAAAGAGGGTTAAAATAGCTAAAGTTTGTTGTAGTGAAGAATATATATAGTAGACTAGATTTTATAGTTAATAGATTTTTAGTACAAGTAGGAAACTTGATTTGCACATAAAATATGATTAGGTTTGAGTCTATTACATTGGGTTAATATATCTTTAACATATCTCTAACACCTTCTATTCAATGTCAAAGAATAGATAAGAGCCCTATAGTTTCTAACACAACTATCTAGGATTCAAATCCATTAACTCTTGAATTAAAGAAAAAAAAATCAAAGTAAGAACACCAAGAATTCCATTTATAAGCATTATTAACAACTTCTTTACACGATGTACATCATTCAATTCTCTCTCCCTTTTTTTTAATTTTTTAATTTATTTTACAGAACTCTCTTCCTCTTCTATGAAAAGTCAAAACTTTCATCTTTTGTTGAATTCTACAACATAGATCTCACATTCAGACTCTTGAATTTTAAGTAAAAATTTGATATGATAATCTCTTATTAAATGGTGTAAAACATAAGTTTTACATCCTATTCTTGCCAAATTCGAACTATTTTCTTTTTTATGAATTCAGAACATAAAAAACATTGATTAGTAAAAAATATATTATTTTTATTTTTTCAATGAAGTTTGACATATAAAAAATTAATTGAACAAAAAATAGACAATAAATATTAAGTAAAAATAAAAATATTAGTTATAAGAGAAGGGATAGAAGGGTATTTTTGGTGGAGCCGGGGGCAATTGGCCCCTCTCACTGCCCTTGGCTTTGCCATTGGTTTGAACCTATCTCTTGCCCTTGTGATATTTGATTAAGAGAGAATGAGAATGAAAAAGAGAGAGAGAACCTCACTAAGAAGTAGGACTGTGCAAACCTCTACCGGAGCCGACAAGACCGACCGGTGCCGACCTTCCCGCACCGCCACTGCTACCGACCGATGGAGTCGATGCCGGCTATCGGAACGCGAAGGGACATCCGACACCGGTGCGGTGCATTCGTCGGAGCTGCAAATCCCTCCCCGATAAGTGCCGAACCGAACCGATATAGGAAATAGTTTAATAGTTTTTCAAACTGTTAGATACGGCGTTGTTTGCTGAGTATGGATTTAAATTTTTTTACTAAAACGTCGTTGGATTGGGTTTTATTCAAAAAAAAAAAAAAAAAAAAAAAAACAAAAACAAAACGCACCGTTTGGTTTTAGGTTTTCAGATTTCCCTCCCTATAAATACACTCTATTCTCTCTCATAAGACTTAGCTCTCTCTCTCACTCTCGCCTCTCGCCAGACTGATGACTCATGTCTGAGCTCGCACCAGCTCACCATGGACAGGCGCCCATAATCACCGGTAAGCCATCCTTGTGTCTTTTTTGGTTGTTTGTAGTACGAACTTTAAATGCTGGCTGCTGGGTTTGTGTTTCTTTGTGAATGTTTGTCTTTCATGCTAACATGGGTTTGTGTTTCTTGTCATTCTTTTCTGTCCTGGGTTTGTGTTTCTTGTTATTTTACATCTACAAACATTGTACTCTGTTTTATGAGAAAGCAGTCAAAGCACGTTGTTCTTGATTTGTTGATAAGGTGAATAGTAAAGGTGATAAGGCATTAGACATTTAGTTAGCATTCCCATTTAACTTATTTAAGTGTGGTGAGGGTGGGTGGGTGACCCCAGACCCACCAACCCTATTTTCTCCACTTTAATGAGTTTCTCTGCTTTTGACTTTATAGTATATTGCGAGGTAAAAACTAAAATGTAAAAAATAAAACAAAAAGTTGAGATAGTTAAAATGACAAAAAAAAAAGAAAAAATCTTATTGATATGAAGATTTTAGAATCCCAACGGAACAAGAGTCCATGAAAATTAAAACCTCAAAACCTCATATAAATAAAAGAATAAACTCAATCTAACCGGTCCAATTAATAACAGAATCCCTCTTTTTTTTTTTTTTTAATGTATCTTTTTTTAATGGTAAAGCAGGTGATTACTGATTTAGTGTTATTGAATAGTGTCTAAAGAAATGTTAAAACCGACCAAACCGAGTAAACCGAGCCGATCAAACCGCACCGCTATACGTCGAAAAACCGACCATAATCGGTATGCATCGGTTTTAATTATGAGAAAACCGATCCCTATCGGTTCGGTAACAAATTTGAAAAAATACCGTGCCTACCGAACCGCGCACACCCCTAAATTGATACTTTTTGTTTTAATATCATTCAGTTTAAACTAAGAATAGAAATGGGGTTGGGTCTAGCATTGCTTATGTGTAATTTTATTAAAAAAAAAAAAAAAGGAGAACCTACTGTGTCATTAAGAAAATGCAACATCATTGTTCCATTAGAAATATGGGCAAAATAATCTAATGAAAGTGGAATATAGAGGAACAAATAGTGCTCTAGGAACCAAGAGTATATTTCGACTAAATTTTTATATATCATTTTGACCTAAACCTAAAATTTCTATTTTGTTGAGTACATATACCTACTATTAGTCTCATGTTAATCAATAACAATCATAATATATCCTTTCAACAATTTTAAAAAAGATTATAAAAATTTTTATGCCTACCATTCCTCATACTAAACATTTTATCTAATATTAGTTGAAAACTTATTTTATGAGACATCTCTCACATCACGTGTGGATCTCACATGGTGTGAGAGAGACATCTCTTGAGATACCATCTCCTGTTAGTAATGCCAATGAATGCCGCATGCTTAATTATGCATGCCCTTGTTTGGACTGTGGGAGTGGGAGACAATGCCACACAAGGATGAATCCAAATGGCTAATATCCCTTTGGCATGTTTGAAACTTTGAAGAGGGAATCACATTTATTTTCCTTACCTGCAGTTATTTAAAGTTTAATTTTGTTAGATACTTAGATACAATTTAATTTTAAAGTGTATTGTTTCGCACGTTCGCTGGAGTAGTGTTTAAAACTTATTTCTCTGGGTCGATTATCTCTAATCTATTGCCTTTGATTTATCCAATGCAGACAGTAACAAGGGAAATTATCTCATCCAAGGAGACAAGGAGAAAAAGAAAAACAGACTAGTATCTAGATTTGGTCGTTTCCTTGTAACTTTCGTTTGGGTCATCAATATGCTACTTCTCATCCCTCTTCCGAAATTTTTTGAAACTGCTTCTAAAGTTCAAGATAAAATACTACCTCAACTCAAGTACTCTTTTTTATTTTCTGGAAAACTATAATTATTTCACCTTAGGTTATTACGTTACATAGCGAAAACCTTTTTGTATACTGGTCCGAGTAATAGTTACTCAATTCGCCCCAACTTGAGGGGTTTTTATTTTTTATTTATTTTTTTTAAGATGTCTCAAATCTCAATACGAGTTAATGTAATCTATAAAATTTAAAAAGAAAGGTCAATATAAAAAATGTTATTTGCATAACCTTTCTGTTTTTACGTATTATTTTCTTAGTCTTATATGTCTCCACTAACACTATACATTTAAATTATGGTGGCTTCACTCTTATAGTGCAATAAACTAACCATAATCGGATGTGGCCACGTCTCTTTTATATAACATCTCATGTTATTCCTTTTCCTTACCCGTTGCTAACTGTTGAATAATTATATACTTTACTAGAAGTTATATAGACACATACCTTTGGTGGAATAGATCACCAAATGCCCAGATCTTGTCTTTTGCTTGCTTTACAAACTCCTCACGATCTCCTTTGTGGAACACTTCCAAGTCGCAGGAGAGGCTACTAGAGTCTTTCCTAATTTTCACGCTCCAAATTCTAGGGAACAATTGATGGTGTCCCAGAGAGATTGCTTATTTTGAGAGAGCACTCAAAACTATACGTATGTTCTCTAAAATATGTCTATCATCTCTTTTCTAACTAATATAGGAGTATTTTAAATACTAGTAGAGACTCACTTACTATCAGATATATGTGATTTCTAAAAGATCTCATCTGTTAAATTTAAATTACTCCACTACTGATATTGATAACTCATATCAATATTAGTTAGTTTAAATTTAAACTTATCAAATAACCCAAGTGGACAATCCATGGGCCATGGTTTATGGGTTGGGTCAAAACTAGCCCAATTTCTAACATCTCCCACTCGTCCACACTGGGCACTACAGTAAAAAATGGCTCCTCTCAATATCTTGTCCAATCCTCTCTTTATACAGAAAAATGGAGTGTGCGACCTGACAAGAAGGTGAAGGGTAGGAGTACTATATTAAGTCACCATCTAAACTAACATAGTACGTCTCTCATAATATCTCGTCTATGCCCCAGATTATTTAATCACACCCAATCAAGTTTCTTTAATCCCTCATGAGTTTAAAAAAAAAACTCAAAGCAACACTTGATTCTATACCATATAATATGCTCATAATTATGTTGAGAAACAAAATTCCTCATAATCGCCTGGGCAATGAGCCATAAAATAAATGGCGTGTTCTAAATAATCTTCCCCAGACCCTCATGTCAATTTATTCACACTTGACCGCTTTCCTAGACATGCTCCGCGAGACCGCATATATCATGGCTCAGAGATGACATGCTAAAGTAGCGACACCAAGCATTCACTTCATGACATAGTTCTAGGTCAAAAAAAGGGCACAAAATGGACCATATAATGGTCGACTAAGGCTCACAGAGTGACGGAGTAGGGATCTATCCAATCACTCCCTTAATTGGTCGGCTATAGTACATACAGTATAAATTGTATGCTACGATGGAGCTCCCACTCAACTGGGCTTGTCACACTCAAACACCGTACAAATCTTAGTCCAATTGCCATAGAGGCAACCAACTTGAGTTTCTTAGCACAGTTACACACCAAGTTCTTGTCCAAGATCTCACATTTGGCTTTATTCAGACTTCATGAAGTTGTGGATACACTTCAAGTGCGACTACCATAAGTCTCATCTTAGCCTAGCTAAGACGACATTCATTATATTATCTTGCACGCCTCCCTAAACATCAAGATGATCACTTACTTGATTTATAGAAAAACAAAGTGATCACTATGTCTCATCCTGCTCACTACTCAAGCGCTAGGGTGATCGTCTATATGAGTAGATCGATTTAAGCCTGGTGACATATTCTCAAATAATGTGTGCTCAGTATGCAATATCAATCACATCACAAGATGAATAAAAATGAATAACATCATTATTGCATAAAGTATGAATAAACATAAATGTCCATAAGGTATCCAAAAACATATCAAATCCTACAAAGTCCCAAACTCCTAACATGAGCCTGAAATGCATCTCTAGCAATGACTTTAGTAAGTGGATTAGCCACCATTCTGCTAATCAAGATATGTTGGAGGATCACCTCTCCTTGTGTAATAGCAAGACGAATGTAGTTATAACGAGTCTGTATGTGTTTGCTTTTGCTATGATACTTGGGATCTTTAGCATGAGCCAAGGCTGCCGCACTATCACAATACATCTGCAAGAGATGTTACCTTTAGGCTTTGGAAAAATCTCTTTAACCAAACAGCTTCTTGTGCTGCTGCTGAACAAGCAACATACTCAGACTCCATTATGGATAAAGCAATGCAAGACTGTTTCTTACTGCACCAAGAGATAGCTGCACCACTAAGTAGAAATGCATAACCTGTAGTGGACTTGCGCTCATCTCTATCATTGGCCCAGTCAGCATCAGAATAACCTCTCAATCTCAAATCTCCACCCTGATAGCAAAGAATGAGATAAGATGTCCCACGGAGGTATCGAAAAATCCTCTTAACTGCTTGCCACTGAACAGGTCCTGGATTACTTTGATAACAACTAACCAAACCAACTGCAAAACAAATGTCTGGTTGAATACACAACATAGCATACATCAGACTTCCAACTGCACTTGCATAGGGAACTCTTGCCATTTCTCTCTTTTCCTTTTCTGATTTAGGGCAATTTTCAACGCTTAATGTATGTCCCTTCTCAATTGGTTGTCTATGGGTTTGGAATTATGCATACAGAATCGCTCTAAAATCATCTTTATGTAAGTTTCTTGAGACAAACCAAGAAGCTTCTTTGAGCGATCCCTGAAGATCTTAACCCCAAGCACATAATTAGCCTCACCCATGTCCTTCATTTCAGAAATAGAGGACAACCACCTTTTGGTGGTGACAATCATCTCCATATCATTTCTAGTGAACAAAATCTCCATATCATTTTTAGCGAAGAAAATGTCGTCCACATACAAAGATAGGATAAGTAAACTCTTTCCTGATCATTTGACATACACACAATGGTCTTCTTCCATTATTTCGAAACCAATCGAAATAATAGCTTTATGAAATTTGAAATACCATTGTCTAGACGCTTGCTTTAGGCCATAAATGGAACGCTTAGGGTGGCACACTTTGCGCCCTTGTTCCTTGACCTCAAAGCCAATAGGTTGATCCATATAGATCTCCTCGTCTAGTTCTCCATTGAGAAATGCAGTCTTCACATTCATTTGGAAGAGTTCTAAATCCAAATGTGCAACAATAGCTAGAATAAGGCGAATAGAGACAAATCTCACTACTGGGGAGAAAGTCTCTTCATAGTCTATCCCTTCCCTCTGGGTATAGTCTTTCACCACGAGACGAGCCTTATATTTGTCAATTGATCCATCTGCCTTGCGCTTTATTTTTAAGACCCACTTGTTTCCAATGGTCTTGCGCCCAGGCGGAAGGTCAACTAACTCCCAAACTTGATTCTTTGGCATAGAATCCATCTCATCCCTCATAGCAACTATCCATTCATGTGAAGCAGGTAAAGCTAATGCTTCCTCATAGGAAGCAGGCTCATCAAGGTCCAGTGAATCACATATAAAAAAATTTCCCTCAATCTCAAAATGACGATGGGGAATAGTTCCACATTCACTTCTACGTACCTTGGATCCTTATGTGTCACTATCTAGCAATTTGCTTCCACTAGGAGCCAAATCACTCCCATTATCTTTGGCGATTCCAGGATGAAGTTGTGATTCTCCACCCTCGCCCAAAGATGGTATGACACTTTCAAGTTCTTGCATCTCATAAAGCTGAAGATCTTATTTTGCTTCACTGATGCTTGGAAAATCATCTTCAATGAAGTTGACATCACGAGACTCTATCTCAGTCATTCCACTATCAGAATGTTCATCATACATTACATACCCCTTTGAGCTTTCTGAATATCTTATAAAGATTTTCTTAGTTGCTCTAGGCCCAATTTCCCATACTTATGGGAAATCTGTGAACAAAACTTGCACAGCCCGAAGGCCGCAAGTTTTCCAAATTAGGTTTTGCACCAATCCATAACTTATATGGTGTTGTGGGAACTGACTTAGAAGGCACATGGTTAAGGATGTAGGCAGCAGTCAATGATGCATCCCCCCAAAACGAAATTGGAAGGTTAGCTTGCGCCATCATCGATCTAACCATCTCTAATAAAGTACGATTCCTTCTCTCTGTAACACCATTTTGTTGTGGAGTGCTAGGAATCGTCAATTGCCTGCGTATCCCTTTTTCCTCACACAGTTCCTGAAACTGTTTAGACAAATATTCGCGACCCCTATCAGTTCGAAAAACCTTTAGGTTCATTTCTTTCTGATTCTCAGCCTCTGCCACAAAGCGCTTAAAACAGTTTAATGCTTCAAAGCGATGGGAGATCAGAAAGACATAACTAAAACGTGAATAGTCATCTATAAATGTGAGAAAATAAGAGGCGCCATGGCGTGCCTTAACATTCATAGGTCCACATATGTCCGAATGGACTAATACCAAAGGATGAGTTGCCCTTGGAGCCTTACCAAAAGGCTTCCTACAGGCCTTTCCAGCTAGACAAGGTTCACACATAGGTAGGCTTACATTAGTGATAGACCCCAATAGGCCTTCTCTAGCTAGTCTAGCCAATCTATCTTTTCTTATGTGTCCAAGTCTAGCATGCCACATTACAGAATCAGAAACATCATCATTATGAGCAATAAAAGAAAAAGAGGAATGATCTAAATCCAACATAAAGAAATTATTAGATAAATAACCATGTCCATACAAGGTTTTATTTAAATAAAAATCCAACTGAGGACCATCGAAATGGAAACTAAATCCAAGTCTAAGCATAGTAAGTATTGAAAATAGATTACATTGGACGCCAGGTGCATGAAGTACATCACGAAAAAGTAACATACGTCCCAGACGCAATTTGAGTTGGTAGGTTCCAACTCCTATGACTTCTTCTTGAGCTCTGTTACCGAAAATAACGTACTGTGTGCCTGTTGGTATCTTTTTGTAATCCACACATCCAACTCTATCTCTGGCTATATGTTTGGTTGCTCCTGAATCTACAATCCACCCAGGAATAGTATGAGCAACAAAAACATGTGTACAAACATAAGTAATAGCAGAGTTGTTAAGAAATGATACCTTCTTCGGCTCAGTGCACTCACAAGCGAAGTGACCCTTCTTGCCACAGTTGTAGCACTTGATCTTTGCCTTGTCCTTCTTAGCACGCTTGCCCTTTTGATGCTTTGCTATCGAGAACACTCAAAACTATACGTATGTTCTCTAAACTGTGTCTATCATCTCTTTTCTAACTGATATAAGAGTATTTTAAATACTAGTAGAGACTCACTTACTATCAGATATATGTGATCCCTAAAAGATCTCATCTGTTAAATTTAAATTACTCCACTACTGATATTGATAACTCATATCAATATCTGTTAAGTTTAAATTACCCCACTACTGATATTGATAACTAATATCAATATTAGTTAGTTTAAATTTAAACTTACTTATCAGATAACCCATGTGGACGATCCATGGGCCATGGTTTATGAGTTGGGTCAAAACCAGCCCAATTTCTAACATTAACCATGTTATAAACATTTTTATGGTGGATTAAGAAATGCACTTTTGGTATAAAAAGAAATGCACCTTTTCTTCCTCAATGCTCATAAAGTCATAAGTCATAAGTGAATTTTATTTATTAATTTTATGAACAAGTCATAAGTGAACATTTAACTAATATGGATTATATCACTTTCACCGATGATCATTTAAATTTTTTACCATATCGATATCCTGTAATTTTACAACATTGCTTTGTAGTGATCTTCATTTGGATTACAAAATCCTAAAAATCTTTGTGAAGTCCATAACTCCATGTACGTATCGTGCAATGCATGACACACCATGTTTTAATTCTACTCGCTCTGGCATACTCCAGTACTTGTGCTATAGCCCTACCGATAATTTGTCTAAGCTTTTAGATTGGAACAAAAGGTGAACTAGGTTCTTTTAAAGTTAAGCATCATTTCATGCACAACGAGAAGTTTCATCTCAATCTCAATGAGAACTTACGTAGTCCAGGCATATGATTCTAGAAATGCATCAAAACCTAATCAAACACAAATTTTTACTCTAGTATTAGAGTACCTCTTATTGAAATAGACAAAGTACAAGTGAGTTTACTAAATTAATGAACATTGAAAAGTCAATTAAGATGCGTACATAATTAAGAAATAGACAAAGTACAAGTGGTTTATATAATATTCAAGTCTCCAAGACTTAAAATTCACTTTCAATATAGGATAAACACTTTTCAACTTGACCTACAAAGATGAAATCAGATAAT
>JAVQMG010000055.1:0-5000 GCA_032878915.1 Castanopsis chinensis
AAACCCTAAACCCTAAACCCTAAAACCCTAAACCCTAAAACCCTAAACCCTAAACCCTAAACCCTAAAACCCTAAACCCTAAACCCTAAACCCTAAACCCTAAAACCCTAAAACCCTAAACCCTAAACCCTAAACCCTAAACCCTAAACCCTAAACCCTAAACCCTAAACCCTAAACCCTAAACCCTAAAACCCTAAACCCCTAAAACCCTAAACCCTAAACCCTAAACCCTAAACCCTAAAACCCTAAACCCTAAACCCTAAACCCTAAACCCTAAACCCTAAACCCTAAACCCTAAACCCTAAACCCTAAACCCTAAACCCTAAACCCTAAACCCTAAACCCTAAAACCCTAAACCCTAAAAAACCCTAAACCCTAAAACCCTAAACCCTGAAAACCCTAAACCCTAAACCCTAAACCCTAAAACCCTAAACCCTAAAACCCTAAACCCTAAACCCTAAACCCTAAACCCTAAACCCTAAACCCTAAACCCTAAACCCTAAACCCTAAAACCCTAAACCCTAAACCCTAAACCCTAAACCCTAAACCCTGAAAACCCTAAACCCTAAACCCTAAACCCTAAAACCCTAAAACCCTAAACCCTAAACCCTAAAACCCTAAACCCTAAACCCTAAACCCTAAAACCCTAAACCCTAAACCCTAAAACCCTAAAACCCTGAACCCTAAACCCTAAACCCTAAACCCTAAACCCTAAACCCTAAACCCTAAAAAAACCCTGAAACCCTAAACCCTAAAATCCTAAACCCTAAACCCTAAACCCTAAACCCTAAACCCTAAACCCTAAACCCTAAACCCTAAACCCTAAACCCTAAAAACCCTAAACCCTAAACCCTAAACCCTAAACCCTAAACCCTAAACCCTAAAACCCTAAAACCCTAAACCCTAAACCCTAAACCCTAAACCCTAAACCCTAAACCCTAAACCCTAAACCCTAAACCCTAAACCCTAAACCCTAAACCCTAAACCCTAAACCCTAAACCCTAAACCCTAAACCCTAAACCCTAAACCCTAAACCCTAAACCCTAAACCCTAAACCCTAAACCCTAAACCCTAAACCCTAAACCCTAAACCCTAAACCCTAAACCCTAAACCCTAAACCCTAAAACCCTAAACCCTAACCCTAAACCCTAAACCCTAAACCCTAAACCCTAAACCCTAAACCCTAAACCCTAAACCCTAAACCCTAAACCCTAAACCCTAAACCCTAAACCCTAAACCCTAAACCCTAAACCCTAAAACCCTAAAAACCCTAAACCCTAAAACCCTAAACCCTAAACCCTAAACCCTAAACCCTAAACCCTAAACCCTAAAACCCTAAACCCTAAACCCTAAAACCCTAAACCCTAAACCCTAAACCCTAAACCCTAAACCCTAAACCCTAAACCCTAAACCCTAAACCCTAAACCCTAAACCCTAAACCCTAAACCCTAAACCCTAAACCCTAAACCCTAAACCCTAAACCCTAAACCCTAAACCCTAAACCCTAAAACCCTAAACCCTAAACCCTAAACCCTAAACCCTAAACCCTAAACCCTAAACCCTAAACCCTAAACCCTGAACCCTGAAACCCTAAACCCTAAACCCTAAACCCTAAACCCTAAACCCTAAAACCCTGAAACCCTAAACCCTAAACCCTAAAACCCTAAACCCTAAACCCTAAACCCTAAACCCTGAAACCCTAAACCCTAAACCCTAAACCCTAAACCCTAAACCCTAAACCCTAAACCCTAAACCCTAAAACCCTAAACCCTAAACCCTAAACCCTAAACCCTAAACCCTAAACCCTAAACCCTAAACCCTAAACCCTAAACCCTAAACCCTAAACCCTAAACCCTAAACCCTAAACCCTAAAACCCTAAAACCCTAAACCCTAAACCCTAAACCCTGAAACCCTAAACCCTAAACCCTAAACCCTAAACCCTAAAACCCTAAACCCTAAACCCTAAACCCTAAACCCTAAACCCTAAACCCTAAACCCTAAACCCTAAACCCTAAACCCTAAACCCTAAAACCCTAAACCCTAAACCCTAAACCCTAAACCCTAAACCCTAAACCCTAAACCCTAAACCCTAAACCCTAAACCCTAAACCCTAAACCCTAAACCCTAAACCCTAAACCCTAAACCCTAAACCCTAAACCCTAAACCCTAAACCCTAAACCCTAAACCCTAAACCCTAAACCCTAAACCCTAAACCCTAAACCCTAAACCCTAAACCCTAAACCCTAAACCCTAAACCCTAAACCCTAAACCCTAAACCCTAAACCCTAAACCCTAAACCCTAAACCCTAAACCCTAAACCCTAAACCCTAAACCCTAAACCCTAAACCCTAAACCCTAAACCCTAAACCCTAAACCCTAAACCCTAAACCCTAAACCCTAAACCCTAAACCCTAAACCCTAAACCCTAAACCCTAAACCCTAAACCCTAAACCCTAAACCCTAAACCCTAAACCCTAAACCCTAAACCCTAAACCCTAAACCCTGAAACCCTGAAACCCTGAAGTCTGAACCCTGAAACCCTAAACCCTGAAACCCTAAATCCTGAATCCTCAACTAGCCAAACCTAAACCCTAAAACTCCTCAAACCCTAAACCCTAAACCCTAAACCCTCAACCCTAAACCCTAAACCCTAAAACCCTAAACCCTAAACCCCTGAACCCTAAACCCTAAACCCTAAAACCCTAAACCCTAAACCCTAAACCCTAAACCCTAAACCCTAAAACCCTAAACCCTAAAACCCTAAACCCTAAACCCTGAAAACCCTAAAACCCTAAACCCTAAACCCTGAACCCTAAACCCTAAAACCCTACAAACCCTGAACCCTAAACCCTAAACCCTGAACCCTAAACCCTGAACCCTAAAACCCTAAAACCCTAAACCCTAAACCCTAAACCCTAAACCCTAAACCCTAAACCCTCAACCCTAGGCCAACCCTAAAACCCTAAACCCTAGAACCCTAAACCCTAAACCCTAAACCCTAAAACCCTCAACCCTGAACCCTAAACCCTAAAACCCTAAACCCTAAACCCTAAACCCTACTAAACCCTAAACCCTGAACCCTAAAACCCTAAAGCCCTAAAACCCTAAACCCTAAACCCTAAACCCTAAAACCCCCTAAAACCCTCAACCCTAAACCCTAAAACCCCTAAAACCCTAAACCCTAAACCCTAAACCCTGAACCCTAAACCCTAAACCCTAAACCCTAAACCCTAAACCCTAAACCCTAAACCCTAAACCCTAAACCCTAAACCCTAAACCCTGAACCCTAAACCCTAAACCACAAACCCTAAACCCTAAACCCTAAACCCTAAACCCAAACCCTAAACCCTAAAACCCTCAAAAACCCTGAAACCCTAAACCCTAAACCCTGAACCCCTGAACCCTAAACCCTAAACCCTAAACCCTAAAACCCTAAAACCCTAAACCCTCAAACCCTCAAACCCTAAACCCTAAAACCCTAAACCCTGAACCCTAAACCCTCAACCCTAAACCCTGAACACAACCCTAAAACCCTAAACCCTGGCCAAACCCTGAACCCTAAACCCTAAAACCCTAAACAAACCCTCAAACCCTGAACCCTAAAACCCTAAACCCTAAACCCTAAACCCTAAACCCTAAACCCTAAAAAACCCTAAAACCCTAAACCCTAAACCCTGAACCCTAAACCCTAAACCCTAGAACCCTAAACCTGAACCCTAAACCCTAAAACCCTGAACCCCTAAAACCCTAAACCCTGAACCCTAAACCCTGAAACCCTAAAACCCTGAAACCCTAAACCCTAAACCCTAAAACCCTAAACCCTAAACCCTAAACCCTAAACCCTAAACCCTAAACCCTAAACCCTCAAACCCTAAACCCTAAACCCTAAACCCTAAACCCTAAACCCTAAACCCTAAACCCTGAACCCTAAACCCTAAACCCTAAAACCCTAAACCCTAAACCCTGAACCCTAAACCCTGAACCCTGAACCCTAAACCCTAAACCCTAAAACCCTAAACCCTAAACCCTAAACCCTAAACCCTAAACCCTACAACCCTAAACCCTAAAACACCTAAAACCCTAAACCCTAAACCCTAAACCCTCAAAAACCCTAAACCCTAAACCCTGGAAACCCTAAACCCTGAATCCTAAACCCTAAACCCTAAAATCCTAAACCCTAAACCCTAAACCCTAAACCCTAAACCCTAAACCCTAAACCCTAAACCCTCAACCCTAAACCCTAAACCCTAGAAAACCCTAAACCCTAAACCCTAAACCCTGAAACCCTAAACCCCTAAACCCTAAACCCTAAACCCCTGAACCCTAAACCCTAAAACCCTAAACCCTAAACCCTGAACCCTAAACTCCTAAAACCCTAAACCCTAAACTAAAACCCTAAACCCTAAACCTAAAATCCTAAACCCTAAACCCTAAACCCTAAACCCTGAACCCTAAACCCTAAACCCTAAAACCCTAAAACCCTGAAAAACCCTAAACCCTAAACCCTAAACCTCAACCCCTAAATCCTAAACCCTAAAAACCCTAAACCCTCAACCCTCCAAACCCTAAAACCCTAAACCCTGACAACCCTAAACCCCTAAACCCTAAACCCTAAACCCTAAACCCTAAACCCTAAACCCTAAACCCTAAACCCTAAACCCTAAAACCCTAAACCCTAAACCCTAAACCCTAAACCCTAAACCCTAAACCCTAAACCCTAAAACCCTAAACCCTAAAACCCTAAACCCTAAACCCTAAACCCTAAACCCTGAAACCCTAAACCCTAAACCCTAAACCCTAGAACCCTAAACCCTGAACCCTAAACCCTAAACCCTAAACCCTAAACCCTAAAACCCTAAACCCTAAACCCTAAACCCTAAACCCTAAAAACCCTAAACCCTAAACCCTAAACCCTAAACCCTAAACCCTAAACCCTAAACCCTAAACCCTAAACCCTAAAACCCTAAACCCTAAAACCCTAAAACCCTAAACCCTAAAC